>BNCP01000060.1:217500-751681 GCA_019650235.1 Volvox reticuliferus
AAGAAGTCTCAACGACGTTGTGTTCACATGCGTGGTTTCGGAGCGTGGAATGGAAATGTCATTGCATGCAGCTGCTGTAAGCGTGTGTGTGTGTTTGTGTGTGTTTGTACTGCGTGCGGTTGCCACGACATACAAGATAATAGTAAAAAACGTCATGGGTCATGTGTGTGTGTGTGTTTGTGTGCGCAACCCCAAGGTTCGCGGACACCCTCGCCCCGCACTTTCCCTCCCCTCAGTCCCCCGCCCTTCAGCTCCTTCTGAAGGAGCCTCCCCGCCCCCTCCTCCCCCTCCTCCCCCTCCTCCCCCTCTAGTATACATCATGACGGTTTCGATTGAGTTTTTTCTGCATTTATTCGCGGCCTTGGTGGCGGTCACCTAGTTTACGATGTTTTGGTTCTCCGCGTCGGCAGCAGCCTTGGACGAGGAGGACAACCGTCAGCCAACCTTGACGGTTAGTCCTTGCTTCGTCAGCAACCACCACCAGCGTTTCCATGTTCGTCTTCGCCCTCCCTCCCCTTTCCCCCTTCCTCCCCCTCCCCCCGGGCCCCACCCTGAACGGCGCGTCCGTCCCCGGCACATGGATCTCTGACCAAAACCGCCGATCAAGAAGAGCGAGAGATTGGACGTACGACACGTCCAGGGGAGCCCCCGCGGCTAGCGCTGGCGGCGGTGCCGGCCCTGGGCCCAGCAGCGGCTCCGAAGACGGCGCCACCGCGGCACCCGCCGCCATAACGGTCGGCGGTGCTATCTCCGCTGCCGCCGCCTCCGCCGCAGTGGCAGTGGCAGCCAGGGCCGTGAGCTCTGCCGGCTTGGGCACGAGCCGTACGGCCTTGGCGAGGGCGCCAGGGAGCAGCCGCAGTGAAGTCATGCGGGACGGGATTTGGCCCCCTACGACACCCGCCTGCGGAGTACGGCGATCACGTGGAGGGTAAAACACACGAGCGGGATGGGAGGGATTCCGGGAGGATCTGGATTGGATTCAGAGGTCATGTGTACGGCAAGGAATAATTTCAATCTTTTAGTTATCCTTGATGCCAAGATGGCGAAATTACGTACAGGGCCCAAAAGGTAAAGTGAGATGTACGACGATTACGACTACGACTACGACTAAAACCGGCCTTACCTGCTGCGCCCGCGTAGCCAGCCGATCTCCCACCATTCTGCCCGCCTGTCAGTGTACGGTTATCGTACAGTACCGCCAGTGGATGAGGTGTAGGGGGTAAATGGGATGGGGGTTCGTTGTGTGTGTGTGTGTGTTGGTTGGTTGGTTGTAATCTGTTAAGTTATCGGCAGTTGGGGCCCGAGTCGGCGGTTGGGGCCCTTCATCGCTCCCCCGCCTGATAGATTCCTTTCTTGCTGCTCTGTTGCCGTACATAACCCCTCCCCTCCGTCCCCCACCTACCCGGCCCCCTCCCCTGCCCCCCCTATCCAAAACACACACGCCCACCTCACCGTGTTGAATTTCGCCCTCGCCGAGGCCACCAGCTTGAAGGGCTGCATGCGGAACCTCCTCTGCTCCACCTCGTCCCGCAGCAGGTGCACGCTCATGAGGATGCGGTCCAGGAAGCTGTCCACCCACCCGGCGGCGGAGGTGAACCGCCGGGCCCAGCTCGAGCAACTGCACGCGCCGCCCAAGTCCACCTGAAGAAGGACAGGGGCAGCAGTAGCAAACAGCACCAGCAGTAGCAGTGGCAACAGCAGTAGCAGTGGCAACAGCAGTAGCAGTGGCAACAGCAGTAGCAGTAGCAACAGCAGTAGCAGTGGCAACAGAAGAACCGGCATAGAGACCAAACAGCATCATCGCAGGAGCGCAGTACCCACCCATGCAGGTGGGTGCCTGGACGCTGCTGCTCCGGTCTGATGTCCATATCGGGAACCGCCTCGCTTATCCTCCAAGGATAAGCCGTACAATCATGTAGCGTACCCAGCCGTACAGCCTTGCCGTACAACCCTAGTTGTCGTACCTTGACGATGCAGGTGACGAGCGACTCGGGGGAAGATGAGCCCTCACCCTTCAGCCCGGCAACCGTGTAACCGCCAGCAACAGTGGCTCGTACGGGCCGCTTATACAATCCAGTGCCGTACATGTTTGTCGTACCTTCACCATTAAGTGAAAACACACGAGACTTGCAAGGGGAGTCAGCCATTGATGAGCATTGGAATCCAGAAAGACCCCCCCCCCACACACACACACAACCGCCCCCCGCCGCCCCCTTCCCGCCCGCATATCACACCCACCACCCACCCACTTACAACACCACGGAAGACCACACACACACACATACACACACACACACATCCCCGGTGCTGTCAGCAATGTTGTGCTCTCTACCTCTCGCTGTTGCAGCTGAACGGGACCTCGCTGCCGTTCCTGATGCCGGTCGAGTCAAAGGTGGTTGTGGTGGCGGTTCGACTGATTTGAACATGACCACTATGACCCCGTCTTCTTCCACCTGGGCAAAGGGCGGGGCGGTTGGCGGTGGTTGGCTCGTTGGTTGGCTAATTGGTTGCCGACTGACCGACGGGACGTACGAACGAGTTATACCAGAATATAAAATAACAACCGAAAACCGACGGGGCCTCAAACTCTGAGAAGGGTTGGGGTCCATTACATGGGCGACATCACACGTCGTATTCCCTTTTGGATCCAAAACACACACACCTACACACACACACACATACACACATACACACACATACACACACGGCCTCCCCCCTCTCCGCATATGTGCTCAAGATACGCACTCGCGTGCCTCCACCCCGGCCCCTCCCCCCCCCACATACACACACACACATACACAGGCCTTCCCCTCCCACCTTCCTCAGCGTCTCCACCACCACCTCCCTCGGAGCGCAAAACAGTCCGGCTGAACCCGTTGCAGTCAAGACGAGACGGAGGACCTGAGGAGGCGGGAGGGGGGAGGAAGAGGGGGCGGGAGGGGGGTTAGCAGGGTTAAGAATATATAGGGCTACGGGTCCAGGAGGGGGAACAGAAAAACAGCACGGTATATGTGTGTGTGTGTATTCGTACATCTCTGTGTGTGAGCGTGTAAGTGTGTATCCGATACCTATGTGGCGGGGTCTGGCCCAACGGCACCTAACCCTTCCCGGACGGAGCAGCCGCCGATGTGTGTGTGTGTGTGTATGTGTGTGTGTGTGTGTATGTGTGAGTGTGTGTGTATTGAACTGTGGTTGTATCATGCCTATAAGAAGCAAATAAACAGTTCGCGAGTTGAGAGCAACGCGTAATCTTTTTCATGCCCGCTACTATATGTGCATGTGTTTAGATGTTATTGACGTGTAAGGTACGACCGTAATAATCCAAAACCCAAGAAGGTACCGCGCGTGTGTGTGTGGAGGGGGGGTGCTGACCGGAACTCCCCCCTCCCCTCCTCCCACCCCTTCCCCCAACCCAACCCCGCCCGCGAAGGCCACCTCAGCCCGGTAGGGCCAATCTCACTCACACCGTTTATTACCCCGCAATCACACACATGTACAGCACACATACACATACACATACACATACACATACACATACACATACACATACACATACACATACACATACACATACACATACACATACACATACACATACACATACACATACACATACACATACACATACACATACACATACACATACACATACACATACACATACACATACACATACACATACACATGCACATACACATACACATACACGTGCTCCCCCCTCCTTCCCCCGTGCACCTACCCGCCTTGACCCGAGCACATCGGCATGCATATGACCACCTTCGCCGCCATCACTCCCCACCAGCCCCTCCCCCCCTGGACTCCTCCTCATCGTGTTGGCATTGTCCGGGTTGGTAGTCCGGAAGCTCGCTCCTCCACCCGTCTGCCTCCTCCCCTCCGTTGTCTGCTGCAGCAGCATCTCGACATGCTCCGCAGGCCCCAGTATGGTGGTATTGCCCCTCAGCCGCATGAGCGCAGCCGCCACCCGGTGAGGCTGTCCGCGGATGACGCAGCTCACCATGTACTCACCATCGCCGGACTTTTCAGAGGACGGGGGCGGTGGCGGTGGCGGTGGCGGTGGGTGCGAAGGGGAGGACGGGGGCAGGGGGAGGGGATGGAGGAGGGGAAAGGTGGGGAGGTGCGGAGAGGGCGAATACACCATTGAGACCTGCTGATGCGGTGCATGTGTCCCATGGGTCAGTATTTGCATCAGCTCACGGCCCCGTAGCTCGCCGCACACCAGGCTCTGCGCGAACTCCGCCTCAATGCAGCAGTATACATCAGCGTTGTACGGCACAGCCGACACGTACTGCCGTATTGCTTGATTGCAGTACACGTTCCGTATTGGATATGTTCTTACCCTTTACCCTTTGCCCTACCTGCATCTTGTCCTCCGAGCGGTGGAAGTAAACGGCCACACCGTTGGTTTGCCTGGTTTTCAGAACAAGCAGATGTGAAGGTGTTTAAGAATGTGGATGAATGGATGAATGGATGAATGTCGAGACGGTTAAGGTAGTTATATAGCCAGTACCGTAACTAACTACCCCAAACGGATAGAAACGGATCGGCCAGTGAAGTGCGAAGTGGAGGGGGGGAGGAAAGGGCCGCGGGAACGTGACGTTGGAAAGTAAAACATTAAGTCTGTCTGTCTGTCTCTCTTGCCTGGTCGCACGTCTAGTACTGGTCCGTACCAGTACGAGCCATCTCATGTCGTACATTCGCAGCTTCGCTAAGCCGTGAAGGTTCTCCTTATCGGCAAACGCCGTACCTGTACGGAACCCAGCGTTCGGCGTCGGGTGGCGGAATGACCGCCGCCTCGTCGTCTTCGTCGCATTCGTTATCTAAATCCAGATCCGAATCGGCGTCGGAAAAGGCGTCCGTATTGGAATCCAGATCGTGCCAGGTCTCCTCTGCCGTACCGGTGCCGTCCAAAACAGCGACACCTGCGTTCGTCGAGTGGACGGTATGCGTTTGTGTGTATGTGCGCATGTGCTAGAGAATGTTCCGGAGGGGGGGAGTGGAATGTGGGGGAAGCGGCTGGCGGCTGGCGGCAGTCGAGGAGGCTGTACTGTCCGTTCCCGTACTGTCCGTTTCCGTTCTGTCTGTCCGTTCCTGTACTGCATTTCCGTACGACGCAGGGCCGCCGTCCAGCTACCGTACTCCTCCTACAACAAACAATCAATATTTATTGGGCAGGGCACACCCCCAATTTTACGTTGGGTACATGCCGTACGGTACGGTACGGTACGGCCATCAGGAGCTTTCGTAACGATATTTTCCACTTGTATTCCTGCATCTTCTGTTGTGGTCAGTTGGGTTTAGTTATCAGTTGGACTGTTGAGCGCGAATCAACCTTATAGACTGAGGAACAGATGGACGCACGCCCGAATCACTCGCCCCCCCTCAACCCCCCCCCCCATGCACCCCCTTTCCCCCCAAGACATGAGCCCGCGCGCGCCGTAACGTACGACCCACCACCCAACGTGCGTGTCGCCGCTGCCGACTCTGTGGTCTGAATTTTTACGTGTTTATTGTTGTGATGTGTCGTTGTGGTAGTTGTATTGCCGTACAACCACCGGTATAGCAGTTAGAAGTTAAGCCGTGTGAACCCACGCAACGTAACCAGTTGGTTGGCGCCGACATGGGGGCGTGGGGGGTGGCGGGATCGCAGTATACCTCATTGCTCCGCGAGCGAGATGGATGAAACACACAGCGAACGTTAAAACGGTACGGCGTTCGTAAGAAGTAATCGAATGACCAGGTAAGCAGGTCTGACTCCTTTCCCCCTCTTGCCTTCCCCCTCCTCGTACATCAACTACCTAACGACTTCAGACTCATCATCATATGATTGACTGGTACGGATTACGGCTCAACCGTAGCAAACGCAGTTTTGCCCCCTCCGTCCCCCTTTCCCCCCCCGTCTCTACCCCCGTCTCTACCCCCGTCCCTACCCCCGTCTCTACCCCCGTCTTCGTCTTTCCCCGTCTCTACCCGTCCGTTTAGCCGGCAGGCCTAATGGTTACGTAATGGTTAGTACGGGATGGACCCACCGTTAGTTGACGCTCCGATACATCCCCCCCCCGGTAGCCGGTGAGGGGCTACCCCGCCCCGCCCGGGGCCACCACCTCCCTTTGCCCCAGCCGCTTGTGCACGCTTACCCTCCCCCTCTCGGAACCGTCTACCGGCCCCACTGCTCCGTTGCCAACAACGGCTCCTGCCGTACCGCGTCCAAGCTGGTAAGCTCCGTCGCTGTCTCCTGATGCGGCAACTGCTGCCGGCGTCGCCAGTCTGTACGGCATTATAAGAACAGTAGTAGCAGCAGCAAATATGCCGTTATGATGTACATACACAGTGTAGCCTTACCATGAAAGGACATCGTTCTTCGTAACCTAGTTGTAGGTTAGCAGTACAAGTCAACCGTCTCCCCTCTTCCTCCCCCTTGGCCCCCTCTTCATCCCCCTCCTCCCCCTCCTCCCCCTCCTCCCCCGTCTCCGCTCTCACCTCCTCCTTCCCTTCTCCGCTCCTCCTCCCAGCTCCGCCAGCACCTGCCCCAGGGCCGAGTGCCAGCTCTCCGCCTCCGACCGGTCGGTGAAACCCAGGACCAAGTCCGTGTAGCCGGAGGCGGCCCACGAGGAAGGCCAGTCAATCTTGATCTCAAACTTAGGACAGGGGTGTGGGGGAGGGGGAGGGGGAGGGGGCTCGGGGAAAAAGGCATTCACCCGCTCGTACAAATTACTACTTCGTCATAACCGATTAGTATATGTATATGTATATTTTTCTTTAGTCACCCCCCCCCCAGCATCGCCCCGCCTTCGTTCCCCGCCTCTTCCTGCCGCGGACGGAGGCAGCCGCCGACAACTATCCAGCTTGTCCACCAATAATAATGTAAATGAAGTCACACACCCGGATGTTTTACCACACCAGCCAGGTGGTGGGGGTTCGTACGCAATGTGTACGGTGGTCCTCAACAGCAGCACCACCAGGTCTCAATGGTGTATTCGCTTTCACAACGCCGAGCTCACCACTCGCACGAATCCATCCACCCCCTGGAGCGCTGCCGTGATGGCCCATGTGCCTGAGGGCCTTACGCCGCGGGTAATGGGACCTGCCGTAGACAGGTCCTCCATTCGTACAGGCCGCATCGTACATCCCCGGCTTAGGTGCCAGTACCTGGCCGAGCGGGCGCTCTGAGCGCTGGCGGGTCGGTCGGGGTGGTGAAATGTCGCGATTGTACGGCCGCTCCGCAACAGCGCAACGCGCCGTCGTACAACCACGCCGCCAACGCGCGTCAGCTTATAGGCAACGGTCTCCCGAAGCGGCGCAGCGGCTGCTGCTGCTGCTGCGGCGGCGGCAGCGGCGTCGTTTCCGTCGTCGGCGCCCGCGGCCGCTACCTCGTTCGCGCTTTCTGCCCAGGACGGCTCCCTTTGCATCGGGCCCTCCAAACGACACGACGATGGCTCTAAGGACGAGGTTCGGGAAGAAGACGGAGACGGGGGCGAGACGCGCGACATTCTTTGTACCCGCGTATGTATCCGCAACTGCTGCCGCAAATTATAAAAAATAAAAATTGACTCAACGAAGCCGCCAATAATCGCAATACTGCCACCACCACCACCACCACCACCACCACCGGGAATGGAAGGCCGAAGTTTTAAAATTGTGTTCTGGCCGCCAGCAGCAGCAGCAGCAGCAGCAGCAGCAGCAAGAAGGTGATTGATGAGTCGCAAAGGACGGAGTCGCGGTCTGAGACGCCGCGCACAGATCGATAGCGCGAGGCTGCTGGGAAGGAATAAAGGGACTGCTGACACGTCCTTACTTCGTCCGGTTTGTTAAAAGGAATAATGTTCTATCGGTGTGTACATTGAGTACTTGACGGATGATTGAAAAGCTGGCGGCGTCAAATGATGACCTTTGGCCGCTTTGGCCGCGAAGCGAACCGCTGGGTCGGTCGGTCAGCACGCTCGCTGCTGCATGCATGCGTGCACCTACCTCGAAGAAGGTTTCTTTGACGACACAATGATACTCGGAATTTAAATTATCAACTTCGGCTCAAACCCTTTATGCATCATGTTTACATCCATTTACATCAACTTTATTTAGTTATGGGTGTATAGGAATGACGGGCGTGTCACGGATGCGTTAGTTCATCATCAGGATGGATGCGAGCGAGGCCGGGCCACGCAAGCAATGGAAACGAATTTGCGATGCATGCGTTCAGAGATTGATGAGGCAGAGAGAGGGCGGGGGCTCTCCATGCATCGTCCGGGGGCCCAAGCAACCATGATAAGCAAGCCCCCCACATCGAACAACCCCTGCTGCCTGCCTCCCTCCCTCCCTAACTAACAGCACGCGACGCCCTGACCCCGCCCGTTATGTGCGTGTACTCCATCCATCCGGTGTACTATCGCTGGCATGTATAATAATTGTCGTTGTTCTTATTCTTGTATGTTGAGCTGCCGTACATACCAGCAGCCGTCCCCAGCCAGCTGGACCATGTGGCATGGCATGCATGGCAAGCAGAAATGTTATTGCCATGCATGCACCCATCGTGGGGTTTTAATCCGCAACAGCCTTACATGCATGCATGTACAGTATGTAACATGTATAGCAGTATGCATAGGCCAATTATTATTATTTAGGGCTGGCCAATCAACTGTTTTGCCAGCAGCCAAGCCAGAAACGAACCTTCGGCAAATGGTGATAGATCGATAGCCTCGCTCCCAGCCACCCTCCCTACTGCTAAGGATGTTCATCTATCCCCCTCGTCCGTCCGTCCCACTCGCTCGACTGTGCGTGTTTGAAAGCCCGCCCACGCACATTATTCACCGAAGCCACCGAGCTACTCAGCCATTACATTTCGAACCAGGTTTTGTGTTCGCACGTACGTACGCCTTCAACTCGCTATAATAAATCGCAAAAGCGGCACGATAGACGGACAGCTTGATGAATCACGTACGTACGTCATAGAACGCACGTACAGATGTACGTTTTTATCACGACAACTAATAACCAATCAACTAAGCATTATTATTGTTATCTTTTATTTTTAATCGAATCACGTTCAAGGCATTTATATTTGTCGCACGTTGACAGGAGTATGTAAGGCGGGGGTTGGAACTACTAATAACAAGCAATTCATCACGACGATGACGTACACATTCGTATTTTTTATCCCTCCATCTCCCTCCAGCAGCCCTACACCAGCTGCCTGTTGCATGCG
The DNA here is from genome assembly GCA_019650235.1 of Volvox reticuliferus. Classification (NCBI taxonomy): domain Eukaryota; kingdom Viridiplantae; phylum Chlorophyta; class Chlorophyceae; order Chlamydomonadales; family Volvocaceae; genus Volvox; species Volvox reticuliferus. The sequence continues at coordinate 226,718 of BNCP01000060.1, forward strand.
TGCGTTGTGTCAAATGATGATGTTCGGGAAACGAGCGTCCTGCTGCATGCTATGTAGCTGCAACTATTGGGCAGCAGCGGGCAGCACCACCACGAGCGCCTGGAGGAAGACAGGTGCAGAGAAGCGGGGGCAAAACCAATAAGATATAATGTGATGAGAAATAATGAGACGGAAAATAAACAAGTATATATAAGTATATGATATGTGCGTGCGTTGCCCAATAATTATATTGGTGTTTACATTTTATTTATTTTATGCGCAATAGACAACCAACCCTAAAACCCTAAAACCCCACAGCATAACCCCACAGCTTTATACCCGCCCAGCCACTTTATTTGGTTGGTGATAGGGATAAGGCCCCCCCGCCGTCGCTTATTATCTAGCTTGCTTGCTTCCCCTTTATTTATCGCCATGCATCTGTTTACATACCCTCCCAGCCTGCATACATAATATATATATATATATTTATTTATTTATACGAAACACGATAGTAAATAATCAACCACACAGCCTAGCTATCTAGCTACTTACGACGACGGCGCTGATGGAGCCGTGCAGGTCCGCGACGATGCCGGAGTCGGAAGCCGTTGCTCGTCAAGCGGAGGCCGCCTTGCGGTTGGCGTGTCGCGGTCGGCGGATGATTGCCGTTGCGAGGTTTTTTGTTGATGACAGTGAAGGTTGTGACGTTCCCGGCCGTAAGCTGAACATGAAGTATTAAAAAGGCGTCGTACAACTAAATAACCTTCCTAATAATGATCGATTCGTTTCATTGCATGCGTCCGTTCGTTCGTTGCTTGGTTGCTTGGTTGGTTGCTTGTGCGTGCGTGATGAAGCACGTATGTATGCAATCAAATAATACGCATGTAACGTACATAATCTTTGATCTATGTGCATGCGTGTGCATCAGCATGCATTTTCATATGCGCATGTATATATATGTATATATGTATATATACACATATATAATACACTGCACCTACACGCACGTGCACATGATAATGCATGATGATGGAACAACTTATATTGTATATCGCTGTATCCTTGCACGCACGCGCACAGGGACACCTGCAAGCTGACCACCAGCAGCCAGGGAAAAAATTGGGATCAAGCCCTATGCTTTTGCGGATGTAATTTCTTTGTCCAACTACATACTGTATTCCTTCCTATGTTAAACTTTGTTGATATTGTACTAAAACTTAATTGCTCCTTCTCTTTTACTGCTAATACTTTTTTCCTAAAATGTACTGAATATGTCATCTTCTCCATATACGCCCATTGCTTCCAGCAGTTAGGAGCGGTAGATAGCAAATGCCGTCAGGCAAGCTGGTTGCGAAATCCCGTTGAAGTATCGTATGTGGCCACGACGCGTTGGCGTCACGTACCCCCGCCATATGTATGATTCTGCTAGCTAGGGCTGGCGGGGAGAGATTTTGCGCACCCGCCCTCCTCCATCCTGGTCATCCTTTCCCACCGCCTGCGTACTTTTCATAAAGTACTCGAGGGGCGACCAGTTGCGGTAGGTATGTAGCAGTCAGTAGCTGTATGTACGTGTGTACCGGTGGGTGGGTGATCCAATAATAGACGAAACCTCCACCCACCCGGCGGCGGTTGATGAGCACGCACGTGAATAGTGAATGAACAAGTCATTTTTCCTAAGAATAAATGACTGGCGTTTTTCCGGAGCCTGCTACGTATCTATGTGCGTGGTGTGAATGGAACCGCGGCCGCCTCCCCGATGGTCCCAGCAGGGTATGTACTATGTAGGATCCAACAGCTCGACCAGGCTCCGTCCCAACCACTAACCGCTTTTGTTAAACCGCTAATAACTTGGGCCTGAAAGTGGTTTCCAGGATGGATAAAGGAGAACCGGTTGCCCTCCCGGCGAGACCTCGCCGTAGAGAAGGATAGAAGTGCCAAGGTTCAGGAAGGCACTGGATGGGGGCGGGTCGGCAGGCACTCGGCAGGCACCTGTACCACCACCCTTGGAACATGGAAAAGCAAAAACGTGACATCCATCATCGGATGTACGAACATTGGATGTACGAACATTGGAGTTACATAAAATGTATCTTGTATATATGGCACATGACTCAGCCGATTCGGACTCTTTAAGACGTATTTCTAAGACGGCTTCTCGGATATTCAAAATGCCACAAAAATACACAAACTGGCCAAAACTACTTATATTTTAAGGTTCCATAAAATCATCGCGCAAGTGTTCACAGACCGGATCAGCACTACTATCATCATCATCGTTGACAACGCAGGCATGCATGCACGCCGTTGAAGCGCAGTACGGTTTGTGGCTCGCTCGCGCCACAACGAACGCGAGGAATGTGGCAGCCCGGGCACGGCCTCCAGCACGCACGGAATGGGCTGGGCGAGAAGCTTCGTGACCGCGGCTTAACGACGACTAGAACCGGAACCGTAAGTGTGGCCGTCCATTGTGAAGTAAGCTAAAAATGTCCTTCCCCATGAAAGTGCCACCTTTCACCCCTCCACCCTCTCAAGACGCAGAGATTCCCAGAAGAGCGAGGCCTTCCTCTCGTTCGCTTCGTTCCTTCGTTCCCGCCTCAGCACCTCTTCGCCTGGCCCGTCTGATCAGCCTATGCTTGAAAAAGTACAAGGAGAACGTTGCTCCTGACCTGCTGCTATTTCATATTCATATCTAATTCAGGCCTCACGAACGGTCTCTTCATTAAAACATGTATAGGTGTGATGTGAGCATGGAGACAATTCCGGAACCGTGGCGATTTTAGTAGTAGCAACTACCGGGCCAGATTCTAAGCATGCAGCATTGTCGTTGTGCCGTACATGTAAGCCACAACCCTCCCTTCGGCTTATCCCATGACTTCTTCTCTCATCCATCCACCTCTTCATAAAGTCCATAACATCGTTAGTGAAACCGGCTGTGTCACAATTTGTAAAAACACCTCCACTGCATTATCATGAGACCGAACAAAAAGAATCAAACTACAACAATACACGCGCGCGTATCACCACCTCTGTATCAGCCACTTCGCCACCTCCCGGACGCCCCAACCCATTTTGCCCCAGTGCGGCCGTACGTAACCTAAAGTTTGACTCAGGTCTGTTGAGGGCGGCTCGGAGACTCCCCCGACCGACTCCTCTTCTCTGCGTATTTCAAGTCCATGTCCCTGTCTCTGTCTCAATCTCCTCCCACAGCCCGACTTCTAAAAGTCCCCGACTGCAGCTACACACCTTGGCTGTGATTACATGCACCCGTCCATTAGTTGTCTTCCTACACTACACTTAAAAGAGCAAAACGCGCGTACACGCGCGCGCTACCCGTACCCGCATAGTGGTGACCACCACATGACCACGAAGCCCCGAGCTACTACGGGAGACAGCGGTCGCAGCTCAAGCTGCAATCCAGAGGCTGCACCGCCGCTCGCTACCGCCATCGCTTGTGCCCCGTCCTGGCGGCGGTGCGGAAGAGCTGTTTGAAGTCCTGAATCTGAAGACGGCGTTGACTTTCATTTCCATTGCGAAGGCTGGCGGTAACTCGCGCAGCAGCGGCCTCTCCCGCCTGCAGACTAGCCAGTCCATGCCGTGGGCAGGCCGCAGGAGAGCAGATGGCGGCTTACTGGGAAACCAACTTTGGGCTGCGGACCCACATCACCCTGACAGACCCCGTGGCCCCTGAGCACCTCCAAACTGAGACAAATACGGTTCAACTTGCAAACACGCACACACACACACACACATACACACACACACACACACGCACGCGCGCACACACACACACACACACACACGCACACACACACACACACACACACGCACGCACACACACACAAACGCATAACGCCCTTGCCGCTGCCTGATCTCATATAATCATTTGATTACGCGGATCTCGCCTCTGATCTACCCGCCAGTGAGCTGGGCTATTATGCCCATGACTGCACGCCTGCCTGCCTGCCACCTGGGCACAACCACGACTATGTCTACTTGAGCGTGAAGACGTTTCCGTGGCCCTCCATGTCGTATCCCGGATCACCCAGTGGCTGGAAGTAGCCCATCTCCTCGCCCATAACGCCGCTCTGCCCATGGGCGCGGAACCTGGGAGCATACACCAAATGGGGCGGACGCGTGGGTGGGGGCCCCGGGGCCGGCAGTGGTGGTAGTGGTCGTGGTGGTGGTCCAGGCTCAGGGAACGGGTCAAGTCACCGCTGACAAGGATAGGGGTGTGCAGCCTTGCAAGGGTAGCAGGGCTTGACTACACGCCCTCGGGCCACGATACGGGCCGAGACCATCGTACACATATCCACCCACACATCAACCCACATATCCACGGCCCGCAATAGGAATTTCAACGCATCCCCCCCTACTACTTCCCAACGCCTCTCAGCCCCCACCCTACCGTATAGACCTGATCTTGTCAACCAGCAGCCCCCAGGCAGAAGCCACCTTAGCCGCCACGCCGCCCGCAACCTCCCGTATCGTATCCTGTTGCTCTTCAGTCGCCCGGAACCGCCACCAGGCGTATACGCCACTGGCGAGGAACATCGTCACCAGCACCAGCACTAGCATCGTCACCCAGCCGCTGCTGCTGGTGGAGGTCCGGCCAGAGGACTTGGCCTGCGGGATAGGGAGGAGGAAGGGGCTCAACGCAAACACTCCGCATGAGGTTAAAGAAAAACTGAAATTTTGGAAAATTGCTGATGGAAAAAAAAGTAAAAGATGAGAGACGAGGGAGGCGAGGTAAGACGACAGATGGAAAACGAGCTGGAGAAAATTCATGATGCATCATGATGCGTTGGGTCAAGTCATGACGAAAAGGCGCCTGTACCACGATGCCACGTGGCAGCATGCATCCAGAGAAAGCTGCGTGCGGCGAATGCTTCTTCATTAGAAGATTCATGAGGAGGACTAAGCGCTGAAGGTTCAGAACGGCCACCTCACCGATCCCTATCGCTGTCGCAGCTCCTGTACCTTATACCTCTGCAAGCACCTCTAAAGCACATCTCTGTAACGCGCACGTACCCCTTCTTTCTCTCGGCTAAAGACACCCCCCCTTCTACACCGCATTACCATACCAAACGGACACAACAGTCAACCGCATCGGGTCCGACGCACCGTCCCCCTGCCATCCGTGTTGCCTGTAATGCCGTCCACCAGGTCGCACTTATCTCCATGAACGAGTCGTCGACCATTGTCAGATACTGTATAGACTCGTTCATCCAGGACTGGACACTGGCGGGTGATAAGTGCAAGTATTTACAGCAATTGGGGCGGGGGAAATGGGAATTGTGAGGGGAACGGTCAGTTTGCGATCGATCGCCAGTTTGCGATCAGTTTGCGATTTTTCTCGTATCCGAAAACAAATCTATTAAAGGGAGAGGGGCGATACCTCGGTTGTTCGTCATCGGGATCTAACGAACGGCGTGTAATGAACTACCGGGAATGCCGCCGGAAGGGAGCTAGGAACGGGATGGGGCAGGTTGCGGTTGCGGGCGGGCGGGGAATGTACGATAGCAAAAGACAAGCTGCATGCTGCGAGAAATAAAAGGTGAATAGCTATGTGGAAGACGTAGCTCCAATCCGGTCTTTCTCCTTAAAGCGGAAGCCAGGAATGGCGTCCCGACAGCGACAACACCCTGACAATTCGCCTATTTCACTCACCACCGGCAAGTTCGACTTCTCGATTGGCACACACGAGTCGTTGGTGCGCAGGAAACCGTAGTCACACTCCGTGTCCTGAGCCGCACGCACACACAGGCATGAGCGAGGCAGCAGAAGTTGTCATCCGACTACGTAGCTTTGTGTCTTCCGTCCCAGTGCTTGCCCTCCCTGTTCTTCCTGGTTTACTTCGCCCCAACCAGCGACGACCTTCATCCCCCTCAGCGACCTCAGTGCTTGTTAGAAGTGTCACCGGCACTTATAAGTGGTTAATGTAATGTTAAACAGGAGGATAACCGTAGAGGGACGTGCCTTAGGAATGGGATTAAGCATTCATTGAAATTTAATATTGTACGTTAGGATAGGAATATGGCACCGATAACCGATAACCGAGAACACCATTCTCATTTGCATAGCAGCGCAAGGCGACAAATGAAGTCTATATCGCATACGGCATTCCCTCCCACAATGCTGCCCTCTGAACGCTGCACCGCACCACACCGCACAGCGCAGCACAGCATGGGAACATTCAGCCATGCATAAGCTGCAGCTGCCGTTTGCCGCCCTGTCCGTCCGTCCTACCGGTCCGCCTGAACCTCCATTCCCTGGTATTAGCCTGGAAGCCTAGCCTGCCAAGTGCATGCCTTTTTACCTCCCCCCCCCCATGCCACCGTGCACGGCAGCGGCAGCCTGTGGCCTAACAAAAGCTCCAACGTGGCGAGTTCTGTTGCAGCCTTGTTGAGTGCCGAAAAGGCCTCGCAAGATGCTGAGATGGGGCGTTTACTGTGACCTTTTATTGTGTTTGTGTGTGTGTGTGTTTGTGTGTGTGTGTGTGTTTTTGCCGTACTGTGCACGACTACTACGAATTCCGTTCCCCGTCCTTCTGCTCAGCTAGATCAACAAGATGCACCCTTGCACCTGAACTCCCACAGAGCCACAGCAAATCCGCAAGCCCAGTCTGCTAGCCAGGCTGTTCGCCAAAAGCCACGCGCACCTGCTGCTGAGTGCAGTTGCATTTGCCGAGGGGTTTTGGAGGGGCACGCGCGTAGTTCCTCCCGTAAAAGCATGCGCTGTCCTGCTTACGCCGATTCAGTTGCAGCTGCTGGCCTATGGGGGAGAGCGATGGGGAGTTGAGGATAAGGGAAAACGGAGGTAAGAAAACGAGAACTTGGAAGGGGGGGGGGGAAGAACAGGGGCCAGTGGGTTCGGCGGGTCCAAAAAGTAACAGACCCACATTTCGCAATCTTGCGTTGCGGGAGACAACACGCCGTAACGACAGAGGCCGCCCACTCGTACCAACTTCCCGTTCAGTCGTTCAATCTCATCCCCCGATTGAACAATTGAACAATTGAACAATTGAAAGATTGAACGATTGAACGGGAAATTGGTAGCGAGTATCACAATATCACGCCAATTTATCACACACGTTCGTAGTAACACACGAACTTCCCGCCGTCTATCGCCCCGCCCTATCAGCGATTCACAGCTTCCAAGCTGCACAGCAGTAATGCTGTACCGTCATCAACGAATGGCGCTGAACCACCCATGCCGGCCAAGTGACAAACAGAGGATGGGCGATCAAGTGGCGACAAGGGAGTCAAGAAAGGAGGCAGACCTCGGCAGGGTATCCCCCACCTCACACCCCGCATATCCACTCCACCTCCCACTCCCACTCCCACAAGCTCACGTGTGTGTTTCTTCCCGCCTTGGCCTCCGCCTAAGACGCTCTGCACGCATCTGGCGCGTCCCACTTACCGAGCACGCATCTGGCGCGTCCCACTTACCGAGCACGCATCTGGCGCGTCCCACTTACCGAGCACGCATCTGGCGCGTCCCACTTACCGAGCACGCATCTGCTGCCGCTGCCGCTTGCGGTCGGAGGTGACCAGTCCTCAAACCGGTCCGTAGAGTTGCAGATGGGCAGGCCCGTGATGGCTGACACGTTCAAGAAGTAAATTGCGCCTGCCAATTATAGGGGGTGTTCCAGCAGGAAGAACATGTACATCACCTGGTGTGCGGTTTGCATCGGTGCCACATGACCTGAGCCCAACCCAACATTTCGTCTTCTTGGGAGATATCTGTCCGCCAACCCGCTCTTTGCACAGAGGGAGAGAGGGCGGGGACGACATGTCGCACCTTTCATACGCGTGCGCACCCACCCACCTACACACACCCACCTACACACCCACATACACACCCACATACACCTACACCTACACCTACACCCACCCACATACACATATACACACGTTTTGCAAGGCCCCCGTCGCTTAACCTCCTCACCACGCCTCAGTTCCATACGCATGCCTCCCTTCTTGAATGCATGGCCACGTAGGTGACAAATTATACAGTCATTGCTCTCGTCCTTGCAGGTCGAGTCACCCACAGTGTAACACCCCTTAAATACATAGGCGTATGTTCCCCGCTCTCCCTGACATTAGACATCGATGCAGCATTCCCACACCATCCGCCCCATCCGTACCGGTAAAACTCGACTTCTCGTCCGGCGGCGGCACCGAACCGTGGAGTATGACGGCAGGCTGCTGCCCATCGGGCTCGATGCTGATATTGTCCACGTATATGGGCGTAGTCAGATTTACGCGCTGCAGATAACCGGGAGGTCCAAACAAAGTGAGGATCACCGTTTGTGGAAGATAAAATGAAATCCACCACTCAGTTTTAAGTGATGGACCCAGGAAGGCGTAATCTTTGCAAACGGATTCGCGCGAGTAACCCCCCCCCACACACACACACACCGGGGAGCTGACATATATTTCTCCCCCTATTCCCAGACATTCTTGGGGCTTAGATAGAAGAGGATGGATAGATCGATGGATGGATAGATCGATGGATAGGTCCTCGTCTTACACTCTTTAACTCTTCTTGTGGATGGGTGCGCTTATTTATTGCTTTACCTTTCCGTGGGGGGTTATCAATTTGAATGCACGTACATAACAGTTTAATTGCCCTTTGTACCCATACTCCTAGCCCGCCTCTTGCCTGCCTGCCGCCTCCCCTCCTTGAGCCGCGCGCACCTGCCAACAGCGGCCGTAGTCAACTGAGAAGAGGATCTCGTCGGCGAGACCCGACCTCATGAACATGTTCGAACCCGGGTACTTAGCCATCACAATCACTCCACCCCAGTCCGCAAACTCGTAGATGTAGGCCCCCACCGCCACATCCTCCCACGTCACTCCACCGTCACGAGAGATCCACGTGCACAACCTGCAAAACCGGAAAAAGTGCAGATTTGAGAGGAGGGGAGGGGACCGGGGAGAGAGGGGGGGGGGAGAAATACGAGTGATAGGACAAACCAGTAGCCAGAGGGGACAGGGACCTCTGCGTGTGCGTGTGCGTGTGTATATGCACGTCATCAGTTCGGAGGGCGTGACTATCTGTTAGCCGACAATATTTTCTCGATCGGCTGGATGTGTTTCCCACTTGATTTGTTAACCTACGCCCCTCTCCCTCGAGTGCACAAAAGCGTTGATGGGATCGGGTCGGTCGTTTCCGTTTGCGTGCCGCCAAGTGCCTCTCCTCAATATACAACAGTCACACCAGTCGCTGTCATTTACCCCAGAGCCCCTCCCGCCCGTTCACGCTCGCGAGCCCCGGCTTCCTGTCCCCTCCCCCTCCCCCTCCCCCGCACATTCATTTTTCACTTCTTTGTGTGCTCTCACTCTTTCTCCCCCCTTACTTCAGCAGGCACCACCACGCACCCTGGACTGTTCTGGTCGAGGCCTGCGCCCAGGCTCGCCAGGTTGCCGGTGGCCATGACCAGCCCGGGCGCTGATGGGTTTGAGTATACCCCGGGTAGCGGCAGGCCATACTCTTTGGTGGGACTCATTCCATTGAGGTGGAGGTACCAGGGCTCCGAGCCACTGCCCTTGCATTCCGCGTTCCTGATGTTGTTTGCGTTCACGCGGATGCGCTGCCAGCGGCCGCCTGCATCCGAGACCGAGGAGCATCAGAAAAAGAGGTGGTGGCGGCAAGGGAAGCAGATGGTGGAGACGCAGACGCACTACCTCGGCGAGCAATTGCACACCACTACCCACCCGCGCTGTAGGTTATCCTTGTCTCGATGATGGGCGCCCCGACCACGTCGCTCAGGTCGTAGTAGGAATCAAAATAATAGTCCCCGTCTACCATGGGCATCTCTCCGGTGGGGGCGGTGGACCCGGCACTGCCATCCGAGGAAGGAGTGGGTACCACCTGGTTGGCCACGTAGATGCCCTGATGGAAAGCACAGGAATCAGGGCAGGCAGCCCGACAGGCATGTAGGCAAATCACAAATGGACTGGACGGATCAAGAGCGGCATCTAAACCCCCCCTTTTTCCACCCCTTACACTCCCCCACCCTTCGAGTCCTTCCGAGCAGGGACCTACTCAAATGCGATGAATGTACCACCACCGCAACCACCCTCCCTGTTTCTCTCACCGGAAGCCCCTCCAGCCGTGTGAAGTCCGTGGTGCTGCCCATCATTCCAACATACACGTTCGTGAGACTGAGGGAGAAGAGCGCATGGTGCGGCCCCGCGGCATACACTGACGCGGCGTAAAGTGGCATCGTCATCCCCGTGTCCACACTGAAGTCCACAATCACCAGCGCACCCCGTCCGTCGTGAGTCTCAACCAACTCGTATCCCTCTTGCTGCGCGCGGGGCATTATGGGGGGTAATAGGCGAGAACAGGCGGATCGAGCGAGTGCTGCCGAGAGGACCTTACAGGACCGGCACAGGGGGCGACCGACCGACGGAGGGAACTGAAGCAGGGGATATGCCGAAAGCGGGGGACTGACGTCGCGAACACACATCAATCAAGAAGAGCAATATCCACTATGAGAGGCCGGGTTAAGATGAAATTTCCACGTGAAAGAGTAATGGGCGGATGAGCGAATTTCGGTTCCATCTGCTAACGAGAAGGATGCCGGTAGTTGTTAGTTAACTACATATTTAGTTACATATAGACAACAAAACAACATAATAAAATATATTCCCAAGCACGTGCACGCTGCCAAACACTCTGCATAAACGGTCGAGCTAACGGAAGAAGCAGCTGGTCGCAGTGCGCCCTCCCCCACCCACCCAACCTTGAGGGCCGCTGGCAGGCAGGCCCGCACGAAGGTGCTGCCCCCGTCCATAGAGGTGAAGAGGGTGATGCCTCCACTGCGGGAGTTGGGCAGTGACCTGTGCGCGAAGCCCGGGGGGGGGGAAGACGAGGATCGGAGTTATACCTGACGAAAAACGCCAAGAAATGGCCACTGCCCTTACTCATTGTTTCAGTCCGGCCCTCATGCGCAGTCTCAACTTGTGCTCCAAGACATACACACAGGGACACCTATTGAACAATACCTTCCATTAGCTATAAATCAATCATCCGTTGCCGATGGTCTTCCTTCGACCCGCCTTCCTTTTTTGATGCCCCCCCCCTCTGGCTGTTTCCCCATCTCCATGGTCCAGGTTTTACAACATTCGCCACCCGCCGCAAACGTTCTCAGCTTTCAGTGTGAACGCATTCGAATTCAACGCCCTTCCTGAACACACCACCAACCAGCTGCCTGCCACCCAGGATCGGAGGGCTGTCACCCGCCACCTAAACAATCCATCCAAGCACCGCCGGACCCACCCTCTATCGGGGGGATTGGGGCAGCTGTTGGCCACGGCCAGGTACACGGACCGGCCCACCACCTCCAGCTGGTTGCCGCAGGGCACTCGGGTGCTGAAGCTTTTGAAAAAATCCGTGGAATATACGAAGTTGACGTCCTTATCCCAGGGCTGGTCGTAGTCCTCCGCGCGGGCGTACACAGTCGCAAGAATCACCTCATCAGGGATGGCCTGTTCGGAAGGATCAGTCCGTGGAATGAAGATTTGATTTGATTTTAAAGGTTGCGAGTTGAAGTAAAGAAACTGCCAGCAATTACAGGACAGTGAGATAAGATGGGGGAAGGAGACAAAAGCTGTGCTGCGCAATGTAGTGGAGGCTGAGGCTGGGGCGAGCGGGGTCTCTGTATACGCATGTGCGCGCGTGTGTGTAATAGAGAACGGGGTCGTGGAGGTGCAAAGCACGAAGTCAAGAAGATGGCAAAGATTCAGTATCGCAAGCAAATGCAAAGTAATCATACTTTCAAAGACCTATGGGGCTACCGCTTATAATGCTGTTCTGGCCTTGAAAGTTACGGCGGTCGTGCAGATTGTGGGCGGGGTTTGCTATCACACTTCCCTGCACTGCCACTGCCCTGATAAAATTTAGATCTAAATTAACATTGAGATATTTAAAATCTAAATTAACATTGAGATATTGAAATTAAGCAAAGGCATTTAAAGTTCTAAAAAACATTCCTCAATAGCCACTATATCCTGCACGGTAAAAGGAATCCCAACATGATAAAGATGTGAGGACCAGGGTACTTCACCCCGGACGGGGCCCGGAAATTTTTCGAATTTTAGGAAAAAGCCCGTAAAAGTGTTGGGTCTGCTCCGGGGATCCCCGGGAATTTCATGACGTGTGAAGTGCTGCTTTCCGGGGGCAGACAAAAAGTGCCCTGTGAAGAAAAAGGCTCTTTTCCGGGTGTACCCGGAGAAAATTTTCTTAAGTTCCGGGGATTACTGATACATGCTTGACAGCTTGACGCATAGGAAAAGCAAAAAATACATTACATTTTTATTAGCTAAGGATAAATTATAAGCTAATTTGTAAGCACTTATACAAAAGAACATTACCCACAGGACTTATAGCATTAGCATTTTGGGTAAAGCCAGCCAAGCAAATTTTTAAGTTTCTCAAGCCAGCGAGTGTTAGCTTAAAGCAAGCAAAATACAAAGTATATCTCGGATGGAGAGGAAGAGAATGAAGCAGATTAAGAGAGCTAGGGTAGCTGTGTTAGTTCATAAGCTGCTGATGCCGGGTACTGCCGTGGGTATATGGATAGCAAAAATCGACAGCTGTCAGAAAAACAATTTAATGTATTTCTTTATTTTACTACAACAGAAGGTATGAAAATTGTCTTTGCTGGGAAAATATTAATATTTTTACATGGTAAATATTTACCATGTAATAAACACGAGTGTTTTGTGTCCCGAGAAATTTTTGTGCAGGTTCCTGGGCCCCCCGGAACGTTTTAGGGCCTAGCGAGGTAGAGTTCCGGGGACCACCCCGGAAAAGAATTATTAGGGCTCCGGGGAACCCCGGAACAAACAGCTACCCCCTTGAAGAACCCTGGTGAGGACGTGATGATAAAGCAAGTTAAGCCCCCTGTGCCTCCCTCCCCCTTCTCTGTCTTCCCCTCCCTTCTTATGCCTCCCTTCTCCACTCTCTGTCACGCCCTTCCTGCTTGTTCTTTGTTCCCTTCTTCCCTGTTTCCTCCCTTTTTTACTGTCCCTTGTAGCCTTTGCCTTGTCCGTCTCCTTCTCCAAAACATCCTCGTCTGGCATCAGCGTCAAAGCAGCTATTTATACTCATGGTGAATGTATATTTGGCTCAGCAGGACACTATACGATAAACCTGTATGATTTATTGATTGATTCGTTGGGAGATTGTTAGATATCATAATGCCCGGTCAAGCCAAGCAAAAATTCCGGAGGGCCTTACATTACTAGGACTTGGTACGCTAGAGCTGAACCTACAGCTCAACAAAAGAACACAGCTAAAGTTAACTACAAGGGGAAAACAATAGAAGATCATAGTTAAAAAATCATCTACAATAAAAGAAGTGACAGTACGACAGACGAAAGTTTGCTAAACTGACTAAAAGAGGAAAAGAAAAGATCATAGCTAAAAGATAGCATCTACGATTTCTAGATAAGCTAAGAAGAAGAAGATTTCACGAGCAAAAAGTCACGTTTTGCCGGCGACAGCAAAAATTCCCGAGGGCTTACACAACTAGGACTCGGTATTAGGGTGACAGTACGACAGACGAAATTTGCTAACAGCTACCTACAAATAACTACCTAAATAATAACAATTACTAGACCAGCTATTTACAGCGGTTGCATTGAACAAACTCGGTCTAAATGCGCAGGTGCCCAGCCGGGCATTGCACCCGCTACACATATGGCACCTTTCACGACTAGGACAAGGCCCCCATGGGGATGAGCCTGCATCCGTGAGTGTTGTGAACGAGAAAAGGACAGACAAGGGCGTCGGCGGAAGGTAAACATAAGGCTGTATCTGTAGTAGTCGTAAACGTACGACACACACTATCACAATATAAGGCGCAAGAAGCACCCTGTCAACATCTCGAGAGGCCTTTGTGGCAATCAACTACTACAGTATCCGTGTGTATATGTATGTGTATCATGTGTATGTGTATCATGTGTATGTGTATGTGAATGCCGCACCGGTAGATCCGAGCAGTCCTTTGAGGGGCACAAATTCGCCCCCCAGTCAAAATCCACGAAACCCGCAATTTTCTCGTTGGAGTTGAAGGTCAGGTTGATCCAGGTACTCAGCTTGTCTCGGTTAAACGCGTCCTGCGGCGGTCGGAAAAGCCAGAACATGCCGAAATAATGTGAGGGAAACGAAAGATTACCGGATTAACGGTTTTAGCGCCAACATATACCTATCGTACGATTCACGCATTTGTGAAAGGCTATGGGAGACAGAGGCCCGTAAGGAAAAGAGGTACGACTAAAGTTGACATGCAATGGAGAGATGTAAACAAGAACTGATAACAACACCAGGCGGGCAGAGGTAGACAAGACCTGAACTGGCGCACCTGATTGAGCATCAGGTCCATGGGGCAATCCTGATGGGCTTTATCAAAGATCTTGCAGGAGCCTCTCTTTATGTGCATTAGCAGCCACGAGTCATGGCGTGGGTTGAACCGCACGTCACGAATGTACGCTCCCTTTGCACCGCCTGGGTACTTGACCGGGGACAAGTTCTCCCCTTTGTCGGTCGACACCCTGTCCGGGACCACGAGGGGCAGAAGTGGGCGGGCACAGCAACGAATTGAAAAGGACGAGGTCATAAGTGCTATATGCAGCGGTACAATCAGCCCCGAAGCGGAGCATGGGCAACGATTCGGCAAGTAAGGCCCACTAGCAGTAGGATGCACCAGGAGGTGAAAAGCAGTGATGATGGAGAGCAAGCGCGCGAATGCAAAGCATGCAGTAACCAAGCACCCGGGAACATTACACCGGCCCCCAAACCCCAAGGCACACACACACACACACACACAGACCACCCGCGGCAGTAAGAGGGGTGTAAAGGTAATATGCATCATTACGAAGACGTCGTACGCGGTCACTGTACTGTAAAATGGGCGTAGGCGTATATTTACCGAAAGTAACACCTCAACCGATACTCTAGACATCAGTCCGCGAGGTAAAGCCGAATATATATGCGATGGAACATATCACCATACGTCCACACACAGATGACATTCGAGATGCGGACCAAGCCGTCGCCGTACATCAGACTTGCACTGCGCTGCGGGGGCCATCGCATGGAGGCATCAGGCGCTCGGCCTGCTTTCCTCCCCCCCCCCACCCACACACACAAACATGCGCCCTGGTCCTACTCTCATACGCATCCCTCTTCGATAGCCTACACCTGCAGTTTGTCAGCCCCCATATCCGTGTAAGGGTTGGCTTACCCACACTGCGAACTCAGTACCTTACCCCTAACTGCTCCCGTAACCTCAAACGGGCCAAATCTCACCGTAGCGACCAACCATAGCCCCACAGAGGCGCGTTTCTCAAGCCGTTCTGGGCCTCATGGTCACTCTAAGCAGCGCACTGCCAAACAATAATATGGCGTTTCCGCTTCAGATCCCAAAATGTGGAGCTGGGGAGTCGAAATCCAAACATAACATATCAGCCTATATGTGCCAAGGCGGCGACGATATGGTTCAGATCCCTTTTTTCCATCGCACGTCTTTCCAAGCGCCCAACCCGCACAAGACCCTTCCAACCTGCCGTCACTGGCCTGGCTCGCGTGACCTCGTCGACTTCATGGCTACGCAACTCTCTTCCGCAAGCCCCCTCCTCCCTGATCAATAACGCTCGATACAAAAACAGCTGTGAATGTCCTTCGCTGTTTGCAATCTTCGCTCACTAAAGACAAGGGCCTTCCTCCTAATCACTTTACTTGGTTCGTTTTTCAGACTACTCATTCTCAGAACCCCAGCTATGCCTGACAGGGCTCCCTTCCAAGTTGCGTCCGACTCACCACATGTACGATCCCGCACCCAGGATTAGCACGTTATTTTCGTTTGACTTCTGAGACAAGACGTTTATAATTTTGAGCGGCTCCGAGTTATTCCCTGCAGGGAAAGACAGGGCATTGTAAAGGGATTTTAAAGCATTATGTGGGAAATTAAAGCCGCACTCATCTTGGGTTACGAGTGCCGGCACTTCAATGCTCTCAAAAGTGTAAAAATGCACGGTCTGGGGGGAGTTGCATGGAGCCATACATCATGCAACCCTATAGCGGAGGAAAGCGGAGGCCACGGGTGCTCCCTCCACCTTCCCTTCGTGCACGTGCACGTACCAGAAAGCTTTGAAGTCCATTCATCGAAGGTTGCGCCACCATCCTTTGAACGCCAAAGACCGCCTTTGTCACTCGTCAACCCGGACGTAACTGCGAACACGGTCTGTGGGAAACGGGTGTCGCATTTGTTCAGAGCCAAGTTCGAGGACCCAGACCCGGACATGGACAGTTGGGCTATTCGATATCGTTATATACACGGTTAATCCAGCTGGAAGTGACCGATAAAGGTGTCTTTACCTGATCGTCAGCACCAACCCACAGCAGCTCCGTCACCGGCGCGTGTGTTAAGGTCTGCAATCCATATCAGCAGAAAGTGCTATATCTATAGCCTTTGTTCCACGCTGCCATGCTGTGTCGGGGCCTGGGTTTGTTCAACCACAGGCAATGGCCGCCTTACCGGTTTCAGCACAGGCGCCGATCCTGGCAAGTCTGGGCATGCTGCATCCGTAAGCCTTCGCCCGTAATTTGTCTGAGCATATGCCGAGAATAGCAGGCTAACCAACACAAAGAGACTAACGATCTTGGCCATGGCAGTATTTCCGTGTAATCTTACGAAAATTCAGGTATCTGCATTGTTACCTCGTATCATGGTAGCCGGTTTTGCCAGGTAATTGCCCAAAGTTTAGCGCGCTGTACGACGACCGAGCAAACCGAAACACGCAATCAACGAGATCATATGCAGCCATTTCTGTTCGCGTCCATTAAATATGACCTCTTAGTCCTAATAGCTTAAGTTTACCGTTCCGCGATTCCTGGGCCTCCGCCGGACCACGCGTTTTTCTTTGGACGCCCTTCTGTCCTGCTTGAATAAGCTTTTGAACAAACCATTTTCAGTAGTGAACTTGCTAGCATAAAGTATGGCCGACGATGGAGAGACCGCCACCGTTAAGGAGCCTCTAGACCTAATTCGCCTCAGCCTTGACGAACGTATATATGTAAAGCTGCGTGGAGAGCGGGAGCTCCGTGGCAGGCTGCATGTAAGCTAGTATGCAGCCGAAAGTCGCGCTGCTGCTGTGGCCCCGCTGTGAACCCGGGGGTTCACGGGTCGCAAATGACTGCCGCACTCTTGCATAGGCAATCCCTTCCAGGTGCATGCCGACATTCAGAGATCTTCCCTGATGCTGGCCTTCCCCCGGCCCGTCACGCTTTTGTATGGCATGGTTCCCCCAAGCAATCAGGACTGTAGGAAGACCTGGACAGGGATAAAAATGGCCCCCTGGTTGTCCACGAGTCATCGCCAATATCTTTGCCATACGTACTCATTATAGAACACAGCCAATAGCGTGTTTCCTCACAACAACTGTCGGACCTGAGATATATTGCCATATATCTTTTGTTTTCAAAGTCCACCCTTCCTGAGGAATGTTCTGCATTTCCCGTTCTGCGTCACCTCTATTGGACCCGCCTGGCTGTCTACACGGCAGGCATACGACCAGCATCTGAACATGATCTTGGGAGAGGTGGAAGAGACCCTTACAACAATTGAGATTGACGACGAAACGTACGAGGAGATCATCAAAGTATGTCATCTATTATGGCGGGGGGGGGAAAGGTGCTGGCATTGGTGGGATTGTGTTGGAAGCAATGGGAGAGCAATATTCGGATAAGACGGCCCTCGATGTATATTTTGAAAACTTAGTGTTCTACTGGAAGAATAGTTACGTTCTACCTGTAGAGAATAGAATTCACATTGCTCAAGCTAGTCCAAAAGCTGCCACCAAACTGAAGGGGCGTAGGAGGGAAGGACGGGGGCCGGTACGGTGAAGAGACCCGGCGGTTTCCAAGGAAGCAGCCAGCTGCTGCATTGTTGCGCGGCGCTAAGGGTTGATGCTTGCTACTGAAACACTGTTTCCCGTCTGCCGAGGTGACCTGCCGTTTCCTGAGCCGCATCGTGCATGACTCGCAAGGCAAACACCTCTATGAGCCCGTGGTATGAGCATATGCACGTGGGTCGCAGTCTGTCCTCTCCCCCGTGTTTAGACCCCACAATCTCACGATCCTCTTGTTCCCGCTGTCGCAGACACAAAAGCGCGTCATCCCATTTCTGTTTGTGCGCGGCGACGGAGTCATTCTGGTGTCGCCACCGCTGAGGTCCTAGGCTCATGCCAGCGTCTCTTGCGCATTCCGCTTGCACGGCGTCCCTCGTAACTTGACATGGTGCTGGTTTCTGTCATGAAGATGCTCTCTTCGGCGCCACCTGGCGGCGATAGACATGAAATGCGCCGTAGCACCCGATGATTCAAGTCCGGTGCGAAAGATGGCTTAGTGGAAAGCGCAATTGCAGACTGGCTCATGGCCGGGCCGATAAGGATAGTTGACGTCCCCTGGAGTCGTCGCTGAGATCTTTGATGTTTTGTCGCGACGGACGCAAGGGACATGCTTGCTTGTGTTTGCATAAGCCATTCAGCTGCAGCTCACGGAACGGCGACCGTCACGATATGCTGCTAAGCGGATGCAGATTTCCGTTGGCAGATTGCGACCGCGTCAACAAGGATGGGATGACTCGAGGAGGAGGAGGTTGTGCACGGGTGTTCGGAATCTAACTTGGGCTTACTTGCGGCGTTATGGCGGTTGCAATTGCTAACGAAGCTTCGTCAGCAATTTGCAAGCGAGAAACAGCAGCTGCTTTCGCCTCTGCCAAAGAGCACTGTCGTACAAGTCATGGAGCACCGGATGGATATTGGCGACCTGGCTGATCGAAGAGCCTGGTGGCCATTTGGGCGGAACGGAACAGGCATATAGGCACGTGATAACATGGGCAGGGCACTGTCGCATGTCTCTGATGTTTCGATCCGTGTTTATTGTGGGGGCCGTTTCCTTCGCCTAGCTTTTCATAAAGCTGGGTAAGTCTCGTCACTTGCGGTTTCGTTCCCTTGCAATCAAGGGAGGGAAGTGGGAAGCGTCCAATTAGTAATAGCGCATCGTTATGGACTTGACCGTAGTCCTGTACTCGGACCAGCTGTTTCGTCGCATTGCTGTTCAGTGCGCCATTGGATGACCTGTCGCGTGCGTTGGCAGCAGCTGGAGATTCTTAATGCGTTTATTGGGAAAATGTTGTGTCGTGGTGGGTTTACATGGAGTGCAGTAAGGCCATGTTGCTGCATGGCCAAGTCGGTGCTTACCGAGACGGTACCAAAGAGGCACATATAAAGGAACGTCATCTTAATGGCCCTCTCTTTGCGCCCCACGGTAGGACACGACCCTCCATGCCGATGATACCCGGTCTCCCCCACATGCTGTTATCGTAATCATTGTCATTATGGTTATGATTATCATAACAACAGGCTTGAATAAATGTCAAATTCATGTCCTCATAGAACCCCTGCTCCACCACCAATCCAAAGAAATATGTTAAGAGCGTGATGACTGGCAACTGAACCGCTCGAGTCTATGCATGCGAGCTCGTACCTCCCCCTCAAACACAGAGCAAGCCGTATCACACACTGTCGAGCATACCTGCAAGTAGACGAACACCTGTACCTGTACCTGGCCCTACCTGGCCCTGGCTCATATACTGTAGCCTAGAGGTTACACCCGCACTCTGGTCGGCGCATGGCCTATCATACGTTTTGCAGACACAGAAACGCGGCTGGGATCCCGCCCCCCATCAATCCAAGGCCGCGGTGCTGAGCTTTCAACTCAGCGCCGCATGTATCTTCTTGGGCATAGGGCTCATTGACTCCATGTTCACTGTCGCCGTCATCGCATCACAGCAGCGTCTTATTGATGAAGTTCGCGAACTTTGATGTCTGGGAGTAAGAGTATGACACCCCTAGAGAGGCCAGAAAGGACTCCAGGCTGTCCCGGAGCATCTCCGGATGGTCCTGTACGCAATCACGGGACAAAGCGGGAAGAGACGGAATGTGTATTTGCATTGGCATAACTGTCCAAAGGTTCTACATACAATATATGGATGGCGGTATCCAGAGACTGGATCATACGCAGCGCCAAATTACCGGACAGTAAACTGGCTAATGCCCATTCAAAAAAGGGCCCACAGTGCCTACAGCACGTAAGGGCGCGCAACGAGGTGCCCTTTATAAGTGAGAGCTTGAGCCGTGTCGGAGGACCAAAGGGCGCCGCATGGCCCATCGACGGGAGGAGGTGCGTGCTGCTGCCCGTACGTGCGCTGCCCGAGGATGAGGGACGGGAACTAAAAGGCAACAATAAATATACATCCGACTATGCAGTCATTAGATGTTGCCTGCGTGCGGAAAGGAGGCCCAGCAGACGCCAGTACAAATGGCGCACCGTCTCGCACTCAATCTCGTAAAGCGTGCCGTGGTCGAAGGCTGTCTCATCCAGCTCCAGTACATGGCCCTCCCAGGTGTAGCACACGCGTTGGTTTTGGAACCCGCCCAGGCTTACCAGAGATGCCAGCCCAAATTTCCTGCCATATAGGGATTACCAGTTAATATATATAGGAGCTGTAATAATACATAATATTATAAATAATATATACATATATACATATAGGAGCTGAATAAAGCTTCCCGCAGAGATAGTAATGAAGTAATCATGAATTGAAGGGGGCCACCAGCAAGGGACTTGCTGCAACAGCGAAGACTACTGGAAACCGAAAAGCTTGACGCGCTGGCACGAAAGCCGTTACTTCTGGTCCCACCCACCGTTCAATAAAATAGCTGGTAAAGACGTCACAGTTTCCCACTAACCCCTACGGCCTGCGCATTATGCCCTGCTCACTCAGCGGTGGTCCTTATCAGCGGCACCTCACGCAGCATGCTGTTGGGCTCCACCAGGTAGCGAGCCGCCACGGCGGGGTCGATGTCCTCCTCCACTTCCGAAGCCCGCCCAATGCCGTTCTCGAGAATCTGCTTACCCTGCGAGGTCAGGTTTGGATCCGACTGATTGTTTGGTTCGCTTTGCCGCCGTCTAGTACAGCTCAGGTTGGACCCATAATACCTGCTATTGTCCCGCCAGAAGTCAGATGCCGCACCGGACTTTTCAGTTGTTCTCCAGGCGCTCGACTAAGCCCAACACAATCTTTTGCAAGAGATTTGCCTGGCTTTGCCTGGCCTGGTCTGGCCCACCTCAACATGCCGATACATTGAGAGTGCGCTCGTCTGCATATGCCCTTTACATACAAACAATTTTCTATCACTGCATTGAAGTGGGGATACCGCGCACCCACAAACCCAGAATCGGAAACTTTGCAGACATTCGGCTCCTTGCATCGCCTGTCTTACAACATGCTCTTACTAAACCCACTCCTGCCGGTGAGATATGCATTGCTGTGCCGCGCCCTGCAATGCCGCTGATATATGAAGTGGCTGCGACAATGCCTCCTCTTTTGCTCAACGAATACCCTATACGAGCTCTGTTCAACTTGCGCTTTCCTTTTACGTTTTCCGCCCCTCTTCCGAGCACCCTGTTGTGGTCTCACCTTCAACGTAATGGTTGCCTTCTCATCACCGTTGTAAGTCCGCAACCGAAGCACCACTCGCCGTGAGTTAAGCTCCCGGTTGGGTCCATCGAAAAAGTAGTTAGCCTGCGCGTAGCTCGCCGTCCGGCCTTCCCCCAGCGCCGTAGCGACCTTGTCATACGCTGCGCGATCCGGCAGTCGGATCTTAATTTCAACCTGCGTTTGCAAACTCTCCCCATTTCTTCTCAATTGCTGGATGCGCGCTCAGGAACGACCCGGGCGGACGCAGGCGTGATGGAAGGCTTCGAGCCGACGGTCCACCCCATCATTCACAAAAGCGATTAAGGTGCATGGAAGCTACAAAGTTTTACGTCTCGAATCCCCCAGGGGGCCCCCTATAGCACCTAGCACTAATGGTATAAGAGTTTGATGCAACAAGAAGTGTTAATAAGGGTTTCACGAAATAGAGAATGGAAGCCCCACCCAGGCAGTCGGCCACGTCGCAGCCATGTGGGCCCACTGGGCCCTTTGTTTTGGCATCTGATTGTTGCGCAGAAAATAACTCGTTTAAATGAAGTGGATTGTTGCATACACACGCTAGCCATACGAGGTCAAGCCAGCAGTCGCGCGATACGCGGTAAGTCGTGCTGGCTGAACGACTTGCTAGTTGTGCTATCCTCTTTTTAAGGTGCTAGGCACCTTGGGCTGTCACAATAGGTGAGGGCGAAAGCGCACAGGGCCAGATGCCTTGTTTCGTGGTGGACTTTTTTGGCACTGGAAATGCAAACCGTAAAACCCCGTCAAAGGAACACAAGGCCACCGATGAACTTCAGGCAAAGAAATCCTACGACGACATAATGCGCCGGGTAAGGCCACGGCAGACCACCCCCTCACGTTTTTGCAATGCCCAGACGCTCCATTACGCCACGGACAGCACTTGCTGGTCTGTATCCCTTTTCCCCCGTTTTAGGCTGAGACGTAGACAAAGCACAGCGATAGTGACCATATGCCAGGATACTAGCAAACACCGAATCCCATGGCGCGATGTCTGCGTCATTGGTGTCCCAAGGGTGATATCACATAATGAAACCTTATGCTTACCTCCATTGGCTTCACCTCTTCTGGAGCCCTATCCGCACGGCTGTTGACCGCTTGTCCGCCTGGCGTCGCGGGATTGTCGGATTGGGCAACCATTTTGTAACATGTAGAACGGGAAGGGTTTCATGAGACCGGTGCAGCTTTAACCACAGAGGCAGTATGATTGCAGCAGGCATGAGAGACGTCTGCAGATATAGCGCGTGTCATAGGTTGAGACTTCATTAGCAAATTAACCCCGAACAAATATAGTTAAATACATTGCCAATAAGCTCCGTACAGGGAAAGCGTGCCGCGTCGACCGTGCACAGCGCACAGCGTGGACACAAACACCCTGGCACACCTGCAAAGGATCGGCCAAACCTGCCTCCTGCTGAGCAGCTGCTTTGCGTTCGTCCAATAGAGCTTTCAGTTGTATGTACTGCACGGACGGCCCGACAGTGAGCGTTCACGTCATCAAGTTACTTTCTGTCTGTCTTTCAAAACCTGACCTCTTCCTTGTCTGCTGGCTTTAATTCGATCCGCGTAGGCTTTCGTGGCAACATTAACAAACGCACTTTCTGGGCGCCCAATGATGCTACGAAAATGCCTTGCGATCAGGGCACAATTCATAATAACAGCGATTTTACATGACACGTTACGTTTTCCCCGTAGCCTAGGAAACGTAAATATACCAACGTGATGTTGATTACAAACTCGTTAGAGCTCGTAAGGCCCATACGAGCCCGGAGGCTCAAAGGACCGCAAATCAGACAGAAACAAGAAAAAGGAAATCAAACCCCTCGAATGAAAAAAGACCAACAAAAGCAAAACGGAAAAGTACGAAAACATTATGTCCTACCCATCGTAGAAAGCTGCTTTAGGCGGATGCTCGCGCAAGGCCTAGTTGGTCCTTAACCGACATAATGTGGAGCAAAGTAGCACCCTACACAAAACCTAACCTAGTAAAATTTGCACGTGCTTCAGTATAACCGGAACATTCCATACAGAGTAGCTGATCTCGTAGCCGATTTACCGTTATACCGTCCGGCGGGAACCAGTACGAACACACAGTTATTTTATCGACTATCAACTTTTTAATTCACCGGGTTAGTTCTGACGGACGACATCCCTCTAGAAAGAATGGTATTTGGCGAAGGTGGGGTGGAGCAGGGCCACCCGACCTTCCCCACCTGCTGCCCCGCGAACCCCACCTCCCACCCAAAAGTCAACACCTCGTACTAACCGATTTGGCATTAACAAGCAGATGAGATTGGCGTGTCACTTTCAACGCACAATTACCTTGAATTATCTACGGGAAAGTTAACACATTCATGTGAGTCATAACCGAAATAAACACATGCATTTGGCGGCGGGTAGCGAATGAAGCACGGTTGAGATATGTGTCAATTGCTGGAAAAACGTTTTCCACCCCCCAGTCGGGCTATTCCCAAATGCACCCTAACATAAAATATGCTGGCTGTAGGCTCACGGTAGTGACTGCCTTTTTGTGTACTGCACCGACCACGACCATGACCACGAGATCCGGACACATACCCGGCATTCAAGATAAGCGCATTCAACATAAGCGCGCCCTAGTGCACGCGCAGTACATGTGAGAGACTTTTAAACGAAATGGCTAACCAACGTGCGTGGTTGCATACGCCGTCAAAGTAGTCTACCATATGAAATCGGAATCCATTATTTCCGGAAAATGCCTAAGCAAGCCTTTTCGTTTGATAAGCCCAGCAAGGTACAGTTATATGTTGACGCATGCATGCGGACCCCTTTTTCTGTATGCAGCTCATGGGACTGAAAGGGTTTCAACGAAAGCCGCCTACACCAATAATCCCCAGGTTGCAACATCCGCATCTGCTCATTTCGAGATCCCTTTTGCTTCGCATGTAGTACACGTGAGCCGCCGTCAGGGCATGCCACCAGTTCCCTGCTGATGGCACCAGCAGACGAGAATGGAAAGCACCAGCGTCACGCTCGCCATGCATGGCTGCACGGCTGCTGGTTACGGAAAAGCAAGGGCAAGGGATGATGGAGCCATGTGCGAGGTAAGAACGTGCTGCACGGGATGAGAATGAATATCGGCGGGTATGTCCTATCAATGTCGGTCGTACAAAGCCAGCCGAGCTGACTTGGGTTAGCAGGGTGATACGGCTGGGGGTTTTAGTATGCATGGTGTAGTGGGTACGCTAACCCAAGTCAGCTCGGGTTTCCAGAATCCAGACGTTCGGAAAAACCTCCTACGTGGCCTTGAGTGGGCCATATGGTGCGGGATGGGTTGATATCCACCTAAATGCCAGGAGGTCCGATCAGGACTGGCACATGGATAGGAGCCGCAGAGAGCAATCGATCAAGAGAACCTGCGAAATCAAACATCCCAGTGAACCCTAGCGGCCTCACCTAAGAAGGGGTACGCGTGCCTGATTGGTGTCAAATCCCGGGGTTCCCTATAACACACGCCGGCATAAGGGCGGCGTAACCATAATAATAATAATAATAATAATAATATCCTCGAAAGTGAGGGCCTCCCCTGCGACTCCTTCACGGAGTAATTGTATCGCTGAATATACAAAAAGGTTTGCCAGGCGCGATCGTCATCAAACATCAACGCGCCCTGGACTGCCGGCCCTGGCAGTCTGGCACCTCAAACGTCAGGTGTGCTTTTTGGCAGGCTGCGGCGCACGTTTAACAATCGAGTGACCAGATATCTGCGAAGGCGAACAATAATTGGTGAGAATATAAAGGGATGGATATAGACAAAGGTAAATGCATGCTTTGTACTTTGTCTAAGTGGTATTAATTGCCGTACTCCTTGCGCGGGAGAAAACCTTAATATCAACGTCGTTCATGCCTAATGTGGTTTGAAAATTACAATCTTTTATTGACGTAGATGCAGTAGTCAGGTTCAATCGACACGTCTATCGAACATCCGTTCCAAAGGCCCGGGGGTCGGGGCCTCGGACACAACGCAAGCATTCGATCAGGATCACGTACAACCTGCGCTTAAAGGTCAGTGCGGTTGAGATTTTTGTAGTTGTCAAGTTGTTTGGACGCATACCCAGTCGCGCGGAGGCTTTCCATAGCCAATTCCCTTACGTTGAACTGTGGGAGTTGTCCTAAGTGTTGCGTTGGTCAGCACACCTTGTTGCTTTGGGAAAACTCCTTATTGCCTTTACAGTATTCGAACGTGTAAGTTTGCTAGCGCACGCATTGTTTGGTGGGCACCGGCAGCCGCGACGCGAAATGCGGGAAAAATAAAGGCCCTGGCCCTGCCCTGTTACCTCAACCGCACGCATGTATATATGTGCGCTGCAGGACTGTGGCCAGCCACCCTCTCCAACGCCTGCAGTTTAATTCTAGGTAAAGCTGCCGTCTTTCATCGTGCACACAGAAGCAGAAGAGCCTATGTCGGCGCCGCCACCCCCGCCACCTTTTGGCCAGCCGTCATCCAGCATTGCACAGGTTGTCTCGGTCTCTACGAAAGGTGGAAGGTAGGTGTTGTTAATCCATCTTACTGTTAAAATGGCAACTAGCAAAGCATGTTGGGTTGGATGGATTTTGGGGGCGGTGCAAACTTCCCTTCCCGCTGGCCACACGTGAAGTAAGGGCAGCAAATTATTACCTGGTTGCGAAACGCTTCTTTTCCAGCGAGCACCAGATTAGCGCGAGCAATCAAGCGCATGATATGGGGCCTGACCGACCCTTAAGGACCAAGCGTGTATGTAAATTACTATTCCATTTGTCGTGTGGAAGCGTGCTGCGCATCTCAAAAAAAACGCACGCTGTATCGTCATATCAGGTGACAGCATTCGTTTTTCATTATGTATGCTTCGGCGGCCGGCTCTGGTGTGCAGCAAGCAAAAGCTTTGTTTGCGACAAATAAAAGTGTCGGCGACGCCGTGAGACGCCGTGCGCGCGACTCCGTCCTGAGCATGCATGCAGCTAGCTGTCCGCATGAAGCATGCATGTTCCTTATAATTCGTATGGATTTTCCTACGTATGCTTTCTGGCATGTTTCTATGCTCTTATCATCGTGATCTGACTGCAATCTTATCTCGTCTTTCCCCTGCTGCTGCCAGTAGATCAAGCTCCGTATCACCGACCTTAGACGTCAACGCGCCCGCCTTCCAACCTTCCAGCGCCGCAGCTGTCACCGCTGCGGCCCTCGCTGCAGCAGCAACCGCCAGGGTCTCCAGCGCTGTCTCAAATCAGTCAAACGCAATTGTGCCCTATCATCACCATTATTCCATGCACGTGCCATCAGGCAGCGGGGGCTACGAAATAGTCAATGCCGTCGTGCCAACGGGCGCGGCAGTGCCGATGGAGCAGCGGCCGCCGCGGCCTCCGTCCATCAGCCTGAAGGTCGAACAAAATGATGCTTACGCGTACGGCGGTGAGCACGGCGGCCTGGCCATTACCCCCGGCTTCCACGCGCAACGTGAACGCCGCCACAGCAGCGCCAGCTATTCTTCCCAGGGCGGCGCCCAGGGCGGCGGCGCCGCCGGCAGCGGTGGAAGCCGCGCCGCCTCCGTTTCGGAGCCTGGCGGCACTACTGGTATCATTGACGCCGGCCTGAACAGTCTCAATCACATGGTCGACTTCATCAACCACCACAAACTGGCAGGCAATAGGCCGGTCTACAACCTCGCCGGGGATGCTGGGGGCCTTAGGGGCCCTCATAACCGCTTCGGTCCTCAACATCACCATCCACACGAGCGGGACCCCAAGTGGGTTCAGCCCAGCGGTGAGTGTGCGTGGCTCATATCGGTGGTGCATCAAAAGAAGTGGTTAACAACGAATTTAGCCATCTTTTATAACTACTTCCATGTGCATGCATCAGCATGCATGTTGCTTCCACCGTCTCTTTTTATGCAAGGATAAGGATATATATGATATCTTTTTTTCTTTTGCGTAAATTAGATGCGTTACGCGCTGGTAAGCTTTATTCCGTCTCCCAGCGTCTCCATTTCTCGTCACGCCTCCGCCGGGTTCCGCAGGTCCTCGTCGCCCTGGAGAGGGAGTAGAAAACGAGGAGCAGGGCATCGTCAATGCGGAGAAAACGCCGCAAGGGTGCGTGGCTGGCGTATGGATATATGATGCTCTAGCTAAACGTTCGCACGCATTTGGCTAGGTCGAGCGATAGGTCGCACTCGCTGTATGTGTATGTATACAGCACGTACATCATCATCATCATCATCATCATCATCATCATCATCATCATCATCATCATCATCATCATCATCATCATCATCACCTTTTCGCCACGCACGTGCCACGTGCGCATGTGCGTGATGGGAGATCGATAAAGAAGCATGCGGCGACAGCAGGCATGCGACGACTAGAACATCATTTGGCGTGAAATGGCGTGCGACCCAGATCGCAAGTTGGCGCGACGTGTGTCTTTTAGCACGCCCCTGCGTGCGTCACTTGAAGAGCTTCCGACCCAAATCAATTCTGGGGTCCAAAAGTAACGCCGCCGAGATGAGCGAGATACTGCCCAACCATACATATGCATAACAAAACAATTTTACAACAGAAGCATATTCTGCGTATTCTGATCTCGCCGTGTGTGCTGCTCTGCTGTTTGTCTGCATGTTCGCATAAATAGGCTTCCTTACCGTTTGTGACATCCCGCTTCGTGCGTCCATGCTGCTGCGTGTGTAGCCGAGAGGTCAGGCATGGTAAACCCCAAGGCCCTCCCTCATATTGGCCCTCCGCCGTGAGGTCTCTTGCGAGCCATGTTTACCTGTGTCACACTCGGACCCCGCTGTATTCGGCCCGCAGCGCTCTGGCTCTGGCTCGTCGGTTGATTAACCTGCAACCCACCCGGTCTCCCGATCTCTCGGTCTCCCGCCCGCAGGATGATCCTACGCATTACGCTGCTTGCCGCGGGCTTCATAATTGGTGGGTGGATTAATTCGACAGGATGGAATAAGACAGGATAAGGGATGGGCTTGCTAAATCGTTGTTGCCTAGTATCTTAACAACACAAGAAATAATATTTTACTAACATTTCCGACGAAGAATCGGCCGCCTTATTAAATGTAGCTGGTGGGGGGGTCGATGGTGCGGCGGGGCGGGCGGCCTAACCTGATATGTACCCATTATGTATGTTTGATGGAACAGGAGCCCTGATGAACTGGACCAGTCACTCGTCGTACGCGTTATTGCCGCATTACCGTGCGCCGCAGTAATCAATAATCGCAATCGCGGCGGCGTCTGTTGAACGAGCGCTATAAAATCCAACGAGCGCTATAAAGGGCCCCATGCAACATGTAGGCCCCAAGGGTGTGCTATAAATAGCATGACCTGGGGAAGAACACGCTCTCTGTGTTTGTGCCCAGGTAGATACCACCGCCACCGCTTTTGACGGAAGCTTGCGGCCAGTTAGCAGTTAACGGCGAAAGCGTTCGTGTTTTCAAATTCCGCTGGTCTGCTACTCATATCGGCCTCGGTCGGCCCTTTTCTTTTCCTTCCGATCACAGGCCCCAGCGGCAGCAGCGTACGCGAGATCATGCGCGTCACGGGCGCTGACATCAAGAGCTGGACTGAGAACCGTACGGCACAGCAGCTGATACTACCAGGCCCTGGTGGCGGCAGCGGCGGCGGCGGCGGCGGCACGCGACGGCCATGTCGCATGGTGGTGGTGGAGGGTGAGGAGTCGCAGGTCCTGCAGGCGGTCAACGTCATCGTGGCGGCCGTTGACCGGTACAAAGATTTATGCGAGGGGCGTTACCAGGGTCAGGCGGTGCCGCGGCAGCAGCGGGTGCTCGGTGTGGACTTCTGCTACCAGCCGCCACCGAGATCCGTGGTGCCGTGCGCGGCAGCTCTCAAGGGCCAACAGGAACGTCAAGGTCACCCGAGGTGCGCTCTTTACACCCGAGGCTTCTGAACCTCTTGTCAGTGCAATCTTGGGTTTTGGGGATGCGCCGAAGAGATCCTGATCAGGACCTACCTGCTACCTCCACAGCGGTGTACGGCGGGCCGACCTGCCGGTGCCCCGCCGTCTACTGCGTTCCGTACAGGTTGAGCCGGGACGACTACGGGGGATATTCGCCTCCGGGCGCCGGCAACAACCTCAGCAGCGGCGGAGGCTACGGATGCATGGGCGCCTACCATTCGACGGCAGGCTACCCTCCGATGGCTCCCGATCCGTATGCAGCAGCGGCGCCGTACATGATCGCGCCCGGTATGCCACCGTCGCCAGGCCGCGGCGGACACGTGGATATGGCGTTTGCACCGTACGGATTAGCACGTGGTGGGTTCAGTTGATAGAAACCTTGAATGCGCTTCTTTGCATGGTTTTTCGCTTGGTTATCCTGCTTCGTTTCAGCCTTATCTTGTCGTAAAAAAGTAACATTTAGAATTAACTCGTAATCACATAAAAAACTTAACAACTTATTATTATTAATTTAAGTAATACATTTTTTTACGTTCGTAATCTGCGCTTCCAGTTGCTCGCCACGCGAGATGTGTTTATCCTCATTTGATTTCGTTCGCGTCTTCGCGCGTCGCGCGTTTATCAGGCTACGATCCTCTCAACCCGTCCGTGGGATCGCCGCCGCTGTACGTCAACCGCTTGATGAGCGGCGGTGGCAGCAGCGTCGCCGGCAGCGGCAGCGGGAACTCCGCCACGCCGGGCAGTAGCAGCGGCGGCGCACATAGCTCTAAGAACCCATCGGCTGGCGGTGCTGCAGGCTACAGCAGTGGCGGCGCAAGCCTGAACGGCTCTAGCGGCGGCGCCGCGGGCGGCGTCAGCATGATGCCGTACTTGCCGGTGGGACCCATGGGTCCGATGGCGCCTTTGGATCCCGCCCTGGCCATGCAGCCGCTGCCGCTGCCGCCGGGAAGTCCCCCCATGGCTCTCATCCCTGGAGCCCTCAACATCCCCCCGGGTTCCGATATGTCCGTTTTGACCGATTACGTAATGAAGACCGGCGGGTGAGTGGAGATCGCAGGGGGGGAAGGCGCCTGGAGGTTAGGGAGGGGGTGAATTGTAGCTACATAGCTGCATACTGTAGTTACATACATGTACCCGCGGCAAGGAGCCTGGGCAGGTCTCCAACCGCATGTGGTAGCCTACCGGAGTGCTAGAAAATAAAGTAGGAACGAAGCGCCTTTTGGTACGACAGGTCGTCATGTGTTCCGCGTGCATGCATCGTCCGTCCACCGGAGCTTCCGGTCCCTTATTACTTAAGCCGTTATGTGTACGATGGTGACGCCGCCACGGTAACGCGGTTCGTTTCCCTTCCAACGGTTTCTTCCAACGGTTTCCTCCAACCGTTTCTTCCAACGGTTTCCACCATCTCCATCCAATGCTGGTGCTCCCTCCTAACGACTCCCTTCGTCAGATTCCTGGCTCCAGGGGGCCTTATGCCGCTGGACGTGGCGGCACTTGGGAGCGGTGTCGGTGTGGGGGCGGCGGCGGGGTATGCCCCCATGGACCTGCAGGTAGGCCGCCCCAGCGGGAGAGGTAGGAGGAGGGGGAGGAGGAAGCCCTGTTGCCCGTTGCCCGTTTCCTGTTGCCTGTTACGGTCATATGGCATTATCAGAATATTATGTCCCGCCCTCCTGCTGCTGCTGCTCCTGCTGCTCCTGCTCCTGCTGTGCTGCTCCTGCTGCTCCTGCTCCTGCTCCTGCTCCTCCTGTGCCCCTGCTGCTCCTGCACGTTTAGACGGCTTTCATGGCCGGGTTGGTCGCCGCTCAGCCTGGTGGCTTCATCACAGGTGCGCAGCTGTGCAGCCGGGAGCGGGTGGCGGGCCCAAGGAGGAGGGTAGAGGGGCGGAAGCTATCTTCCGGTGCCGGAGCGACCCACATCACAATGGTTCATGACCGGATAGCCGTCGATGAACCGTTGTCGCCAAAAACGCACGCGAGGGAACAATAACTCCTCGCCGCGTCACCGCCCACTCCTCCTCCCCGCGTCACCGCCCACTCCTCCTCGCTGCGGCCCCCGAACAGGCCTACCGGGCTTTTACTACGGTACCCCCCTTCCCGGTACTCCCCTGTCGCCCACTAGCAGCGGAGTCGTCTCAGGTGAGAAACGGCTCCCGTCATCCGCGCAGAGCCCCTCCACTGAAAAGGTATTGCCGACTGCACCACAAGCGAGGAAGGAAAACGTTGAAGGACCCTGGAGGAGTACGGGGACATCTTCGTTCCTGGCTGTACGACGGCCGTACGATAATTCTTTTTGTTCCTTTTGAGGACTCCTGTGCACCTCACATCCACACACACACCATTGGGGTCCTCATCCTCGCATGTGTTGTTTTCCATGGTTGCTGGAGATTTATGGTTCCGGAGCTGTCCGTGTGATTGTCCTTCCTGATATACTCCTTCCCTCCCTGGTGCATTGGACTTATTACTTCGAGGGCCCTATGAAGGCAAAAGCGTTGATGGCAGCTTGCGCCGCCCCGTACGTGATCGGGCATTCTTCCATGTTTCCGACACCCACCGCCCATCTCTCCCATGCGGTAAATCCCCGCATGCGGCGCCCACCTCCACAGGCTCTCCCACGCGGGGCACTAGCGGTGGTAGCGGTGGTGGCGGTGGCGGCGGCGGCGGCGGCGGTACCCGCGGGCCCTCCTCCGGTGTCGCGGGCGGCACTAGCAACGCGTCGCTGCAGCCGCCTAGCCCCTCGCGTCTTAACCCACTGGCGCAGCCCTGGGCGACTCCCTTCATGGCGCGCGATTCCAACGCCCCCGGAATGATGGGCGGTGTGGGTGTGGGGGGCGGCACGCCCGCTTCGGTGGCGCAGGGCGGCATGCACCGCGCGAACGGAGGTGTGCGGGTTTTTGAGGGGAGCTGGGGGGTATTGGTAAACCCGAACAGGAGTAGGGAGTGAAGCAGTGTACGGAGCAGCTGTGTAGGGCATGCTGTGGTGCTGGTGCTGGTGCGCAGGGTCATACATGGCCTTCCATGAAAGTTTCTTTCCATAAAAGTCTCCTTCCATAAGAGTCATAAGTCTTCTTCCTGTGTGCTTCCTGTGCGGCTTTTAAGTGCTCTGTGCACCAGCTGGAAGATAGCTTCTGTTGCCGGAATTTGAGACGGTGTCGGAAAGCTCTACTTTCGCTGCTTACACAGTTTTCCTCCTCCACACAACATGCCCGTTCGCTGCTTGTTGCCGGCGACCGATAACTGCACCGCCGCAAGGAAGATGAATCTCCCCTCCCCCCTCTTGACACCGTTCGACAGCGGATTATTGTTTTTATTATTATGGTTCTGCGTGCTGTATTTCGTCCCGTTCGCTCAGGTGGGGTCAATACTGGCGGTGTGGATGGTTCGGCAACGCCGCTTGGGTCCTCCGCCAACGGCGCTCTGAACGGGACTGGTGGGACCACGCCGCCGCCGTCTGCCTCGGTCACAGGCTCCACTGTCACTCCCAGCAGCGCTGGACAAGCCAGTCCCGCCCATGGTAACGATGACAACCTGGCCAATGACGCGGGGGAGGAGGTGGCACTGGCAGCAGTGGAGCGGACGCTGGTGAACCGCACGCCGAAGAGACCTGTCAAGGTGAGACCCGTGGGTTGGAGCTGCCGGAGGACCCGAGAGTCCGGGACGAGGCGTTCATCACAGGGCGCATCGCACACGAAAAAAGGTTACCCTTCTGCAGCATTTATGGTAACTGATAAAAAAACTGATACAGTTGTACGGTATGACGTTATAGGAAATACCGGTATAGATAATACGCCAGTATTATTGCATGGGACCCTTGGGCTGACTTGGCTTCGCGAGGCAGCGTCGAACTTCATCTTACCCCGACTCCTCCGCACACGCACGATGGGTGCACTGCGGTACTGCCGCCGCTCTCACAACGACATACCCTGCATACCGCCACAGTCCTCGCTGCCGTCACTGGCCAACGCCGGCTTCGCGCCGCAGCGTGCGCCGACCACGTCCACAACTGCCGACAGCAGCGTCGCCGGCAGCGAGGATCATCGGCGCGTGGCAGACGGGGACACGGGTGCGGCGGACCTCGCTGCGCTGCCCGCAGTTCGCGGCTCCCCCACAGGAGGTCTGGTGTCCGCCGGCGACCCGCTGGTGTCTCCCAGCCGCTTCAGCTCCAACAAGGGCCGGCGTGGCGGCGGTCGGAGCTTCCGCAGGTCGGTGCGAGGAAATGGGGAGACGGTGGTTGGAGGGCGGTGATGGATTTCCGTATGCCACTACGGCCGATGGCGCGGTCTTTTATTATCCCTGGGGACACGGGCACCGGCTCTGCGGGTGAGATGGATAGTGTGCTGCGGCTGCTGCCGGCCTTGCCGCGTCGTCCTCAGTCGCCCCGCTCGGTGGGAGAACCCGGCTGGCTGGCAGCTCGGGCGGTGGTGGTTCGGTGGCAATTTCTGAGGAAGACCAGAGGGCCGCGGGAGGGGGTGGGCCTGGGGCCCCCAGTGGGCCGCTGCGACGCCGGAGGCACCGGTAGGAATAAGGCTGCTCACGTGGCTGCCGCGTTTGCGAAAGCGGGGGTGCGCGTGACCCTTCGATGCAGAAGACTTACCAAGCAGTGTTAAGCACACGTTCCTCAATCGCGTTCCGTGAGTGCATCGCATGCGATCCATTCCGCCCGGTATAATTCTTGTTCGGCCTTGCCTTCTCGCCGGCGGACCTAAATCATGCACGTTGCAAGCTTTTGTCGCCGTCCGTCGATAAACCCAGATCCGCAGTCTGCTTTCAATATAGCCCGTGTCATATGATTCTAGCGGAGCACTTGCCACCAAATGCCCCGCCAAGTGATTCTTCCCTGTCTCCGGTCGTTTCCACTTGGCTCCTGCAGCCGCCCTCCTGAGAGTTCCCAAGGCCAGATGGAGAACCATTCCAGCACGGTGTTGGGGGAGGGATCGCACACCAGCCTGGGCAAGAACATGGGCACACCGTCGGACATGTACGTCGCCGGCCAGCAGCCTCAGCAGCATGAGAATGCGCAGTCGCATGGCGCGAATAGTGCCGCCGCTGCTGGCCACTCCTCGCCTGCTGCCATGATTGACGCTGCGATTGCGGATGGCACTGGTGCAAGCGGCGCTGCGCATCGCTCTCCGCCGGTTATTATTCCGATCCCCATTGCGGCTTCCTTCGCGACTGAGGACGTACAGCGCGGGAGGGACTGAGAGCTTGGATCCATAAGGTCACAGTTGGGGCGTGCTGAATGCGTGCTTGCCCCGGAGGGAGATGCATATGGGTTGGCCTGCTCAATGCGTGTTGGTGGGTTTTATGTGGCTGTGGTATATATTAGTAGCCCCTTTAGGCGTTCTCAGTTGTCTTAAGGGGACACTCTGGCGTGGACAGGACATGCTGCTGGCAATGGCAGGTTTGAAGGAGCCGCGTTGGATGCCGCTATTATCAGCGCATGCAGCTGAAGGTGCACAACTTCTGTGACGCTGCTCTCGGTCTTTCAAAGGACTGTCCCCCGAAGGCACCGCTGAAATTTTGGTGGCCAAGCGGCCCGTAGCGGAGACGGACTCTATGGGCCAAGCTGTATAGTGCAAACGCCGATTGCTGCGTTTACGTAATCTGTTTTAAAAAAGAAAGCCAGGCGTGGTGATGCCAGGCGTGCTTAGATCTAAGCAGAGGGCACGTGTTACGAACCTCCCGGACAGGGAAGCAAGGCTGCTCCTATCCAGTAACCTTGAATTTGAACACATTTCCGACCTGCAACGAGCACAGGTTACGCGGAAGAAGGTCGCGTTTTCGGTGACTCTTGACCAGGGGAGCACTTTTTGGGTTTTATGCCTATGGAGACAATTGCAAGGCAGCAGATGACTGCATACGATGGCACCAGCTTCGACGGCTGGAGGGCGTGGGGCGGTTTTATATGTGCAGTCCGCGAGCGTAGTTGGGGAGCAAATCGTTGCGCATGAGGGATGAGAAGGTTTGGGTTCCGGCTGAGAGGCGGCTGGCTTGCATCCATGGTGAGCCCAGTGAATGCGGCCAGGCCGTCTCTGTGTGCCTGCCTCAGTTCCTGCTGTTACCCTGCGCAGTTTAGGTTGGCGACTTGTATTGCGCCATTGCAAGCCGTTTATGAGTTTTCGGACGTTTCTGGGCTGTCCATTTTCTTCAATTGCAGTCGCAGCCGCTTTGCCATGCTGTTGCCCCGCCGCTGGGCGAAGCGGGGTGTTGCTGTGACAAGCGCCCGAGAACGTGGTCTGACCGATGAGTCGCTTTTATCTGCCAAAGTATAATGTTTTTCGGGCCTTAGTCCAGCCCCACAAAACTGGGATATGCCTGTACAGGTCCGCTGGACGCTGACGGCCTTATTGCGCATGCTGCTGAATACTTTTATGTTTTAGCTGTTACCTCCAGTCTACAACGTCATGGTCTGTGATGAGTACGCCAACGGGCGCTGGAGTCCGTTAAACAATCCTTTGTGATGCCTAGCAGCATGCCCCTTGTACGATGTTTCTTTTGCGTCCGGTGTTCTGTTGTCGGATGTGTTATAGCCGCAGTTCGAGGTTTTTGCCGCATGCGGGGTAGCCTACCCTGGCCTAGCCGCCGATAAGTGGCAGTATGCAAGCTGCGGCTTGAAATGCAGGGGTTGATTATACAACTGTATTTTTGTTCAGTGCGTTCGTGGTAAAATCTGGTGGTAATGGTAGTCGCAGATAGCTGTCACATACTTGTAGAGATGGAAAGCAGTCCGTATGTGTGTGTTATATAAATAGGTCAGATCTCTGACTCGATGCCGGCTGGGCTCTATGCATATGAGGATCGCTTATGTTCCTGCATATTTCAAAAACTTTGTAAAAACTTGCTGTGTTCTGCTGTGTTTTGTCACAACACGTGTGTAACATTTTAATATCTATCTGAATGGGATTGCATGTATTCATATTAGCATGTTTGGTACGAGTCAACCAGGTCCATTCAGCTTTCATAACTGCGATCTGTCGCCCAATGATACATGTAATCTTAAAGAGCATGTGCACGCCAGTGCCTCGCTGCCACATAACTCGCGCCAATTCACAGACACTGTAGCCACAGAACACGCTGCCACCTACTCAGGTGTAACAGCATTATTTGCACCAGGCACAACAAAGGCGCATCACCTCAGCAGTCCGCACGACATTACCATTACAGTGGCTTGGCTGCATTAGGCGTCAAATGCCCGCCCCCGATGGACAAATAGTTGTTACGGCCTTTCCAAGTGAGCCAGGCAATCACACGCTCTGTGAATGCAGACGTCCCGGGCATAATGACATACGGCAGCGCTCGCTACATTAAAGTTCGTGTAGTGGGTTGTACGGATGAACATCATACACTTCGTCCAGGGTAACCCGCTGCCGTACAAAAACACTCGGTGAATACCGATTGCAAAAACTACAAGATAAAACTTATGAGCACCTAGGGCCATAACGTAAGAGGTGAAGATGGAACGAAGAGATGCATAAGAGCCCCACCATGAAAAACCCATGAAACTCATACCATGCGAGCCAGGCCATGGATGTAAACACCTCCGAAGGAAAGATGCGTAAGGTGGAAGAAACCCTTTCAATGGAGGCTTCGTGATTCTCAGATGCATAAATTCCTACGATAATAAATGAAAGGCCATAACGTTCAAGTTGGTACGATCTTACTTAACACCTAAACCGGCGATGACTAAGGCACATATACACAAACCCCATCATTTCAATAACATGGTTGGCATGTTTTGCGAGCTTCATTTCGCCTTATTCGTCTCGTCAAGGCAAGTTCCATTTGCATAAGTCGTTAAAATCACGAGCCCCCATATTACGCAGTGCGGACAAGCCTGGAGCCTCGTAGCCGTCTACTAACTGTTAATGTCACTGTTTCCCCGCTGCATCACTTCGTTAGTAATGATGTCGCCCATTCTTCTACCGCCATACCTTAGCCATCGTAACCTACCAATCCATCCCAAGCCGTAACTAATCACTCCTGTTCCTGCCCCAACCCTACCGTGACACGGCAATATAGTTTTGCCGTATTCCTGCTGAAGACCTGCGTCCGACAGGCTTGCCGTGTTAACCGTCCCAACGGGGGCATTGCACGACAGGCACGGCTTTACTGTCCTCCATCCAGCTCCGTTCCTCGCATCTTTCTAACGTCGCCGGCTAAAACCGCATGCTAGAAATTTAAGTCTACTTGCGGCAACTAGTTCGGTTGCCGCCCACCGCCTCGTCCACCTGTTTATCCTTTCCCCCTTTCTCAACCTGCCCATCTGCCTCGCCCACTTGTCCCAACTGCTGCTGCATCCCCACCGTGCCTCCAGTGATTGATCTGCCTCCCGGCATGCCAGGTCGGTTCACGCGTGATGAAGGCGTCGTGTGCATGGGACTCACTGTTGTACGCCGTGTCGTGGTGCTGCTGTTAGCATTGCTGGCGGTTGCTAATGCGGCGGACACCCGGGCACTACTCGGGGAGCTGGCGCCAGCACTAGTAGCGGGGCTACGCATGTGCCCTGGGCTGGGCTGCCGCGGGCTTGCACGGGAGCTAGATGGCGTCCCAGGGCCGGCTTGCACTCGCGCCTGCTGTTGGCGGCTAGCAATGCTACTGCTGTTATTGAACCCACGACCCAGGGTGCTGCTACCGCCGGAGCCTGGGCCAGTGTTACCAGCCGCCACACCCGCACGGCGAGCTGGACGTGCAGGGCTTTCAGACTGTCGCGCAGCAGCTGAACCTATGCTGGGACTGCCACGGCCCTTATCCATCTTGCCTACCGCACCAATTTGTGCACGCCCTGACACCTTCTCCTGCGGAGGCCCAGGCCTTTCCGACCTTTCAACAGCTGGCGGATCGCTCTTGGCAAGAACCATCTCCTCCTTCCCGTCAATGTCATTCAGGATCTCCTGGGGCTCCAGCGGAAGAACCCACTCCCGTGTTTGGACGGTTGCAGCGGCCTCCTCCTCCACTGCCGTCACCGAGGCAGAGCTCAGCACCCCCAGCGACCTTCGGGAGGCTAATGGGGCCGGCACCGACGCCATGGCACATGGCACGCCATCAACCCCAGAGCCGGAAGCCTGGCGGGAAAGAGCCCCGACACCACTGCTAGTGGTGAGAGCTACAGACTGCCAATCTGCAGAGGGCCCAGTGCTCATCTTAAGCGAGTTTGAGGTGACGAGCTCGATGGCGTCCAAGAATGGCTGCCTCATGGAGTTGGCGACCTCGAGACCACCAGTGTCGGCAGCAACGGCGGCGGTTTCGCCGACTATCCCCGGCGGGGTGGATGCCATGCCTGACTCAAATCGGCGTACCACAGCGGCCACCATGTCGCCCATGTGCCTTCTGTGCCCCGGCGTCGTTGACACGGACGGCGATGTCAGTAGCTGCTCGGCAGTGCCTGTGATAACATTCTTAGCTGGCGACGTGACATCTGGGGCCGAAACCGTTTCTGGGGTTGTCGTCTGCGCGGCAGATTGCCCAAGAGATGGGGTACTGGCAGGAATACTTGCGCTGCCAGGGGCTTCCACGGACGCGTGCGCGGACAGTGTGTCTGCCACAGCTGCAGCCTCACGGCTGATTTCCTCAAAATCTAGGGACATCGTCACGTCCGTTAGCCCTCCACCCGACGTTACTGCCGCCGCCTTGGCAGTCGCCACAACAGTCACCGGCGCATTCCCGGCATTCAGCTGCAGCAGCAGCTGCGGCTGCTGCTGTTGCAGCAACCATTGCGCGGCAGCGTGTTGCTGTGGACAATAGCTCTGGCGCCGGCTATTTGGCAGCTCCGGTGCAACAGCCAGCAAATTTAGCTGCGACTCGGTGAGGCTGTTAGCCAACAGCGACGAGAGCTCCACACTGGTGTTTCCAGAACCCGTCACATCGGCGGTCTGGGACATGCCGCTATCACTGGTGACGTTCGGATTGGCCATTCCGCCACTGGCGCGTCGCAGCGGCGCAACATTCACCAAATTGGCGGAAGAGGCACCATCCATAGTTTGATGTGCTGCATTGCCAGTTCGGCTCGAGGACATAGAGCCGCCGCGGCTCAGGGCGCAGGTGTAGGGTCCCGGGGATCTCAGGTGGGCTACGTCCGTCACATTAACATTGACAGCAGCACTAAGGCTGCCAGTTACCGCAGCGTCAACACACGTGACTTCCTGCGTTGCTACCGGTATCCCAACCATGGCTTCCGAGGCCGCCGCCAGGGCCGCCGCCATCGAAGGCACCTGACGGTCATACTCAGCCGGAAAATCGTACATCGGGTTCGGGACGAGGACAGCTGTCGACGTTCCACCAGCGCTGCGCAGGCGCGAGTGAAGAGGTGTCTCGAGGCCTGAAGCACCGCCGTCTGAGGGGTCGGCAACCGCGAGTGCAAGCGGCGTGTATGCAGTTTCGTGATGCAGCGTGGTCATGCCAGTTACGGATGGCACAAAGCTGCTGCCCTCGCTGCTGCTGCCATTCAGCTCGCCGATAGCTGCGGCGGCCGCCGCCGCACCAAATGCTGTTCCTGCTAATGAGCCGCTCGATGGCAGGCCCGCAGGGTCATACACAGGGTTATACCGCAACGCCGTCTCGTGCGGAGGCTCCGGGACCGCCGGTATGTGGCCGTGGCTACCGTCCAGGGAGCTGGTGCTTTTCAGCGTGCTCACAACACCGCTGATACGACCGCTACCGATACTGTTAACATCGCATGTCGACCGGAGGTGTGGAGCCACAGTGGCCGTGCTCCGCTGAAAAACTGAGCTGGGACCGGCCGATAAAGGGCCATCGTCGTCATCAATCAAATGTGATAAATCGTACCTTCTGTGCGACTCCACCGCTGCTGCCGGTTTCACGACCGTCGTGCTGGCCATTGATGCAATTGGTGGGATGGTGCTATCAGATGTGGCACGACGCGAATTTCCGGCTGTGGCACTAGGCGGCAAAGGAGGCATTTCTGTGCCATTAGCCGCTAGCACTGAAGACACTCGATGGGCCTGTAGGAGCGATGACGAGTCGACCGGGAATATGTTCGTGGTGCGCGGGGAGGGCCCATGGGACCAGTTCGCAGACGACTCCGGGTGAAACGCGCTGCCGGCGACGCTTACATTATATGATGTTGGCGTGCTGTCACTATCAATCTCCTGATACGGCATCAGCGGCTGCGGCATCAAGGAATGGCCTCCTGAGGCGCCCGGAATGGCCGAGACCGGCAAGGTCGCACCAATGTCAGAGGCGGTTGCAGCCGGTGGCATTGGTGTCGAAAACGGCTCCGGCAAGCTAGTGGGCTGCATGATATCAGCTTTGGTCTCGGCTATCAGCATTTCAGGCAATAATGCCGTTGGGGGCTTGACCGGCGGCGATGGCGTCGCCGCGGAAATACCCACCTTGTGCACATGATCCAAGGCCGACGTTAAAATGTCCGAGCGTTGCCGCATAACTTGGGATACAAAGTTGCTCATCTCCTCATATCGTTTTTGCGACGACGGTTGGTGCAGCTGCGGCTGTGACATTCCGTCGCTGGTGATGCGCTGCGATTGTACTGAAGCCGCTTGGTGCGAGTCCATGGCAACGGCTGGAATATTGTTCGATTTCATCGACTCCTGCTGTGCGCACGGCTGTGACAGCTGGCTCTCAGCTACCGAAAGGTAAGGCTGCCGGCCCTGCACATGGGACACATCCGCACCCTGGGCCTCGGCAGCGGCTGTGAAAGCACGGTTGAACACACCGTTATTGGGCTCTTGTCCGGCGGCATTCGCCCGATGCTGTGGCGTGCCTTGCAGCTTTGGCGATTGCGGTGTAGGCACCATCGCCTCTGCCCCTGCTACTATTGGCCCGGCAGTTGCAGCGATTCCTGAACGTGCCAATGATATGCGCGGCGGTGTTAGGAAGCCGCGGGGGGTCCCCAGCACATGTGCGAAATGCTCGTCAAGCACAGCGCTCAGGATGCGATCAGCACCACGCTGTTCCTCCAGACTCTGAAACTCCATGTGCGAGTGAGCTTCCGCAAGCAGCGATGCCACCAGAGCAAGTGGCGTGGCCATGGCAACGGACTGTGCTGGTGTTGGGACCGTCGGGACCGAAATGCGGTGGCCAGGTTGGGAAGCCGCGCTGGGCATGCCTATAAAAGAGCCCGCCCGTGAGTTGCACGGCGATATAGAGCCCTTGCTGCGCATTTGATCTATACTTTTTGCAAGCTGCGGCATGGCCGTAACCGCTGAGCTCAATAGCGAGTTGGCTGCATCTGGGGACTGTTCGACATGGGCATGAGGCCGCGCCAGGC
Organism: Volvox reticuliferus; assembly: GCA_019650235.1. Taxonomy (NCBI): domain Eukaryota; kingdom Viridiplantae; phylum Chlorophyta; class Chlorophyceae; order Chlamydomonadales; family Volvocaceae; genus Volvox; species Volvox reticuliferus. The sequence goes on from BNCP01000060.1 coordinate 268,465, forward strand.
GCGCTGCAGTGGCGGGAAACAGCGCCGCCAGCTCGGGGTCTAGGGTGGAAGCCCGTGGCGTTTGCGTTGTCACCACCATGTCGGTGTCAGTGTCCGCGGAGTTTCTCAGCGCCAGTTGCCGCTGAGGTGTACCAGCCGCGCTGCCGGATCGCTGCTGCGATAGCCGGTACGTCAGCTGCCGACGGGGATTGTTGCCCGATGGCGTTGTGTTGCGTGGCGACGGTGTCGCGGCCACCTCGGTGGCACAACCCTCTGAAATTAGATCTTCGTCAGCCAGCATGAGTCGATCCACAAGGTCATTAGCCTTCTCCAGTAGGGCCTGCACCCAGATAATGCAAGTTGGAAAACGCTGATGGCAAAAGGCTGATATCGACAACGAAATTCAATTGTCACGACGCAGACGCAATATGCTAGCAGCTGGGTATATGGGCATATTATTGACTACTAGCAGTCAGGTCCATTCCCTCAACGTCGCCACCTAAAGTGCTGGTTCCCTGTTCCAGCCTATAATATCGTCAATGTGCACGGGCAAATGCATTAACGACAACTCGTACATGCTAACAATCCGATTCGTAACACTGTAACCGTAGGGGCTATAAAGCATAGTGCAAGTCAATACTAACCGTAACGGACCGCCCACGCCACCCACAGCCATAATACCCACTTGAAAGTGCTCCAGGTGCTCACGCAGCAACGGGTTCGTGGGTGTTGCAGATGAGCTGCCTCGCGACGCCTCCATGAGACCTGAGACTCCACTGCCATCATCCTCCGTGGAGGACCGCACCGGGGCTCTGGAGCCGCCACCGCCCAGGGCCGACAGCTCGTGCACAGGCCTCAGCAGCAGCTGCTGCTGCTGTTGCACCTGTGCGTGGCTCTGTGGCACGGCCGTGGCTTCCAGTCCATGTTCCCGTTCCTGCCGAGGAGAGAAGGCCTCTTCAACTGCAGCGGCAGCAGCCAGGGCTGAGGCACCTGACGCACGGATGGTATACATATTGAAGCCTGTAATGACGCGCCGTGCAGTATTGAATGAGGGAGACTCCGATAAGTTGCCGCCCCGGCGCACGTCGTCCACCTCGGAAATGGGCTGGATCTCGAGCTCCGGAACCACGTGGCGCCGGAAAGGGTCCCGGAGAGCCGTGCCCCCCGCGGCAGTAACCGCACATGATAACTGTGTTGGCATCGCGTGTTGTACCGCCAGCTGCTGGTGATGTGGTTGAATTGAGAGATATGGCGGCGCCGCCACATTTGCCGCCGTCGCCACCACTGGTTCGGTGCCCATTTCATCTGTGCCGATGCGCGTCCTGAATGCACGCAAAAAGGTCTCTAACTCATCGAGGCTGGTGCCAGGCTGCGATGCCACAACACCCACGGATCGCGATGTCTGAATCCCCGAAGCTGAAGCGCTGGCCACCCCAGAAGCCTCAGGCTGTAGTACAGGGTGCCGCACCAAGGGACATGGACTGTGTGTACGGCGGCGCGGCAGTGACTGTGCTGCACCGTCCTCCGAGGGATAGACGAAGCTTGATAGGGGACGGTCTTCTGCAGGGAGTGGATCCATTCCTGCCACAGACGACATCCTGAGACCAGAAGGGGAGCAGGACGACGCTTGTGCATGCACCTGCGCGTGCGGATACTGCATTTGCACTGGTGTTCCCGCTGGCAACGCCTGTGTCGCAGGTGGCTGATCGATGCGGCCAACTGAGGTCTTCACTTGCAATGATGCTGAGCGCGACACAGGCGTCGTGGATGCGCTGCAGGGACCGTGCAGGAGTTGCCGGGCCTGTGAAACGTGAGGGGGCATAGCGGCCGTGTGCTCTCTCGCTGCTTGGTGCAACCGAGCCAGATCCACTTCCGACGCAGCACGGGGACTTGCCGTTTGTGTCAAGCCCCGGCCACTGCGGCGGCCTGCAGCGCCAGTCACAGCTGCAGTCATGTGGCCTAATTCCTCCTCGTCCTCTGCTACGAGCACAACATGGTTCCCCGAAGTCGTTGCCACGAAGCCCGGTACGCGGCTGGGCCGTTCGGGTGGAGGTTGCAGCTGCGGCCTTGAATGAGGCTCCTCCACGGTCAGCTCCTCAATTACGATGCTGCGCCGCGGATAGAGTCGGCTGCTGATGGCAGCACCTCCACCAGGCTGTGTGAGCACGCCTACTACCTGCATCATGGGCTCCGCGAGCGCCGCCAGGAAGTTTCCAATAGTCTCCACCTCAGGGGTTGAGTCTGTCGTGCCGCGGCGAGACTGCGGTTGTGGCACGACGCGGCAATGGGGCTGCGACTGGCGCCCCGCAGGTGGCTGCGCAGCCGGCGCGGCGGGATCGGGCAAGCGGGCAAGGTCAGTGGTGGGCTCTGGCTGCAGGCCTCCGGAAAGATATGGATCCAGTTCCACATCGTCGTCGTTGATGGGAGACACCAAGCGCGGGGCCGGAATGGTAGGGAATTTCGGGTCAGCAGCGGCTGCCGTTGCCGTCTGCAGCATCAGAGTCGGTGGCAAGCCGGACGGGCTCAGCGTCGCGTTCAGGGTATTGGACGGCACCCGTTCCATTGCGGCATCCGACATTGCGGTTCCATCTGGAGCTGGTTGCCGCATAACAGGTGCGGGGGGGAGTAGCACCATGGGCGATTTCGATTGGGCATGGAGTTCCGCAGCCGATGCGAAATCTCCTGTGGGTGTAGGTGCAACATATTGGGAGCTGCCACGCATTGTCCTGCCGTCCATATCGGCAGTAGCAGGGCTGTGTTGCGTGTCCGAACGGGCGGGTTGGAGGTGGCCGCGCAAGTGCTCGATTGACCGGCGAAACAGCGACCTGTGTCAGTGCAAGCCGGGGGGTGAATGGGAAATGAAGGGCTGGTAGGAAAAGCAAAACCAATTGGCAGCTGGCGCCATCTCTGCCCATCTCTAATGCTCTGCATGTAGTAAATACATGAAGCAACAATGCAAGATGACATGTCGATAACGCTTTCCGAAGGTGCTATGCACCTCCGTCGCCATGCCTCTTTACCGTGGTCGGTCTCTGGAGGGCTGCAAGCACTCACTTAAATTTTGCACCGTCAGCCAGCGGTTGCCTTAGGGGGGAGTCCCGAGGCACAGCGGTGCGATTACCATTGGCCACCTGCAACCTCCGTGTGCCGTTCTGCTTGCCCAGATCCGGTTCCTCAATGTTGTTATGCGCGGCATTCTGGTCAGCGCGTGCCGATCCACGGAACGTAGCCTCATGACAGGCCGCCGAGGGCAGGGGGGAACGCTGGCAGGGGCCCCGCTGCTGGCAGTCGAAGCCATGGCTGGCTGGCTGATCATCATCATGTACCTGTCATGATGGCGGAAACGTGAGCAAATGAGCGATGAGCAAAAGATATGAAGCTCAGGATGACAGCAAAGGATTTGCGTGGCAGGAGCATGGCCCGGCTGGAATGCCAATGGAATAACCTCGTTGCCATTGCTACAATAGCAATATTACGTGGGAATAAACCCCCATCCAAGACCAGGCTTCCGGCAAGGCCCTGTATTCGCTTCCCAGCCTTGCCAAGCCCCTAGACTGTGTCACGTGCCCACCAGAACACACTTCGGCCGTTTGCTTCAATTCCCCAATGCTCAGGACGTGTCCCCAGGCACAACCTGTGGCAGCTGTGGTGCGTATAGTTGCCGTAACCGCACACCCAAAAGTTCATCCGCTGCACATCGGCCCAGTACTGCCTTGCCGAATATAAACGCCTCTAGCTCCGCCCGCGTGATGCGAATCTCCTGGTGCTCCGGTGCCAGTGACGGCGACGATGAGCGCTCCGGAGTAAAGCTTGGGTCCGCCGGTGTCACCGAACAATGCTCTGCATCGCCGGGGTTTTGACCGCCCTCTCCGACAGGGCCCGTGGACGACGGTCGTGTGTCTCGACCGTCAGTCCCCAGGACACGGTCAGCGGCGCCTGCCGTTGCGGAGCGCTGCATGACGGTCGACCCAATCATGTCCACGATCTCCATCAACGCTGAATGGACACCCGCCATCACGTCGTCTTTGAAGTTTTCTAGGTCTGCCGTGGTGGCCAGATGCTGCTGCTGCTGCTGCAAATCCACAACCGGAGTTGCCGTGTTCTGCTGATTTACTTGCTGACACTGAGTCAGCGCCGTTGGCATTTCGACCAACGTCAGTGATAAGTCGCAAGCTGTTGTACCATCGCTGTTAATGCCAGGCCCAGCTTCCGCCAGGCTGACCGCCTTTGTCGCCATCAGATCTGTAGCAGATTCATGATGCTCTATAGTCGAGGCACCAAAGGATTTAAGTTCCAAAGTCTCTGTACCTTCCACAGCCGCCAGGCCCTGCAAGATGGGCACTAGGACGTGAAAAGCAGCCTCCTGCTCCGGCTCGCCGTGTGAAGCACGTTGCATTGCTTGCAGAAGCAGCTGCGCTGCCTTAGTTAACAGCTGTTCCGTCTGCTTCTTTGTAATTGGGACAGCCTCGGCCTCCTCATCAGGCACCTGCTTCAGCTGCTCAGGAGCTGCGGTAAACGGCACTTGGCTGGGGCGGCTCTCCCCCTCCAACTCCACAATCTCCGCCTCGACCGCACCTTGACCCACCTCGCCATCTCCAGCTGCGAAAACACCTGCTCGAGCGGTGGGATCACCTGCCTGAACATGGCCCCCCATCTCCAGCGGCTCGCCAGCAATGGCTTCGTCCTCGACATACTGTGGTGTGTGTTGGCTTTTTGGGGTATCACACGCCGAACACATGGGCTGAAATCCACCCTTTGCGTTGTAATTTCTGTCAAGCGAGCGTGGTAACGATTGCTGCGTCAGAACGGCCGCGCTGGTGCTTGAGATGGCCTCTGATATGGTCTGGGTTATGGCAGGTTTTCCTGCCAATGGACTCAAGGACTCCATCGTGTATGGTTGGAGGTCGCGTGCTAGCCGAGGCGGCGAAAATCGATCTCGTGCGGTCAACACCGGCACCTCTGGGTCGGCTAAGCTTGCGGACGCCCCTGGTGGTGTTTCGGCTGGGCGGGCCAGCGGCTGTAGGTTTGCGGCTGCGAATGTGGCCGGGCTTGCGTGGATTGCAGATAATGCGCCGGCGTGGTCGGTTTCGCTTGCCAAAAACTGCTGCTGCGACAAAGCCATTGGTTGGAGAGCGGCGGCGGTAGATACCACTGCTAAGGGATCAGATTGCGGTGTACAGATCCGCGCCGCACCCGCCAGATCAGATTCCCAACCGTCCTCACTCGTATCCTCCCGATCCTTTTGCTCATCATCGTGCTCGACCTCCGAAGCTCCCTCTGTCACCATTCTCAGCCCTGTCACCATCGCGCCATTGCACGATCTTGTGACCGCTGCGATAATAGCTGGGGGAACAGCATCCCCTACCGTAGCAGCTTCAGAACACGTTGGCGCCCCCCTTACTGCAGGTGTGCAGGGAGTTGCAAATGTTGGCAAACTTGTGACCGCGGACGTCGCTGGTGCAGCCGAAGCCGGCAACGCCTCCGCCATGGTGCACGGAGATCGGGGCTCTTGTAACGACACACCTGCTGCTTCCGGCTGAATAGGGCACAAATGCTCGTCAAGATTGACGCAAGGAAGAAACGGTGTGCTGTGCGACACTGTCGGTCCAAATGCACCGTCTTTAGGCAAATCCATCGCGCCCCCGGACGTCTGCAGCGATGCCACGCGGGGCACTTGCTCGGTTGAAATTTGCCCGTCCTCAACCCCCATCAGGGGCAGCACGCTAACTGTGGTCACAGGCGTTGAACACTGAATGCTACTGGGCCTCACAACGTGTTCCCCATCGTGCAGCACGCTAGCTGTTGAATTGCTGTCAAGATCAGCAACAGTGGCTGGACTGGCCGACGAACCTAATGATGACAGCTGCTGTTGCGGCAGGGCCAGCACACCATCAGTATCAGGAGAGGGTGACAAGCTGGCAATGATCCGCATGGCCTCGCTCGTGGCAGCGATGCGGCCACTGCTCTCAGAACGTATCTCCGCGTGTGCAGACGGGCTGGTCAAGGAGTTGCTGCTACTTGCCCCCCCCCGAAGAGATACAGGTGCGGGCGGCTGATCGGTAATTGGGATATCCGACAACCGCTGAAGTTCCGCCTGGGTATGTTGCGTATCCACAGCTACATCGCCCTCCAGTGACAGGCCCAGGCGTTCTGCGGTCCATGCCTCTTCCCGCCGAGCGCCCCGCGCCAGCGCCTCCGCAGCTGCCAAGGCCTCCGAAACCAACGTTTGCATACGTTCCCGCTCCGCATCAGTCAATGGCTGCGGATCCTCGCTGCCCGCCTCCGAGGCGGCGGCCGTCACGCGACCAGTCGAAGTTACCGATTCGGCGACCGCCTCCAGAACCGCGGCGGCCCCCAGCGCTACGGCGGTTTGACGCCTGCTGGGAAACGAGTCGAGCGCGGTGGGATAGAAGCCGCCGCTCGATGGCGAGTACATTAGGTGCAAGTGCCGTGCCAGATTTGAGGGCCCGCCATCGAAGTCACGGAGCCCATCCATGATAAAATCTATGGCCTGCTCGAAGGGAACGCCTTCAAGCACCTGTGCAGCGGGTGGTGCTGTTGGCGACAAGCCAACTTGCAAGCTGCTGATGCTTGCCGACGCGCGTTCAGCCTGCTGTAACACCTCCTGAATGCGCGCATGTAAAGGCGACGCTGGCGACGCTGCATCAGACTGAATGGTCGGTTTGGCCGGCGATACTTCACTTCCAGCCAAGACTGTTTTAAGGCCTGTCGCGGCTGCTGCTGTGTGTTGCTGCTGTTGGGAAATCGGGGATACTGATGCTGCGGCGTCGCCAGTCACTCGCTCCGGTATAGGCTCCTGAGTGGTCCGCGATGCTTGCACTAGAGATCCAGGCGGCAACGGAGCTACGCAGTCCATGCAGTCCCCGAATCCTTCGGCGCTGGAATCGTCCCCTTCACTATTTTGCACTGCCACGTTACCAGGCGCTAGCAACGCTATAAGCGCTGCGACCAGCTCTTCCTGCGCTTGAAGCTCTGCGTCCGCTGCGGCTGCCCTGGTAGCAGCCGCGGCAATAGCGGGCGCGTCCGTGCTTGGAACGTTGGCGTGTTGCGAGAGGAGCTCCAATGCGCGCGCAATGTGGATCTTTGCGGCCTCAGTCACAGGAGCTGGCGAGGCGAGTCCCCGGGTGTTGGCCGATGCATTAATACCGTCATAAACATCCTGATCGCTTTGGACCGTTTCAAATACGCCCGTTGGGGTCAGCCGCACGGTTCCCCCACCAGAGACGGCCCGAAGCGCGCGGCGCAAATGTTTGGTCGTGTGCTCCGCATCTATCGACACCGGCCGCGGTGGCAGGCTCGCATTGTGAGTATGGCGCTTCGGTTGAGACAACCCTCCATCCCCGCCATCATCCACACCGCCTGCAGTAGCTGCCTTTACGGAGTGCGGCGCTGGTGGCATCCCCATGCCAGGCCCGACAGCGTCTGGCATGTCGATGAGTGAGGCATGCCCCGCCTGAGATACTGATGGCCCAATGGATGTGCCGAAGCTGTACCGCAGGGTGGTAGCGCCGCCACTGCTACCGCCCAGGCTGTCACGCTCAGCTGGCGGGTCCACCAGGTATGCACCACTGACTGTGCTGCTACCATCCGAGATCCATCGCCGCCGGCGAGAATGCAGCGTCATCAGCTGAAGGGCTTGCACCAGCTCCACAAGAGCTGTGGCCGTGGTTGGGTCGGCAGCCTCTAAATATGCAAGCATACCACCTGCGGACCCCACGCGGCCTGCCGTGACAGCCTCCTGGTTTGGCATCGCCATGATACCACCCTCCGACGCGATAGGCAGGTTGCGCATAGGGAACATTGCGGTGCTGTCTATAGGTAGATATCCGGGGGCCATGACCAAGGCGCCAGTGGGTTTGATCGCCGGTGCAGCGGTCACGGAGGTTCCGAGGGCCGCCGCCGAGTCCGAACCCACGCCACGAGAGGCGTTGGAACGGACAATACCATCTGATGCGAGACAATGGCTGTTCACCGCAGCTTCTGCCTGTTGAAGCTGCGCCAGCGGAAGCGCCACCGCAAGGTCGCTAACTGTCAGATCAGTCTGCACGCCGCCCTCCGTGGTGCTGGAAGAGGTGCACAAGCCATGGGCTGTTTGGGCCGTGTCAAGCACGCGGAAGTCCTGCAGAAAAATGGGGAAATGATGAGAATCGGTGCACGTGCAAGCTATGGCACCTTACGAGGGCAACAGAAGCCAAGCGCCATATTGATTCAACAAGAGAGCATGGAGCGAGGACTACATACTTTAGACGTGGAGAACCCCCCAGCACGATACACGCGCCTCTAAATTATGAACGTGTAATCCTGGGCATGGCTTCAGGACGTGCACTGTCATAACGTGTGTAGAGTTCGCACGTGTCTGAGAGGGTTAGCATATTACCTAGAAGGCCAATTGTGGCTAACACCATTGACCAACTGTGGCAAACCGGTTGTGGCCTTGTCATTACGATGGCATGTCACGCCCCGCAATGTGATTCTTAAACTATTTTCAAAAGCCCCTGGACACTTCCATGCGCTAAAAATGCCAAAAGTTATCGTCAGCAGTGAGTTACGGGGCCCCCTGGCCACGGCCAACACCGAAGTCACAAAGCATACACAGGCTCCTGTACAGACATTCCTAGCTCGTCATCTGTAATGCTGCTCCCGACCCAGGTGGGACAATGGAAAGGCTAACACCAAGCTAAGCTAGATTACGTAATCCTTTTCCAATGAGGTCTTAAAACGCCTTTTGCAATGCCTACCTGTAGAAATTGGCGAACGGTGCCATCCGCATCGCCAAGTGCAACCCCAAGCGCTGTTTCGTCAGATGCCAGCGCGAGCAGCGGGTCCAGCTCCATCAGCTGCCCACTTGGCAGCTTAAGTGCGCGTGTGACGTAAATGCCCCGTCCAGCAATGCTGCTCGCTGTAGTCGGCGGCAGCACGGCAGCAGCCGGGGCGCCGCCGCCAGGAGAACCCAGCCGGTTCTGTAACTGCCCAGGCGCACCGTCATATATCACAGACACAGCCAGGTCCTCTGGGACCTTGCTGCATGGAGCGGAATCAAGGGCGGGCACGGAGCTCACCGTCAGCCCCGCACCTGACGAACATGCGCCGGGTAAGCCGAGGTCATAAGTCCCGCGTGCTGCAGATGCCTGCAAATCGGCTGAGTTAGTCTGGGCACAACCCGACGCGGTCTGCGTGATGGACTCCTCCGCACCGTCCGTCTGGCCGCCCTCATCACGGACACGCAGATTTCGCAGCGATTTATAAAGCCGCCCAAGTGCTAGGCCCGTCTCTACGGTGTCCGCAGAACTGCGCCTAGATGAAGGCGGGCGCAACCAGGGCCGCTCGGCCGCAGCTGCACTGCCAACTACAGTCCCTGCCGCCTCCACAGGGCCCGGAAACGCTGCCGCGCACTCCTTCTCTGGCGGCAAAAATGCCGCGTCCGCTGTTTCTGCGCCGCCACGGAGCATCTGCATCAACTTATAAAGATCGTTCTTGGCAACTTCCGAAATGCCCGACGGTGCGACCTCAGCCTGACCTGCGGCGTTGAGAAGGTGAATGAGGTGCAGCATGTTGGCTTGAATGAAGGATGGCACTTCGTCCTGCTGATGGCCCTCCTTCCGCCGCACAGATATGTCCATATTGAAGCTCTTGGGCCGTGGTGGATGCGCATGGGCCGGGGAGGACGCCCGAGGAGCTGTCGCAGCAGAGGCGGGCGAACAAGTCGGCGACATGCCAGCAGTTGACGGGGCGGAGCGCACCTTACTTCCGGCTGCCGCTAGCGGCGAGGTACTGCGGTGCTGCTGCTGGTGTACGTCCTGCGAAACAAGGTTGGCCGCAGTGGCGGCGGTAACGGGGTCCAAAAACGGATGGAGGTTGGCCGCTTGAAAATATGAGTTGTGTTGACGCGCACCGCCGGCGGCTGCCATGACGGCTGAAGTAGCCATGGCAGCTGCAGAGGCCGCAAGAGCGGCTGCCGACGGGTGTGTCACACTGCCGCTCCCACCGCTTCGGACGCTGGCCGAGCCATGCCTGCCAGATCGTGGTGTGGCGTTCCCATCTGAGTGCAAATCGGCCGGCTCCTGTGTCGGCTGACGGCCAGTAAGCATCCTCCATAGACGGACCATTTCCGTAAAGTCGCGCTGTTGTTGCTGGTCATGGCTGCAGCTAAACCCAGACACGGTCGACGCCGTTCCAGACCACTTCCGCTCCTGAGGCGCTGCCATAGGGTGCTCGCCAAGGAGACTGCCATTACTACTGTCGACGGATCCAGCCGCGCGCGAAGCCTTCATCCCAAGAGATTTCTGCACAGTAGGGAGATCGCGCGCAAATCGTGATTGCTGCTGGTTATGGTGTGGCGAGGGCGGGTGCCGTGTTGCCGGGCCAGACATCATGGCGCCACCGGATGCAATGCCCTTCCTGTCGCTCTTGTGCGACCGACCTGACCTAGAACCATCCTGGGTGCTACCGCCTTGCTGGTCGGCGCCGCCACTGGAGGAGGACATGGCGCGCATGACCTGTAGCATCTCCGAGTAGCTGAAAGACTGCACAGAATCGGCTGAATGCGATGGTTGGGGGCTGAGGGTGCTCGCAGCAGCCCAAGGTGGCCGGGAGAGGACGGACAGCATGACACGCAGCTCGTTGGGGGTCAGGCGTCCAGCTGCCGCCAAGGGGAACACAGTGTTTCGTTTGCCATCGTCGTGGGACCCGATGCAGGCACTGGATTCAGGGGATAAAGTACCCCCCTTTTGAGGTCCCTTCATACCATCAGCCTCAGGCGTCAGCCGCCTGCGGCCTACACTAGATGCGATGGCCGTGCGCTCCTTGCCAACAACTGCTGCTTGTGCACCTGCAGCAGGGGTGAATGCCCTCGCGATTGTGGCCTTGTCGTTGTTGGAAACGGTCGTCTTGGGCGCTTCCACAGGCGACGGGTCGTTGCGCGACTGGGCCTCGGACGGCCGGAAAGATGGCGCTGAGGAGCTAGCGATATGGTCTTTCATCAGGCTGGGTGAGGCGCCCGATGAGATGGCAGAGCCAGCGAAATCGAGGCGCCGAGCGGCCGTGTTGGTTGTTGCAGTGTCGATAGGAGCATTTCGGCCGCTTTTTGCGCCACCAGCTGGCAGGTGGGTAGCTCCATCGATAGAGAGTTGACTGTTGGTCACCGATTCTGCCTCTGCGAAGCGCTTCTTGAACGATTTTCGGTGCTGGGTGGCACCAGGGACAGGACATTCCGCAACCGGCTTATGGCCATCACTCGCAGCGCCAACACCTTCTTCGTCAGACGAGACGGTCAAACGTATTGCGCGTTGACATGCGGGCCCCGCTTTCAGTTCGCTAGCGGGGTCTTGCACTGTGAGTCCGACAACGCCGCTCATGATGCTCTCCATAGCGGCCATCGCAGTCGCACGCCTGGACGCCTTCATACCAGCGACAACATGGTCAAGCTCAATTTCTGTTCCCGTCACAGTTGTAGCGTACTCACTGGCGATGTCATCAGCAATACCTACGGACGACAGAGAGGGTTGCTGCTCGAGCCAAGTTGTTATCCGCTGTGAACTGCTGACGTGGCCAGACTGGGTCGACGCGAGAGCTTGCCGTGCCGCGGCGAAGCCTGCTATTATCTGAGCATTGGTGATAGAGCCAGAACGGGTGCGTTCTGGCAGAGCTTCCTGGACTGCTATCCGAGATCGGTCCGGGGACATCAAACGCGCGGCTACAATTGTTGTCAGGGGCAAGGGTCGCAAGCTGCAAGCCGCGGCGGCTGTGACCTCCGCTGTTGCGGCAGCTGCCGCCTGGTGCATGCGTGGGGAAATACCGTCGCTAATGACGCTGTCACCCTGGGCTATACTTTTGAAGCTAAAGGCGCCAGCTTCACCTGTGTCGGACTCTGCCTGTCCCCGACGGCGAGCTGAGCGTTCGGCGGATATTGGGCGGACGGCGGCAGCGGCGGAGGCAGTGCTACCGCCAGCGCCTCTGCTCTTGTTCGACAGTATCATAGCTACCGCAGCCGTGGGAGATTTGCGCCCGCTCGCCACGACGCCAGGCGACGGCGGGGCAGCTGCCGTCGGCGGAAAACCAGAAGCCGAAATTGATGAGGATTGTGACTTGATGCGCGCGAGCAACCGGGCCGCCTGACCCACATCGGAATCGACCTGCTGCAACCCCTGCAATAAGTCGTTCTCCTCCTCTCCGCTACTGCTGTCTAGGAGGCGCTGCCGGGCAACGACTCTTTGCACCGTTGCACTAAGCTTAGACGATCCGAGCGTTTGCCTGGAAGAGGCTAGGGACTCTTGATGGCTCACCTCACTCACAACGGACTCATTGTTGGAGGCGCGGCGTTGGCGCAAGGGACGTTGTTGCTGACGGTGCTTGGGGCTCTGAGCATGGATTCCCCCAAATGCTGCCGCTGCCGCGGTTGCAAAGCTGCCGTTGCCGCCTCCACCGCTGCCGGCAGCAATAGCCCCCGTTGAAACGCGGCCAGCGCTGCTTGCCATTTGGGTTGATTGCGCATTTGTGTTGTCGACAGTTGTATTAGAGCCCAAGCTGCTGACGGTGTGCAAACGTGATGATCGCGTGCCGCAGGGTTCAACAGTTGGTTGGGCTTGCGGCTTGGCATCTGCGGAAGCTGACTCATGGGATGCTAAACCCAAATCAATTCCATCTTCGTCAGTGCTAGAATTGTCGAGGGTACGAGCAGCTGCGATCTTGGTAGATGAGGACGACTGCAGACTAACGCTGACACGGCGATGGGTAGGGCCTCCAGCGAGTGGTGTTTGCCGTCGGGAAGCTTTCGATGAAATTGAGCCTGCCGCTGATCGCTGCGTTACATCAACCCCATGGGTCGACAGTCCGTTCGTCAACGCGCTTTGCTGTAACATTTGCAGCACAGCGGAAGCCCAGTCGGATGGGCGGCTGCCGCGGGACGAGGGACCCGCGGGGGGAGTTGTTGGTCGTAGGTCACCCGACTCCTCAAGACGCGCTGCCCCTGCATGCTTCCACCTGCTGACAGCTGATGCAAGAGGACGCCGCTGTAAAGCAGTCTGGCGCGCTGCACCCTCGTCTCCGGAGCTGTCGAGCTTACGTCGTGACGACTTATGCAGTGTTGTTTGCTGTGGGGAGTCATCATCACTTTCGCCGTCGCGAAATGCCTGACGCGCGCGTGCAGAAGCCATTCCAGTCGTCCGACGTCCTCACAGATAGGAAACGACTACGCCCCTGCGAAACCGGTCCTGCGACACAGATATGTAACTTATTTCGTGTCCGGAAAATAACGTTTCATGCAATATATTCAGTCTCCGGAGCTGATTCCAGGCGAAGGCATGAACTTAAGTCCAAAAAGCTACCTGCAAGCATAAGTTCTAGGCAAAGGCTTCCTTACCTTTCTCCTCATTAACAGAAGAAATTGGAGCATAAATGTCTGTCTTATCTCCACGAGTATACTTCCTAAACAGTCACCGTAGCTTGGGAGACCAGTAATGTTCACGACAGAAATATACTCAATAGATATATGATAATATGTCGCAACATGCTCTTGTATTTATGATAATATCGTGAAAAGGCAAGATGGCTCATGGCTCATGGCATGACGATGCATGGTAGCACGTCGCCATCCGTACAATGTCCCCGCATGGGGTTTCGACACTGTTGGTTACTATGCGTCCGCTGAAGGGCTGTTACATCTTACCATCATTGTACTCCTTCAGCTTGAGACGGATGGAATTTTCAGGAAACCAAGGACGCGTTTATCGCAACTTTGACCTGTGGCATACCTGTTCATCGCCTTTCAAATTTAGTTATAGGGTATGTGCATACATTGCGGATGATGAAATGCGCAGAAAAATGCTGAAGATTTCAAATGAACTTCATGCGATGAAGATGAGTTTGAATTTTGGAAGCTTAAGTGTGCAGTGCAGCATGCCGCCGATGATTCCATCGCTACGCATCAAGACGCTGTCATTGCAGTGCTCATTTCACTGGCGTGACCAAGAAGGGCACAAAGGATTTGAACTGTGAAATTTCTGTTTACTAACTTTCCACGCGTCCAAACGAAAAAATGGTTCTAATGGTTGGTCGTGCGCTGTCATGCACCATTTTCAGCTTCCCTGGCAGGCATAATATAGAGACTGTGGCGCTTTATTTGGCTTGCAGCCAGGGCAAGTAGGCGCTGGGGGCATTGGGAGCATTCCTTGGCTTTAATTCGTGTGCGCTGCCCTTGCGTTACCACCGCCACCACCACCACCACCGTCGGCATCGGCATCGGCCAATTCAAATCATTACACGGCTATTGCGTGCAACATACTGTTCCACAGTTCCACACGCTGTACGCATGCGTTCTAGCTTGCATCCTTGGTTGACATGTTGGGAGATCGGATTCGTGTGCGGACATATGAACCCTAAACCCTAAGTGTGTGGACATTGCACTCCGGCGCGCACTGATATCGCGAACTGCTGTTCGAGAGACGAAGCACGAAGACCACCTATGAGCTGTGCGCTGCGCCAAATTTCCGCGCCTAAGTTTTCCTACCTGTATGGGGATCCGTTAACCTTCTTGAGGGGAATCTGTAAGCCATGTGGCGGCGCCAGACGAGCTACGTCGCTGCGCAAATGAGCAACACGCGAAACTGGCATGTGGGAGGTGCGTACGTGCTTCAGGGGATCGGTATGCATCCTAATTTGGTGTGTGTTTGTGGGACGTACTTTTGTTGTGGTGTAAATTGTTTATTGCCTTCCAGGGCATGCTATAGGAACAATAACAACTCACATACTAATCCACTTAAGGGGTTATTCTTCTTCCGGATAGTGTTCTTTAGGGTTCGGGCTCCACCACCACCTCCAGCTCCGCCACCTCACACAGGCCCTGGTGCATGTTTCCTCAAGTTGGAATCCTGGGAATAGCGGGCGGCAGGAGAGGGAGTTGCGACGTGTAGGATTGCGATGATAATGATGATCGCAGTGTTAGGCATCGTTTTATAAATGCTGGACAATGCAAGTAATGTTCGCTGGTGCCGAGGGTGAAAACGAACTCAACTGGGATTTTGGCAATGTGGGTAGCGCAAGACAGTCCCCTTGCAAATACATGCTCCCATCATCTCCCCGTATGGGTTCTTTCGTGTCTAACTTCAAGGTTCCCGTCAGGTGGCTGTCACTCCCCTCTCCTCTCCTCTTCTCTTAGAAAGCCGATCGACACCTCCAGAGTGCTCTGGCCCAAGGCGCAACAACAGCCCCTTCATTTTAGAGTTTGGCTGATGGACACAGGAACCCGCGGGTGCTGCAGACTGTGTATATGTTTGTGTGCATGTGTACATGTATGCGTATGTGTATGTGCGTAAAAAAAGAGCTTTGTGCGAATATTACTACAACTTAAACCTGGCCGGGTCGAGCAGAGGGGGCCTTCAGAGTCTTTTAAGGGTCCGTCCGTGCCGTTGCTCCCACAGCCGTATCCCGCACCCGAGTGCCCCCGTCCTCCAGTTTTAAAGCATCTGCTGATCCGCATGAAGGCAGCCGAGCTAACTCGCCCACATAAACAAAAAAATGTGAAGCTGAAATCGAGTTCGTGGACCGATCATGTGACAGATCAGTGTTGTTCGACCCCCATGCACGTCCGGAAGCATGTACGGGTAACGGGTAACACGTAGTAGCAACAGTAACCAGCCCAAGCGTCACTTCCTTGTTGATGCACTGTGTTGCTACTCTCCCTCACCACATTTCCTCACTCTCTCTGCACAACCGGAATCCCCCCTACATACACACACGCACACACAAACGTGTACATACACAAATTTCCATGAGTCACATTATGTTTTCCGCCCCGGGTAAAATCTCAACCCCCAACCACGCACCATTTGCATCTTCAACCGTTGAGACCGTTGCAAATCGTTAAGTCATAAATAAGAGGTACCCACCGTTCCTAAGACCGTACGGATATCGCCGCTAACTTACACACCATGAATGAGAAACTAGTCGTGCTCCACCCGCGGCCACAATTCACCAAAAAACTTCCGAGAACCACCAACACGACACCCTTACGTTCGCCGCAACGACCGCCGCCTCCAGAGAGGCATTCCGTCGCTTTAACGCCTGATCCACCGCGGAGAGTATGTTTAACCACCGTGTCAGGGAAGTTGTACGGCGATTCCCCAGGCTCGTTCTCGTTGTACAGCATGCGTTTGTCGTATATACGCTTGAAGTCCGCTAGGAAGGCCTCTCTGTTGGCGTATTGCAACTCCAAGCCCTTCCCTGACGCACCGGGCCGCTTGCCGCCGATCTTTTCCTCGATTCGCTGCATGTACATAACGTATTGCGACGGGGATCACCAGCCCGCGGGCAAGTGGGGATTATTGCACGTGGGGACTATACGGGGTACTCTATGTTGAGGAGACGCGAAGGATAACAACAACATGTAGAATTACATGCCCGCGCCTCACACGTACACACACACACACACGCACGCGCAACCGCCCCACCCGCGTCACAGCCCTCCGTCTGCATTAGATTACTTCCGGCGGAATGAACCTGTGTAGTCTTTCACGATGTTGAGGTCCGGGTACCTCTCAAAGAGGTTGAGCGGGGCCCAGTCAACCTTGCGGGCCGCGGTCAACGCGGCTGCGTAGCCTCCGCCTGACCACTGCCGTCCACCGGCCGCGTCGGCCGGCGCTGCGGCCGCAGGTACGGAGCCCACCGCTAACCCAGCCGCAAGCGGTGCATGGGAGCCCGGCTCATATTGCGGCATCGCCAGTGCCGCCGCGGTGCCGCCGCCGCCGCCAAGTCGCCTAACGTCTTCCTCGACGTCCTCGTCGCTATCCAGACCGAAATCCATAACCTTGCGCGTGGCTGCACGGGGGCGGAGTCCACTGCTGGCGCCTGCCGTACCGCCCGCCGGCGGCGTGGCCGCAGTCATCACATCGCCCATCTCCACATCCATGCCCGTGGCACCGTCGCTGAAAACGCTACCGCCGCCGCCGGTGCCGCGGCGTCTAGATGCTGCCGGGTTGCCGTGTTTCCGCAGTGCCCATCGACGTCGTCGCGGCGGTGGCGGCGGCCGCCGCCACCGTCTTGATCCGGGCACCGCTGGTCGTACCCTTGGGTCCCCTGTACCTCCCACCGCCGCCGCCGCCAACATTCTCCTCTTCATCTTCCGAAGGTTTCGATTCAACCAACTCCTCATCTTCCTCCTACCCAAAGTCGTTAAGTTACTCATCATCCGACTTTTCCAATCCGGCTCTTCCTCTTCGTCATCTAACATGTCGTACTTCTCCTTGAAGCGAGTGCGCGTCCACGCACGGCCAGATGGCTGCCGCGCGCGCGGGCCGTACCGGCTGCAACGATGCCGCCGCTACTACCGCCACCACCGCCACGAGCGGCTGGTGCGCGGCGGCCCTCCGTGCACCGCCACTGCGAATTCTTCGTCGCTTTCCTCCATCGAGTCCCAGTCCTCGCTCGCCAATTCGTCCTCGTCAAGTGTAACGTCGGCGTCATCGTTGCGACGGTTTGGTGGCCGCCGGATGCGGCCACCGCCACTCACCGGCGTTCCGGTGGCGGCAGCGTTTCCTTCAGCTGCTGCAGGACCGCCGGCAGACACAGCAGGCATAACGGGCGCGGCGGCGCCGCCATCGTCGACGGCCAGTGCATGGCTGCCGTTCGCGGTCCCAGCAGTCGCTCCGCCGCCGGCGATTGCGTGTGAAACGGCACCGTCAGCATCGGCGCCGCCGTCGGCATTTGTAACCGCCGTTGCTTCCTCATCTTCATCTTCGGTCGTTATCTTCGATAGGTCGCTCAGGTCCACGTCAGCAACGGTAGTTGAGACACAACCTGTAACGGTCAGATGTGTCAACGAGGAGACGCGCCTACATGAGCCTGATTAAGTGATGCTACCTCCCCCCATGCCGAACCCGCCATGCGACAATACACATTCACATGTCCGCACGTTCACACGCGTTCGCAGCATAAGGCCCCAAAAAGCCTTTTCATTCCTCCCGCCCCTGGTCGTCTTTCCCCGGAGAGTTCAAACCTCGAAATGTACCCGTCCCCACGCACCTGCCACTGCCGATTATAATTGTGAAATTTAGTAACTGATAGCAGCAGTGGCAGCGAACAAGCGAGAACAATCTTGTGCTTACATAATCTGAAAATCTAGCTCTATCTCTACTGGATATCTAGCTCCGGAGGACTAACCTTTCGTAGTACTTGTGTCTCAACGTGCCAGATTCCAGCTAATTCATGCAAGGAAGGACGAATTACTATCTTCTTCTTCTTTCTTCTGCTGCTGCTACACACACTGCCCGGCCCTGCGGAATATGCTAGTGTCAGGGGCCCCCTGGTAAGTGCCCAGGAATAATGCATGTTATAAACATCCAGCAGCCCCCTTGTGTTAGTTTGCACCTCTTTCCCTAGTCCTCATCCCTAACCCAAGAAATTCGGTTCGTGACAACTAAGATTTACAAGTTTAATAGGGCTTAATGATGTGTGTCTTGGGAGAACCGATTCAGGTGGTGAGCGGAAGCGGCGCAACATTCGCACAAGTTATCTGATTTTGGTTTTTGTATATGCGCTTACCAGCATTCCTTTTTTTCCTTTTTCCGGGTGTACGGTGTACGTAAACGCGGCTGAACTATACGCACACAATAGAGCCCGCGTACAAGGTAGAGATGCCAAGGACCGGTACTACTGCTTTATTCCACCTAAAACATCCACTTATTAGCACTAACCCCATGATGTAAAAGATAACACATAGGAGCTACGTCTCCATAATCATTATTGTAGCCTGCAATAGTCGTTCCGCACCGCGGTGACTGGACTCCACCGAGCCACCAACTGCACGAAAAACGCACAGCAGCCCTTTCTTGCGCTAAAAGCAACCTTCTTCCCACCGGAAGAACTCTCGGAACTCTCAGATCTTATTTCTTTGCCAGAACCAGGTTAATGTTGCGCATCGAGGAGGTTCATAAGCACCTTGCAACAGCTTTTCACTGACAGACGTCGCTAGCGCTCCTCCAACCTTGGTCACCCCCCCCACCGGGGCTGCATGCCCATGCGGAGGTGTGGGAACGTGGTGACATTCACACACACACACACACACACACACAAACAGACACACACACACACACACACAGGGTCATGAGCGCAGGGAAACGCATGTTGTATCCGGTCATCGGCATGAACACATCACATAAATCCGCCCCAGCTTGAACACGCCTCGCACTTGCGGCGTGAGGTCATATCCGGATCCGTACAGGGAATCGTTATCAGCCAACATTCATGCACACAACCTTGACTGTGATCGGACTTCAAATTCTAACTTTAACCGCACGAGCACGGTTTCTCTCAGCCGGGCCTCGTATACCCGGCAGGCCCAATGCTGCGAGTACCCTCCCACTAGTACCCTCCTGCGCGGGGCCCCAGTGCTGAACCCCAGTGCTGGGCCCAACAACCATGACGACGTCTAATCCATGGATACCAAGCCCAAATAACGAGTGGGAAGTTTCACGAGAAAGCGAACAGAAAGCCATTTGGCCGTGTACCGTGATGGCTATGCAAAGCTGCAAGCACACAGCGACGGTTGCCATATGACGCCCATGCAATCAACGCGAAACCAGGCAGTGAGGCTGGACAGAGCAGGCTAGGGCAACGAAGCACAAGAAGGCCTAAGGAGATCATCGGCATCAGTCACACGCAATACATCTCTCTCTCTAACGTGTGCGGTAGAAGGGACTGCCTCCCCTCAGCTGCCACAACATATGCGACTTTTACTGATGCAGAAACCCGCTGGAGGACTGGGTCATATCCTGAAGCCACAAAGTTCGCGTTTTCCACTGACGGGCGATGGGCCAGGAGAGGCGAGGTACATGTCAGAAGAAGGTGACAGAATTCGCTTCAATTGTGCATGCAGTGCACCACAGAGCCACAGCTGCTGCTATCCTCACGGACCCAGCAACAAAATGTGCGTGCTGGCGCCGTGTGCTGCCGGTCCCGACTCGAATCCGCCGTCAGTCCCGACAGCAATGCATGGCGATGCCAAGTAGCGACCAAACCTAAGGTTGTGCGCCCTTTGGTGCACACGCGACGGCTACCAGATTTGCGTCTGTTTCGAGCCCACCCAGCAGAGGAGCATGGAGCGAAGGCCGTGGAGCACCGCCACCGTGAATACTAGTCCGTATCAGCAAGTTGCGTAGCGCACGAGCCCATCAAACAGCCGACCTTGGTATATACGAGTGGTCGGCTTCACTTGAAATGTTTTTGTTCCGTGTTAACGAAGTCTGTTCCAGGTGTTGTTGCCAGACAGACGAATACACACACACACGCACACACCCCTGCACAAAAAAACGATCCCATGCAGGATGCCGTTGGAAGCAGCCACCTCGTCATTACGTCTGTCTGAGGTGCTTCCTCCATCAACACACATCCTGCCACATCCCCCAGAGAGTCGCACGCCGTAGTGGTGGTGGTGGTGGTGGTTTACCAAATTAGGACAAAATACGCGACACAGATGCAGCCTCGTGTGTCAGCGTGCGAGGCTCGGAATGTTAGCACGGCCACGCCAGCAAAATGTGTAGAGCCAAGCGAAAGCCTGATACTCCTGCTCTACAAATGCCACCGCATTACATTTGCTTTCCCTGACCGTTCACTGCAAAGCACCTCCTTGCATGCCTCACGCTGCTCTGGATCCGGTTTAGAGTTACGCTATCGGTAACAGGCATTTGCCGGGAGCCTGGTACGGCATCGCTTAAGGTGTGTGTCGCACCTGACATTGGAAACGAACCAGCTCTGCCTCCACTACGTCCGGCATGAAGTGACTGCTTAGCAGCAGATCCATCAGGATTTAAGCAGCCTGGAACCACCGCACCGAACACGAAATCGCGGCGACTTGTTCAACACGGCATCGTCCTTGCGCCTTCAGCCGGCGCGCCAATATCATTCCATCCGCATGGACGAATTTTTGCTCGCAGGCAGGCCGGTGCATAAACTGCCTGCCCCATGCCCACCAGAAATCGCGACCTCTACAACCCATCACAAAATGTTTCCCAGTACGATGCCTCTGATACGCGTTGGACGCAAACAAATTACCATCTCCGGGCCGGGGCCTGGACAAACATATGGGCACGGCACGGACACGACAAATACCTGCACGCAACCTCTCAACTTTGCTCTTTGCGATATGGCAGACACCGGTCCTGTGCCTTCCGGACGCGTTGCCTGGGGTGAATCCCTGGTATGCCGGTACTCGTGAGGCCCTGGCAGATAAATTTGAGAACAATGGCGCACACACAGAGATAGCGCCATTGCACTGGCTTTGAAAAACGAAGGTTGGATGACCTTATGCATACTCTCTTATTAATCCAAACATCAGCCGTCACAGCTAAATCGACGCCCGCAAAGGCGTGCTAGCGGCCCTTACCGTGGGGCCATAACCTGACAGCATGTGCTGGCGGCGCTGCCGTCTGTTGTGTACACAACGCGTTGGGCATCAGGCAGCCAATTCACATCCCATCCACATTCAGACTGCAGCTTGCGCGCCCTGTGGATCAGCGCAGCGCGCCGACTGTCTTGCTGGCATCACTTGTCTGTCCCTGGCACATGGAACCAGAACGCGCAACCAGGCACTTGTGTTCCTCGCTATTGTTGCTTGCACTCCGGCAGAGAGCCGCCGCCGAGCGCGAGCTGCTTAAGGTAAAATTGTTGCTGTACGGGTGCCATATGCTGCAGTTGTTGCTGCTGCATGGGCGTCAACTGCTGCTGCAGGTGCTGCTGCTGTGCCGGGGTTAGCTGCTGCAGCTGCTGATGTTGCAATGCGCTCGTGTATACCGCAGTTGTGTGGGGAGTTCCAGCCGCCATCGGGCCTTGGTGGCCCACCAAGAAGTAAGGCGCTTGATTGCCTACTGCACCGTACTGTAGCATCTGCTGCTGCAGGAGGATCTGCTGCTGCTGCTGCTGCTGTGCCTGTTGCTGTTGTTGTAACAAGGCCTGCTGGAGAGACAATGCCGACGCCTGCGGTTGCTCCTTAACATGAACTTGTGCCTGGTCAGCGACCGAGGCTGCGGTGGCTGCGGCCCTACCTGCTCCGCTGTTCGTGCTGGAGCCTGTAGAGCTCGCAGGCCCCAGGGGGACGCCCGCACCTCCTGGCATTACGGAACCTCCTACGGGATTCCTGCCAATCTGCAACAACTGCTGCGGCTGCAGTTGCGGCTGATGCACTGCGCGCGACGCAGCTGCTTGTCCACTGATACCAGAGCTTAATGCAAAATTACCCACAGGCCCTGGCAGGCCCTGCTGTTGCTGCTTGACTTGCTTTTGTGCTGTATCGCCGCCGGGGGCAGGGACCTTACCGCTAGCGGCTCGCTCCGTAATTTCAGCTGCTTGGTCCTTCAGCTCCGGCTTGTGCCACCAACGAGTCGGCCCAGATGCGGCCCCTGGTCCCGACGGCGCGCCACCGCCAGCACCCCCGCCGCCGCGGCCCACCGCAGGGCCCGAACCATGTTGACCGGTACGCGGACCCCCAACTTGGTGAGACCCTCCACCAGGCTGACCCATGGGTCCAGTTGGACCTCCTGGGCCTAGTTGTTGCTGCTGCTGCTGCCGGGGCCCCAGCAGGGTCCCTTGACCTGGGCCCTGGTTTGCCGTGGGTACCTGCGGACACGGAGCAGGGCAAAAGCTGAGACTTGGCATCATAAAATTTATCCCAGATCACAATCTTTGGGTAACTAATTGTAATTGCATCTCTGTGGAGTCCAAGCGCTACAGGATAGCCTGCATACGTCACGCGTCGCGAATGCAAAAATACTATGCCTCTCACCATACCTGCTGTTGACGAATCCCCGATGTAGTTGCAGGGCCTCCGTGTGCGTTCGGTGCACCAGCGTTGGCAACATGCTTCTGTTGCTGCTGTTGTTGCTGCTGTTGCTGTTGCTGTTGCAGCTGCTGTTGTTGTTGCTGCTGTTGCTGTTGTTGTTGCAGCTGCTGTTGTTGTTGCTGCTGCTGCTGTTGTTGTTGCAGCTGCTGTTGTTGTTGCTGCAGTTGCAGCTGCAGTTGCTGCTGCTGCTGTACCTGCTGTATATGTTGTTGTTGCTGCAATGCTTGCTGCTGTTGCTGCAACTGCAGTTGTTGCTGTTGCGGGTGAAAGTGCTGCTGTTGCTGCTGCGCTACCCGCTGCTGCTGCATCGTTCGCTGCTGTTGAGCCTGGTTCTGGTGCAGAAGCAAATGCTGCTGCGGCGTCTGCTGGAGGTGCTGCTGCTGCTGCTGCTGCTGCTGCGGCTGTGGCGTCGGGCCTGCTGATGCCGGACCGCTTTCATTCCGGCGGCCCGCAGCCGCCGCCGCTGCCGCTGCCGTTGCCGCCGCAGCTACCGCGGCCTCCTGTGGATTGGATTGCACGCCGCCGAGGTTTGCCAGGTTTTGCAAGAGAGCAACGTTTGGGTCTAACGGTCCGCCCGCGTTGCCTAACGGTTGGATGTCCTGCCTTAGAGCCTGCGGCCCCAGGCCCGGCGGCATCTGTCGATACTGATATGGACCAGAACTTGCCTGCCCAGCCAGAGGTTGAGCCAACGAGGACAATCCGGTTGCAACCCCACCGGGGGCTTCTACGCCACTTGGAACCTGGCTCCTGCCCTGCAGCGGCCCCAGGCCTGCCATAGCAGCGGCTTGTGCATGCGCAAACTGCAAGACTTGTTGCTGCTGCTGTTGCGCCTGAGTATGCTGCTGCGCCTGCGCCTGCATTTGCTGTTGCGGCTGACCCGTGGGGGGCACCTGACGGGTCATATCGTTTTGTTGTTGCTGCGGCATCTGCGGCATGGATTGCTGCGCCGCAGCCTGTGCCTGTGAGGTAGCTTGGGCTTGGACTTGAGCATGCACATGCTGCAGGGCCTGAGCCTGCTGCTGCTGAGCGGGAGCGAATCCGTACGCCGGCATACTGAGCATAGCTGCTAACACGGCATACTCTGCCGAAACCGCCTGTTGAGCACCGCTCGGGGGCTGGAACCCCGGGACCGAACCCTGGGACCCCGGCGGTAACCCGCTCTGGTAAGACTGGCCGCTGATAGCCGCAGCGGCAGCTGCCATAGCAGCGGTGGCTGTGGCGTTAGCAGCGGCAGGGGTTATTGACTGCGCACCGCCGCTGTTGTTTTGTTGCTGCTGGTGTTGTTGCTGGAAAATTTGTTGCTGCTGGTATAAGTGCTGCTGCGCGTGTTGCAGCTGCAGCTGCTGCTGTAGCATGTGCATTTGTTGCGGCGGAGTTGGCAGCTGCTGTTGCTGTGACTGCAGCTGCTGTTGCGGCTGCAGTGGCTGTGTTTGCTGCAGGGGAGCGCTGTCAACCGCCCCAACCTGTCCGTCACGCGCGCCAGCAACGCCCGCTCCATACTGCTTTTGGAGCGCGAGCTCTGCCTGTTGCTGCAGCTGTAATTGCTGCATTTGTTGCTGCTGTGGCTGAAGCATAGATTGTTGCTGGAGCAGTATCTGCTGTTGTTGCTGCTGCTGCTGCTGCAACTGATTTAATGGCGCGACACCAGATGTCAAAATCGCATCCTGCCGCATTACGCCAGGCATCGAGATGTTGTTAGAAACAGATCCAGCCGCAACAGCGTGCGGATTCCAAGATGGCAACGCAGCCGTTGCCGTCGCTTCTGATCCTCGGTCTGCAGCTCCTTGCCCAACGTTGCTGCCAATAGCAGGAACCGCAGCTGGCGAAGCCACTGACTTCGCGGCGCCAGCAGCGGGAGTTGGCTCATTACGATTCGGCATCCCCAGGCCAGGCGGCAAAGCAGGTCCCGCCGAGTCTTCATGAACCGGCTGGGGCGCTCTCATCCCCACAAATGCCTGGCGACCGCTCCGGGCCCCATGTCCACCCGCCGGGCCCCCTCCTACCTGTTGTTGTGGTATTTGCGACTGCTGATCCGGCATCTGGCCACGGCTGGCTTGCTGCCTTCGCTGTGTTTGGAACTGTGGCGGTACTGGGACCTGTGCCTGAGAAGCCTGCGCCCTGGGGGCCAGCTGGACGTCGCCGCCGCTGGGCTTTCCCGCACTAACGGCGCTCTGATGGACTCCCAGTCGAGTCTGCCCCTGGGCCTGGTTAGGGTTATGGATACCTTGACCAGTGGAACTCGAATTCCCGGGAGAGTTCGATCCCGATCCCAGTTGCGACAGCTGCTGAGATCCGTTTGCTCGTCCATTGCGAGCTCCCGCTGATGCGATTCCCCCTGTCGCTGCTGCAGACACAGTATTTCCATCTCCTTGATTTTGCTGCTGCTGGCTTGCGTTTGCGGCATCGCGGCCCGTGCCTACAGCACGCTGTGATCCACCCGCCGCCACTGCAGCAACCGCCGCGGCCGCCGCGGCTGCAGCCTGGACCTGTGTCGGCGGCGGGCCAATCACAACGGCGGACACAGGTGGTGGCTGCCCCTGCTGCCCCTCCTTTACAATAACAAGGCCGGGTACGCCTTTGAGGCCCATCTTGCCGACTGTTTTGGCCGGCAGGCCAGGAGGCGTGGGGCAGCCCAGCACTTCAGCCGCGTAGTGGTTGGCAAGCGCCACAACCTGGTCGGGGCGGAACCTGATAATGCCAGGGAGGACACCAGACATTCAAATGCGAATTTTAGACTCTGCAGAAGTAAGCGGCCAGTCTGATATGCATGCGTGAAGAGTGACGATCTGGCGTCAGGAAATGTTATAAACTACAGGACACAAAAATTCCGGTCCGCACTTTTGTTTCACCACCACCACCACAGTTTCAACGCGCCCCATGTTCGGCTGTCTTCCAGCAAGAGTTACGGGACCAGCTGGCCAGCCTTTGCTTCCGCACATGATACAGAGTAAGAAAATGTTGGCATAGTAAGGTTGGATCTTTACAGGGATACGACCAAAGCTTCTCAGATTTAAGATAATATCAATGCTTCAGCAACAAAACGTAAACAGGCGCGAACAGGCGCAAGCAAGGTCTCTTGATGCCCAGCTTGCTAACGGGCGCATGGCTGGAAACTCACTTGAGCACCTCATGGCTCTTATAATAGCCCAGGAAGCTCTGATAGGCCCGCGCGCGCGAGGCGTACTCAATTTTCCCGGCCACGCGCCCTAGTGTGCCCACGGGGTCACACAGCAAGGAGTCGGACAATGGCGACCCCGCTGCGGCGCCACGTCCCCCTCCTGAGGAAAGCTGTGCCGGCAGCGGCAACTGCAGCGGCTGCAACGGCTGGATGGGCAGGTCCCGAAGACGCTCCAGGAAGGGCCGCTCGAAGTCGGCAAGCAGAAGTGTACCCTGCCCTGCGCGGCCTGCCCGGCCGGTGCGGCCGGCACGGTGGATGTACTGCTCACGGTTGGCGGGCGCCCCCAGCTGCATGGGAACAAAACGGATATCGGTTAGGCAGGCAGAAGGGGTGATGGGCGAGGTGGGATGCGGGACTGGCGTGCAGGACGTAGATACCAGTTCCATTACTCTTGAGACGTACACAAGATGCTTGTGATAATTGCGACTGTGCACTTAAAAATGGAATTCAAGCATCTGTAGCATTAGTTACAATTCCACTAACCTTGCACATCGGAGCGTATCGGAGTATTACTGACAAAGACTCGTTATGGCATCGGAGATGGAAGACTTACCTGCACGCCGCATATGACATACCTGTATAACGTACGTCACGTTGGGGTAGTCCACTCCCCGCGCTGACACGTCCGAGCTAAACATGACCATACGCGATTCGCTTCGGAACTGTGCCGAGGCGCGGTCACGCTGCGCCTGACTCTTTCTGCTGTGGATCTCCAGCACGCCGCGAAGCCCCGCGGCCGAAAAGGCTTCCGCAAAGTAAGCAGTCAAGTTGGCGGTAGGCAGGAAGACAATTATCTGCTCAGCAGTCGGACGTTGAGACCATATCAATGTTACAAGCCGACATGATTTATGTGAAAGTGCACCAACAGAGGATACACAACCTGTCACCTTATACTTCTCCAAGCCTGTATCCAGTTGGCATACCCAGCATCATGCATCCGCTCCGTATCACTATTATCACTACACCTGGCGCTCAGGCTACAACCCCGCTACAACCCCATCTCTGCCCACCCACCTTGTACTCGGGCTCCTGCACGATATGCGCCGCGATCAGCAGCAGCAATTGCAGCGGCAGCTGCTCTCGGGAAACCACCAGGCTGCTCGCTTCCACGTGAGTATGAGTGGCCACGTCCTCACCGACTGCATCGACGTACCTATAAGACGAGGGTCCGGGACGTCAGGACAACCGCGGGAACAAGTTGCCAAGGGTACGTGGGTATGGGTTGTGTGCGCCAAGTATCATCTTTCTGCTTTGCACGCTTCCGTGGGATTGCCACTCCTGCTTGCCGGCTCAAACTCCCAAGCTGCGGCCTCCACCCGTATCACGTTGTCGCTCCCACCTGTGCTGGCGCTTCAACGCCACGTCCGCCAAGCTCTTTACGTCCGCAGGAAACGTTGCCGAAAAGAGGAACGTCTGGCGCTGAGTGGTGGGTGGCAGCGCGTTCAGAATTTTTGAGATCTGAGGCCTGCGGGACCGAAAGAAGTACAATAGGGTCATGCAGCTGGCGGCCAGAGGACGCGTGAAACATCGTGGTTGCAAGGGGGGTTACACACCCTCGAGGAAAGCATGAAAACATGCCCCTGTGTACGCCGTTCCCACGCAGAGTCCTTCGGCCAGTTAACCCTGACTGGCCCGAACCCTGACTTATCATGCTGAGGAGCAACCTCGGTGTGGTGGTTTCCCCTGCAGTGCGCAGCCCCATCCAAACCGGAGCGATTTGCCGACGCAGGTTAAGTACCATCTCCTCGCCCCTACGGCTGGCCATCTCGAAAACAAACTAAACTAAGAAGCATCGACGTCATGCGTTGTGCCCATCCCACCTAAATCCCATATCGAGCAGGTTGTCTGCCTCATCCAGCACCAGCACCCGCGTGCTGTCGAGGAGAGAGGTGAGGGCGCGGTCCTGCATGGCAGGGCACAGTTGCGTTGGCATGCTTTGGAGCCTGACCAAATATGATACTATGATACACTAAGGAGGCCACGGGTCAGGTCCTGCAATTACGGTAAGATTCCGGCATGCTGTTTATACCGATGGTTGGATGCGTATTTGGCGTCGTCGGCATTTATCTGAGCGGCTCGGCCATAGCAGCAGCTTTGAGCCCGAAGGCGAAAGCCGGCGACCTTACGTTATAACGATTGCCTTCCGAATAATTCCATACAAAAATGACATTTGTAGGTACACCGTCCGGACGTGCGTCTGCGTTGCACAGCCCTCCCTTACGTGCGATTGCGTCATGATATCCCAGCATCGGCCCGGCGTTGCGATTAGGATGTCTGGCATGCGCTGGTTTAACGCGCGGATGTGCTTCTTCACGTCCACGCCGCCGTACACCACCTGCGGAGAACGAGCGGCCGAGCGGACGGATCTAGGATGATATGGATACGCGTCAAAATATTGGCTATGGCTGACTGCAGCCAGTAGCAGGAGATGGGCTGGGAGGTCCTTGGATATGCTTAAGCCATTCAGGACACAGTCGGGACATTCACACCCACCATGGAGTGCAGTCCCGAATGGAAGGTCAGCATCTTGTGCGTCTCGGTTTGGATCTGGCGGGCCAGCTCTCGTGTGGGGCTAAGAACCAGCGCCGAAACCTTGCCAGGCGGGGCGCTGCAGGACAGCACCTGTTGAGGCGGGGATGAGCGTGAATTGTTCATCCGGCAAACAGGAAGGACCTCCAGGCTAGGAGATAATATGGTGATCTGCGACCACTATGTTTACACAATCCAGTTGCCATTCACGCGGCTTGTCATCCGGCTGCAGAGTGCCGGCAACGATCTACTCATAGGAGTCTTGAGAGACTTAACTTAGATGGCTGTCCGTGTCGCAGCTCTGCTTCAGTATTGCAACCTTATTCCGCGCACGAGCCCTACAGCTGCAAACCCCCACCTTTTCAATTGTGGGGATAATGAATGCCAGAGTTTTTCCCGTGCCCGTTTTGGCCTTGGCGATCACATCGTCTAGGCCCAGGCACACGGGAATAGCGGCTGCCTGAACCAGAGAGCACCGCTCATACTTGAGGACACCCGCCAGAGCCCTACAAGTTAAAATCGGACATCTTGTGAGCATACCCTTTTGTGGGGTTCAGGGGTCGGCGCGGTTGTGAACATTCCGTTCTGGGACCGGACCTTATTCATGTGGCATTTAGTACCGGTACCACCCAGAATGCCGACACGTGCATGGAATTAAAACGCGCCCCAGGCATGTTGAGCCACAACTAGGTGTCCTTGCTAATTGAAAAAAACACAGGTATGTAAGGGTTCAATCCGTGCGAACATTTACGTGGCACGATCCCTACTTTACGGCCCAGCTTTCCCACTAGTAAGGTATAACGACAAGACAAACCACGGTTAAATACCTCACCTAAGTCTCTAAAGCCAGCATACAAACGACTTAACAATCCGCCTTCCTTTGCGCGATCAGTGCACTTCCGTCCCTACCGTTTACTATTTGGAGATATGGCGAAATCCGCAAACATTTTATCCGAAAGATATTTTTGATCGACAAGAGGCAGCGGCACGTCGTCGTCTCCAGAGCCGTTGGAAAGTCCATCGTCTTCTGCCGTTTTCGCAAATGACATCCGCCCGGAAGGCAGATGTTGCTGCTGTTGGCGATGATGATGCTGTTGTAGAGTTGGCTGCTGTTGTCCAGTCGGTGGACCCTTTGGTCCCATTCTCCGGCGGCTCTACAGACTGCCTATGGGTGGCCTTATGACTAGTAGACACTCGTTCAAAGGCGATTAAAGTCCATGCGGAATACTGAAACGGAGCGCAGCCTCAGCGAAAGCTCTTTACGATACGATTCGCCGCGCCGAAGTCGTCATGTTTCGCAAATAAATCTCAGTGCTTCTTTCAAGTACACGGAACATCAAGGTAGGCATGGCCAGGAGAAAACTTGAACAACGGGTGGTGATCGAGGGCGGTGATATCTCTTGACGGCTTCGCCCGCTCCAGGACAAAGGGCTCCTTGTCATATCCTATATCTCTAAACTGACGTGATTGGGACCCCTGATCTTGCCTCTCGAATGCCAGGTCCCAAGCCGTACTGTTTATCGTTGAAAAGTTAGGTTTAATGTAAAGTGCTTTATAAAGCTACGCGCGCTCAATTGTTGATGTCGGAATAGCGATTTATGCTCCATGCTTTTGCATATCTTAATCAACTGGTTGGATCGGCTGGTTCGGCCTTGGGCTTTTCGGCGCGAAAGTCCCTGTTACCATCCCAAACATGATTGCACCTAACTTCACTATTTGGCGGAAATCTATTTTCCACAGTGAAATGGTGAAGGACCCTGAAACTGGCGGCATAGTGACGAAGGGAGAGTGGCGGATCCAGCCACTCCATGTGATTTAAGGCTAAGCTGGGCCGTACTGAGCTATGTTATACCCTTGTGCTCATAGTTATGGCTTCATAACTTTGTTGCCTGGTTAAAAGTCGGAGCAAGCAACGCAGCCGTCTGATCCAGTTTCATTTAAATTATAGCATCACGCCAGATGGAAGACCTTAAGAAACGCATGAGTTCCAACAAGGCGGGGAATAAAGATAAGCTTGAGATATTACATATAGATCAAGTACAGTCGTTGTTTGCTATGGCACTTATTGGCGCCTTGCGTGCGCTTGAGCTTATTAGATACCGGTACCAAAGTGGTGTTTGTCTCATCCGGCCCCGCGGTCCTATCTATTTCCCTGTCTACATCATTCATCGGTAGCTCCCACCCGAGATATGCGCTGATTGTGATAAACCTGATTGTCAGTGCCGAGCAACCCCAAACATTCAGGAAGCTGCGTAACGCACGAGCAAGCCCTTTTTTTGTTTCGGGCCTTGCTTCGTATCGCATCGTTTGTCGTTCGTTACGAGCTGCCACCCAGTACGCTCCATCCAATACCATCAGTGAATGAGTATCCTTCACGAGGTGTTAGGTTTGAGTATAACTAGCTTAGCTTGATCGTCGGTTCGCTTTGCTCGTGGCGGCACGGCCCGTTAGTTGGGCTCTGTTTCTCTGCAACTACCTCGCTCCACCCTTCTCAACTCACATATATATGGGTCCAGACCTCGCTGGCCCACCCCTGGGGGCTTTACCGCTGCATACCGCTGTCCGACTTAGAGTAATATAACCAAAATAACCAAGCGGTATATATAATCCGCTTGAGTTATAACCACCTGTAATCATGACGCGCGTGGAAGAACTCACGTCAAACAGTAATCCAGCTTGTATCGGCAGGGGACGGAGCCATGTTCTGCAACCTAGATTTTTTGAGTTCTCACTACTACGTGTCTTGTGATCGCCAAAGGCACAAGGAATCCGAGGCATGGTTGACTTCAACGAACGGCACCACCAAGGCTAATCGACAACCCCGGCTTGTTGGATGGGAGGGGTTCTGGGGTATGCATAGGAGGGGTTCTACAGTCGCTTCCATACTATCCTAAGCCTAAACTCCTACAGCAAATAACATACATGTACATAGGTGTATATTTGCACTGGCTTAGAACCTGACTCTTAAGCTCGTCAAGCTACGCATGCATGCATGCCAGCGGTGGGTGAATTGCCTGATGACCAGTAGTCGTAGGTCGCCATGCTTGGTGCTGATGGTGGTGCCGCTGGTAGCGATGTCGCTCTGCTGGTACGGTGAAAACTGAAGTGGGAATTGCTAAATATCCCATGAATGCTCATGCTGCTGTGCCGCCACCTGTGCACCACCTGTGCACCACCTGTGCACCACCTGTGCACCACCTGTGCACCACCTGTGCCAGCCACTCGGGAAACTGGGGATCTCCAGTTCGTAATATTTAGCCTCTAAATAAATAATCCCCGAGTCAGCGAATGAGCTGCTTACTAGGAACAGACCTATTGCCCTGATGCCAACACAATCCCACAATCCACATGAGCTGTGGTCTCTAATAAAGTCAAACCTGCCAGTAGTAGTGCTTCCTGACTTGCGTTTGGCCTGACGGTGCTGAGTGTCAGGTGGGGGCGCGGTCTGCTAGTGCCAGCATCAACCATCCAATAAAGCCCATGACGGCCTGTTCCTGGTGCACGCCAGCACGGGTGCAAGCTAGCAGGAGTCCCTTATCAAGGCGTATCAAGCCAATGGCGTTCACATCAGCATATACATTAATATATATTATATATCGCATGACCATATAGAAGACCACGCGCACATCGAAAATGCATGCAGTTGCCTGCATATGAAGAATCAGATAGATTAATGGGTGCATGCATGGCTGCACGCCGCAAGATTATTGGCCGTACGCACACTGCATGCCGTACAGCGCATATGGTTATCACCACCGTGTCTCATCACCGTCATCACCAGCTCGCATCATTTCCTGGCTGGCTTGCTGAAACCGCAGCGGCGGCCAAACTCTCGCACCTCCTTTCCGAGGTCTCCAAAACCGACCCACCATCAGGCTCAATAACGATCCACCCTACGTTCTGCCCAAAGTGCAGTATGACGCGCAAAGGTAACAATATCATAGGACCGTTCGCCTTAAAAAAATAATATCTAAGAGGAATCAAAAGATCGTCAATAATCATCATAAGGCCCGCCCTCCACAGTCGATAAACACGATACAAGCATCTTGACTATAGGCTCCATCGCTGCGGTTCTCACCTCCACCGTCTCAGCCGCTGCAGCCACGGCGTACACTCGCTCTTGCGCTCATGTCCTCAACTCCGCAACCCCGTCCTCTTGTTCTGGAGTCGCTCCTCCGCGTTCCCATTGCCATGCTACTGCTACTGCAGCTGCTGCTGGTCTTCTTCTCCACCACCACCACTACCATCATCATCATCATCATTTATGACGACTCTGTCGTCTTCCATTCCGGAATGCGCCTCGACTGCCACTGATGCCGCCGCGACCACAGCCCCTTCACCCGTGCCGTCCGTCGTACACCCGCCGGTCACGCCCTCCGTACCCTCACACACAATTGGCACGGCCATCGCTCTGCGACCGCACACGTGTGCACCTCGTCGGCGCCGCGCCTTGCCGCCGGCGGTGCAGGAGCGTGCCGACGTCGTCACCGTGCCCTGTTGCGTACCTCCATCCTCCGCCGGCCTGCACTCCGCACACGGTCGCGGCGGCGGCGGCAGCGGCGGCGGCGGCGGTGCTTCCACTACCCGCAGAACCTCCGCCCGTACACCTGCTGCGGACAGAGCCGCTAGCCAAGCACGCTGCTGGTCACTGAGCCGATCTCGAGGGCCCTATGGGAGGAGGAAGAAACGAGCGGTACGAAAGAAAGGGTTGGTACCGCATACGAAACGAATATATATGACGTAATTTAAACGTACCTACCGCCGTACAAGAGTGGGAAGTGGGCTGCATCCTGCCGTTGATGCAAACAGGCCACAACTCCGCGGTGGCGGCGGGCATCCGACATATTCATATCACACGACATCACACGCAGAAGCATGAGGAAGCAAAGAAGCAGTGCCGTACAAGCACCACTTAACCGTTGTCTCCGCTCTCACCGCTCTCACATCAATAATCTCATTGACTTTGTTTGCATGGTAATCTCACGTACACAACGCCATGGACACACAACGCCTGTGCCCGCCCAAACGACACGAACTCGCCTTGACTTCTGACACCATGGCGTCCCCTCGCTCCGGCCGCCACAGCAACAGATCCGGCATGCCGCCTCGCCACCCGCCTGCGTCCTCACAGAGCAGCCGACACACCACCGACAGACCCAGACCGCCGACACATCTGCGGAACGAAAGGAGGGGAGCCGTGGAGGATGTGAGAGTCGGCAGCCGGCTTAGGACCGGAGGGGGTGTTATAGCGGCTACTGCTGCTACTGCTGCTACTGCTGCTACTGCTGCTACTGCTGCTACTGCTGCTACTGCTACTGTTGCGAGTTGCCGATCAATCATCGCATTGGCAGGGTGTCACGTGTGCAACGGTTAACGACGTAGCTCGTACAGCACCCGTACGATAACTTGACCCTATTGCAGGATTACGACAGCTCTGCGCAACGGTTGGTGCCGCCTGTCTTTCCCCCTGCACCTCTGGTCCCCCCCTGGTCCCCCCCTGGTCC
Source organism: Volvox reticuliferus (assembly GCA_019650235.1). Classification (NCBI taxonomy): domain Eukaryota; kingdom Viridiplantae; phylum Chlorophyta; class Chlorophyceae; order Chlamydomonadales; family Volvocaceae; genus Volvox; species Volvox reticuliferus. The sequence continues at coordinate 302,498 of BNCP01000060.1, forward strand.
CCCCCTGGTCCCCCGGCCCGGGTCCGTGACATGCTTGCTTATAACACGCCGTTCCCCACCCGGCAATCTGCAGCAGGTCATCCAGCGTCAAGCGCTCCCAGTTGACTCCCCGGCACCAGGTGCCCACCCGGCGGGACCACACGGCGCGGATCAGGTCAGGGGCACCGCCGGAGGCTATCAACTGTTACTCCCCGGGGTGGAGAGGGGGTTCCGGGAAGGGGAGGAGGTTTCGGGAAGGGGAGGGGAGAAAGAGTGTGAAGGAAAGGACAAGGACATCAACAGGTAGGCCGCAGAAATACGGTCGGTGGAAATACCCATAAGGCCCAGTATTTGACCCTAATGCGGGGAGAGGGAAGGGTAGGAGGAGAGAAGCTCGGATGGAGAGGCAGAAAGGGGGGAGGGGGGAATGGCGGGAGTGCCGGAGAGGGTCGGGGGAAGAACGGGAAGGAATGGATAGGTTAGCGTGTACTGCATTATGACCGTTGTGTACTACATTATGACCGTCGTGTACTGCATTGCCACGTGCGTGTTTGAAGCCCGAAACTTCGCATGCGTCCATAACCGCGACGGCGTAATACAGTAAACCTCCCCCCCACACACACACTCACATACGCTCACATACACAATACATGCATGACATATGGACTAATGTCCAGATAGATACTCCAGATAGATACTCCAGATAGATACTCCAGATAGATACTCCAGGCAGGCGCCCCAATTTCCGGTGACCGCATACGCTGATGGCGTGCGATGTCTGCCCACCCGGGGTGTGCAAATCATCTCCAACAGGACACGAAACACATACATTGTACGACAGCTGCCAAGTACACGGTGTATGGACACACTCACATCCCCGTGGCCGTGATCGCACCGGTAACTACCAACTAGGCGATTGTCGTACATCTGTACATCATGCATATCGTACAGACCTGCAGACGGGCATCCACCGCCTCACGTCTTGCTGGCAGGAAGGCGTCCGTGTCCAGATCCAGCGGGGCTGTCTGGAAGGGGCTCCTAAAGGGGGGTGGGGGTGGTTTCCCGCGGGAATGCAAAAACTGCAACTAAAGGCGGGGGGTAGGGTTTAAGCGCGAATGAGGAAATCCCCCCCCGCGGTTTCGTGACCCGCGGGTCGTTCAATTGCTTCCCGCTCAAATTGGAGTGGGAATTGTTGGCGTGTGAGATTCCGAATTGCAAGGAGGAGTGGGTGCGGATGAAAAGCAAGTGCAGCACATCGGCGCGTCTTGGCAGAGGTACCGATGTTTTTTTGTCGTTCGAGTGGCCTTCCCGTAGGTGGTAGCGCATCCCCCCTCGGTACCTGCAGCCATCATTCCTAATTTTCACCCCCTCCAAGAAGCTAGACGTTACAAGCCAACCCATGCACGTGCGATCCGTACGTTATCCGTTATCTACCGCTGTGTACCGTTATTACGGTTGTTATTCCTTTCCTTTCCTTGCAATGCAAAGAACAAACATGACTTCATGTCATTCAAAAATTCATTCCGTTCATCGGTTTGCGCGTCCGTCTGTCCGTCTGTATGTCAGTCGTGGGTAGGCCATGTGCGTGTTCGTCGGCCTGACCTGACCCCCCTACGTTTCCAGTCTCCTCCCCCTGTGTCCCTCCCCCAGCTCTCCCACACAAACCCAAGCCTTAGCCCCCATGCCCATGCCCATGCCCATGCCCATGCCCATGCCCATGCCCATGCCCATGCCCATGCCCATGCCCATGCCCATGCCCATGCCCATGCCCATGCCCATGCCCATGCCCATGCCCATGCCCATGCCCATGCCCATGCCCATGCCCATGCCCATGCCCATGCCCATGCCCATGCCCATGCCCATGCCCATGCCCATGCCCATGCCCATGCCCATGCCCATGCCCATGCCCATGCCATGCCCATGCCATGCCCATGACCATGCCCATGCCCATGCCATGCCATGCCCATGCCCATGCCCATGCCCATGCCCATGCCCATGCCCATGCCATGCCCATGCCCATGCCCCATGCCCATGCCCATGCCCATGCCCATGCCCATGCCCATGCCCCCATGCCCATGCCCATGCCCATGCCCATGCCCATGCCATGCCATGCCCATGCCCATGCCCATGCCCATGCCCATGCCCATGCCCATGCCATGCCCATGCCCATGCCCATCCATGCCCATGCCCATGCCCCCCCCCACACACACACACCTGAATACCTCCGGCACATCCATGAACAGCACATCCCAACACAGAAGCGCCCACAGCGTTGTCCACACGCCGCCCTCGCTGTGCACCCCCCGCCACCCGCCACCCGCCGGACTGCCGTAATGCAGCAGCGCCAGCTCCTCCACACAGGCCGTACGGGGAACGCCAGTGGCGCCGCCGCCGCCGCCGCCGCCACCACCGCTCCCGTTCCTTGCCGGGGGGACAACAAAGCAGCTCTTGAAGCCTGGTCCGGGAGAAACGGAAACGTACGGCAAGGACCAGTGCGGGATGGTACGGGTGTACGGGAAGGTTACGGGAAGGTAAGGTGGTAGAACCACGACTTTACTGAGATGGACAAGATGAATGCGAGGACTGAAGCCTGAAGCTGCGCCGTAAGGTGATGTGGGAAAGTAGTACATCTGAGCGAGAGAGCAACAGAGAGGGGGAGAAGGGGAGAAGGGGAGGGGGAGAAGGGGAGGGGAGAGGGAGGAAGGTCAGAGGCCCACCGGCGGCGCCCTTTATCATCGTCGCTGACACCACCACCTCCCGCGGTTCCGCCTGCGCAGACGCCGCCCAGGGGGGACGCCGCCACCGCCGCGGGGGCTTGCCCAGCCGCAGCACCCGGCGCTGGAGCGCCAGCCGGTCGCCATGACGGACCCATGGGTCAGTTAGTGCCGCCTCGGCGACCTGTCTCGGAAGATACGACGGGTGCAACATGGCGAGGGAAGACGGCGGGTCGGGGCAGTTGAAGACGCGGAGGCGACATACGAGACGAAGCCGCGGCCGACAGAGGCCGCGACAGACAGGTGCGACAGACAGGGCGACAGACAACTGGCTTGATGGCCATCTGACTATCTTTACTCCCGCCCTGTCCCTTCCCGCCTGCAACAAATAGACATACCTACTACGTCCCGTACGGCATCATTCGGCTTGAACGTTTAGCTGCGCGTTCCGGAGGTAAGCTGTAAAATATACCACTACCACAACAACAATAACCGCTAACAATAACCGCTAACATCCTTTCCTTATAAAATCCATTTATGATAAACCTTCATTAGATTAGTTGCTAAAATTGAATCCTTAACCCTCTGTTGGGTTGTTAATAATGTATATGTATTATATTACCACATGCATAACCCCCTTCCACCAGATCCATAAGATGACCCTGGAAGGTGCCGCCCTGTTGCACAAAACCCAAACCCCAACCCCCGCCGGAGCCCCCCCCCATACACCCACCTGCAACGCCTCCTCCTCGCGACCCAGGTGCTGCAGATCCAACGACATGCGCATCCACCACTCCCCCCGCCGACCCGGGCAGCACCGCCCCTGGAGCAGTTGCCGCAGCAGTGCAACCGCCTCGCCGTACCGGCGCTGCCGCTCCAGGAGGGACACACCTGCGGAGGAAGGTTGGAGGTTTAGGGGGCCGCGTAAGGTAGCCTGTTTTAATGAACGAATCCTTCACCGGCATGCCTGGGTTGGGGCCGGGTCGATAGGCCGTCCGTCTAAATGGCCGCGTGGCAAATGGGTGCTTTTGACACATGAGGCAGACAGCGCACACGTGGGGGAGTGGCCGCTGTGGAGTGGAGATTAGGACCTATGGGGGATGCCAAAAGGGTGAGCTGCGGAAGAGGACGGGAGAGAGCCGGGGGGGGGAGCGGATGCGGGAAGGGTGATGTCAGTCAGGGCGATGCAAGGGGATGGGAAAAGCAGTGGGGAAAGGGGCGCAAAATCCCGAGACGGCCCTACAGCACGCGATGCGCTCCAGGCATTTGTGTTCAGAAGGAAAGCTGTACTGTCGTACTCACAGGTTCCGTGCAAGTCGTTATCGTGCACTGACCTACGGTGGCCATGCTGGCGTATATCCACGCGGCGCAGAAGCGGGCTAGGAACTGCTGCTGCGGCGGCGGAGGATGAGGCGGTTGCTGCGTCAGCGTTGCTGGCGGCGACTGCTGCTGCTGCTGCTGATGATGATGATGCTGCTGCTGCTGATGATGATGATGCTGATGATGCTGATGATGCTGATGATGATGAGGAGGATGCGGCGGGGGGTGGTGAGACGGCTTCTGGAGGACGACATCATCCTCCAGGCCCGGCTGCTGCTCCGTCTGCCGGATCCTGGGATCCGACAGCCCCCCCTGATCCTTCCGCTGACCACACTGCCGCAGCGGCAGCGGAGGCGAGCCGCTGGCCATGGCGGCAGCTGAGCCGCCGTTGCCCCAGCCATCCGCACTACTGTACATCATGTCGTACTCATCGCCGTACATGATGTCATCCTCTCCGCCCCTGCCACCTTCGCCGCCACCAGCACCTCCGCGGCCGTCCTGCATGACGTCTGCTGGAAGGGCGGCGGCGGCGGCGGCGGCGGGGCCGCCGCCGCCGTCAGCTGCTGCCTTAGCCTCCCCCCACCGCACCTGACTTTCCAACTGCGCCCCGCGTGGCCCGCCACCTTGCTCTGGAGGAAATGACGCATTTAACATAGGGCCTTCCTGGGCTGCCTGCTGCTGTCGCGGTGACGTGCCTCGTCTGTCGACACCGACCCCTCCCTGGACGGAAGCACCTCCGTCAACGTCCTTCCGGCCGCAACACCGCGGCGCCTCCGCCACCCCGCCATCCCGAGCCGCTATCAACGCGGAAGCTGCTACAGTCGCTGCTACTGCCGGGACCGCTGCCGTACTGGCACCAACATTCGAACCAGCATCAACATGCAGCACTGCATCTTGGGACGTTGCTGACATCGTCGGGACCGTCTCCACCGCCGTACTGCCGTACGCCACCTCTTCGTTATCGCTGCTGAGTGTCAGGTCGACGGTCTCGGGTTCAAACCATGCAGCACTTGATACCACTCGCTCACCGTCACAACGGACCCGTGGGTCACCATCACCGACCCGTCGGTTCCGGCCCGCCGGGCTTTCCTCTCCCCCAGGCCGACTGCCACTTCCCTTCTCTCGCTCCCAACACGCCCTGCCCGTCACATCTCCCAATGGTCGGATCCCAGTGTGCGTATTCCCCGTCTGCCGCCGCTCCGCCAGCTCCAACGCCCCCTGCTCACAACCCTCCCTCCCACACCCGTTCTCTCCCCCCCTCCTCACAGCACCCGGGGGTACGCCACTTGGAGATCCTGCTTCAGCCTTTATGCCGACACCGCCAGCGTCACGTTTCGCAGTGCCGGGTCCTACGCGAGCGGCGGCAGCGGCGGCGGCGGCGGCGGCGGCCTCCCAGGGCCAGGGTCCGGGTACGGCTCGCACAGGAATGGTGGCGTCGCCGCACCAGCGTACAAGCCGGTGGGAGCCCGCACGTACGGCAGCAAGTGCCGGTGCCAGGGCCGCCGTCGCGTCTGCGTCGTCACCGGCTTCCAAGGATCGCTCCAGCTGGGAGCAAGATGTGGATGTGTGTGTGGGGGGAAAAGGGGATGTGGGGGGGGATGTGGAGGGGGACGGGGAGGGGGAGGGGGATGTGGAGGGGACGGGGAGGGGGAGGGGGATGTGGAGGGGGACGGGGAGGGGGATGTGGAGGGGGACGGGGAGGGGGATGTGGAGGGGGACGGGGAGGGGATGGCGACATGCTGGGTAGACGGGGCTTAAAGGGGCGGGTGTTGATCCACCCACCTGTCCGCAAAGGGGCAAAGGGGGTGCCTACAGCAGCTGAGGGGGTGCCGACCTCTGGCTCACTGAGAGGTTTCCATTACAGGGCTAGCCTAAACAGGCAACTGCACCCCCCTCCTCCGTCTGTGTGAGTGCCTAGGTCTCCACCTATGTGCACACTGGTTCGCTCGGCGGTGGCTGGCGGCGGCTGGCGGCGGCTGGCGGCCGCAGCCCCGTACCTCCTGCTTCGTTCGCCTGGCACTACAGCACCAGGACGTGCACAACAAACGACTCGTCACCCTCTGATTAAAAGACCCCCTCTTTACCAGCGCGGCTTCTTTTGATGGTCGTCGCGTTTTCGTACTTGGATCTACATGGATCCACACTTGTTTTGCAGTGGATCCAAAAACGGATCCTCCCTTGGGTCGCCTCGGCTCCCCCATTAACGCACCTCGGCCACCATCACCACCACCCACCACCCCGCGCACGAACTTTGCCTTTCGACACTCCCGCGTGTGCTCACCTGCGCCGCGTGGCCCAGCGCCTGCTCGTAGTCCAGCAGCTGCTGGCGGCAGGAAAAGGCGGATGAGGAGCGGCGGAGGGTGTACGGCGGGTACCGAATTACGCCCCGCTCGGTGGCTAAGAACCTGCGGGAGAGAACCAGCGGATTCTGCAAATTGATTAGTATCATCTTTCAACAACATTTACATGAGGCATAATAACCTCAGAAATTAATGTTCATGTTTTCGGTGTTAAGGGTCGACAGGTTGGGGCTAGGGGATGATGGGGGCCCCGTCCATTCCTTCATGTACTCGGCATCGCTCCAGGGTGGGACGATTCCATCCCGTCCTATCCCATCCTATTTCGGAGGGCGCAGCAATGGCGCGCAGGGCTCCCGTTCCACACCGGGGCAGCGGCCCCACACACTCCTGCTGCACACCAAGTTTTCTCTCCCTCCGCCGCGTTTCCTCCTTTCCTGTTATAGCTCTAACCCTCTTCCCACCCGCTCCTAGCATGCTACCCCTGGCGCCCTGGGGCCCCCTTTTTGACCCCTTCTAGTCCCCCCCATTGATCCCTTCTAGTCCCCCCCATTGACCCCTTCTAGTCCCCCCCATTGACCCCTTCTAGTCCCCCCCATTGACCCCTTCTAGTCCCCCCCATTGACCCCTTCTAGTCCCCCCCATTGACCCCTTCTAGTCCCCCCCCATGGACCCCTTCTAGTCCCCCCTCATTGACCCCTTCTAGTCCCCCCTCGTAGGCCCCCCTTTGGCCCCCCTGGCGTTCGATACCCCCTTCCCCCTCTTCGCCGTATCGAATAGGACCTTCCGCCCCCACCTGCCAAGGTCCGCTGCCGGCCCCTCCGCCAGGAAGAACAGCCGCTGCACCCTGGCCACCAGCTCCACAGCGGCCGGGGACAAACGAACGCAGGGCCCCACCCGGGCCTCAACCTGGTACCGGTACCGGGGGTGGCGGAGGGGGGGTTTGAGGAAATCCATGTCCTCGTGGGGGGATAGGAACGTGAGTTGGAAGGAGAAGAGTCTGTCTGTCTGTCTGCTCGTCAGCCCGTCCGTCCGTCCGTCAGTTAGCCAGTCCGTCAGACATGCAGCCGACTGCGTTATCCGTTATCAAGTAGATGTTGCTGCAATGGGTGCGGGTCCACAGGTCCACAGCCGCCGTAATAAGGACAGACTGAAGGAAGGTACCGCGCAAGGTTCCAGCCGGCGGAACTGGAACCGTAATTGGAACCGGTACGGTTAAATTGGAACCGGAACCGGAACTGGAACTGAGCTGAGATAAGGAATAAGAAATATGGCATGTGGGGTGCAATGAAAGTTGAATGTAGTTGTGTCCATTTGCATACACACACACACATAAATATAATATGCAAACTTACCCATCGACTGATTTCTGCCGTACAGCCCGTGCTGCGCCGCCGGAACGCCTCGATTGCCGCCGCCTTTCCGCCGCCGCCGCCACCACCGCCACCGCTCTTCCCTCCGCCAGCCCTTTGCCTGGCATCTACGCTTCCGCCGTTGCTCGGTTGCCTGTTCCGGCCGCCGCCGCCGCCGTTGCCGCCACCGCCGCCGCTGCCGCCGCCGCTGTCGTTGGCCCCGCCACTCAACACTTGGCAAACATTACCACCACCACCACTTCCGCAACTGCGACGGACGCCGCCACACGTCAATGGAGCGGAAGCCTCATCAGCACCCCCAGCAATGCGTTCAGACACAAGGGCAACGGGGACGGTGGGCGCCGGTGATAGACTGGCGCCGTCGACACCGCCGGGTGCTGTAGACGCCGCCGGCGCCGCTGCCGCTGGGGCGGCAACGGTGCTGCGGGTGCCGGCGGCGCCGCCGCCGCCATCTTTACTTACGGTGTAGGCGAGGATAGACGACTTGCGGTGCACCTGGGGTTGGGACTGAGGCTGGGACTGGGACTGGGACGGCTGGCTTCCCCAATGGGGCAGCAAGTGCCGGCGCGCGATCAGATGATTGGATTGTCGGCCGGTGACGTGCTTGGAGCCCGCCGCCGCCAGCGCCCGGACCTCCGTGACAGGTAGCAGTTCCGCGACCTGTACGACACGGAAAGTACGGCAGGTGTAAACAACAAACATCAACAATAACTGCGACACTGTTGCTCTGAGGGCAGCAACGATTCCGGTGTGGTCAGCATGTTACGGATTGTTTTATCCAAATCACCTTAAGGTCCAGAGGACCGCTGTTGAACCTTCCCCACCCAACCAGCGGTAAGGAAGTTAGTTGTAGTTAATGCTGTTGATACAGTTAGGAAGTTGGTTGTGGTTGTGGAATGCGGTTGATACGGTCATTGGTCCGGATGATGCGTAGGTTTCTCAGAATGAGAAGGCAGGTTCTTAGACGATAGTACGACAACTCGTACTTAGGTTATTCTTAAGATATGGAACGTCACATCACGGTCATTCGCCGTGTTGTGACACATCATTGCATATTTTCTGTTTATCTGCTACCTAACGAACCCACCACCCACCCAGTTGCAGAGAATCTGTCTACACCTAGATATTCGGTGGCTTCAAGCGGAATGTGTCATGGCCGGCCACTGGTCCAACCTAAAACATTTGACTGTTATTAACATGGCCCTCAGGAGTGTAGGATTCCGCAGGCAGGAGTCGTGGCTTTGGGGGGTTCTTGTAGTCAGGTGCCAAGCCGACTAGCGGGGCGGCATAGGGCTAGGTAAAGAGCCAAAAGTGGAGCATCGCTGCCACGGCTCACTAGGTTACGATTGTAACGTACTGAGGAGAAGAAACCCGATGTGGTATTAGATTCTGTGTGTGTGTGTGTGTGTGGACTCCGCCGCCCGGGGTCCTTTTCCCCCCCCCCTTACCACCACCTATGAGCCCGTATTTTGCTTCCCTCCCATTCCCAAGAATGGCACGTCATGTGCACCATCATCATGCGCCATTGAGCAGTAGCATCGACCCATACTGCCCTAGAATCTCCACCACCTCCCCTCCGCAGCGGAGCTGCTGCCCAACCGGGGCGGCTTGAACAATTGGGGCCAGCCCAGGTTTTTAATTTTTTCTAAAGGGCGTTAAAAGTCATCTCTAAACTGATATTTTTACCGTTTAGCGCCTTCGCCCCGACCACCGGCACACGCCCTCTCCTTTGGGTTCTAAAGTTCGGGATTTACCGTACAATTTTACCGTACAATTTTACCGTACGCGATGTTTAGGGTACGGAGTGTATCGTCGGGGTAACGTCCTAGGGTATCCAGGCAGGGACCGACCTGGGGCCAGTCCTCCTGGTGCGGTCGCGCCGCCAGCCCCGCCGCTACGAGCGCCTCCGCCGCCACCGCCACGTCGCCGCACTCCGGATACGTGATGCTCGCGAGCGCGAACCAGGGGCCCCTCCGCAGCAGCAGCCGCAGGAACAGGCACTGGGCCGGCGCCGGCAGCTCCAGCAGCCGCCCAAGCAGCGCATGCTCGTCAGAACTCAACAAGTGACCGTCATGGCGCCTGATTAGGAAAGGAAGACGCGGATTCGTACATAAATATCTTATTTCTGTGTCCTCCAGTCTTAAGATGTTTTAGGGCTTAGGATGCTTCCGCAGTACGAAGGGGGGCCATTTCGCGGTGGCGCTGCCCGCCTGCCGCGGTGGCACAGGCTGTCGTACGGCGTATATAAATACCAATAAGGGAGGGTAAGCTACTTTTATTACTTATTTTACGAATTCAGATTTTTTACTTTTGTTTTTTACTTTGTTTTTTACTTTTGTTTTTGAATTTTTTTGCATTTTTGCGGGGGGGTTAGGGTTTTACCTAAATCCACACATGCCACTCCGGATGTACCGCACGCTTCACGACTTCCTGCATGGAGCCGCAAAGCCATCATCGCCGCCGTCATCGCCATCGTTACCATCGTCGAACCGTTGCCGTACACACCTGACATCCTCCGTCATCATCGCAAAGTTGGCCCGGAGCACCTCTCCGGCTGCGAGTCGGGAGGACCGGGACCGCAGCCACTCAGCAGCGGCAGCCGCCGTCGCTGCCAGAGCCGCCTGTATGGAAGCTTGAGTTTCGCTGGCCGCGCCGCCGGCTTCAGGCAGGTTGCCGCCGGCGGCCCCCCTACCCACGCCGCCGCCGCCGCCTGCTGCTTCCAGTTCCCCCTCGTCGGCATCATCACAGCACGCATCCACAAGTGCGTCGTCGGCAGCTGAAACGTCAACTCCGCCGCATCCGCCATCAGCGGGGGCTTCGGACACGCGATCGATGATGGCGGTGGCGGCGGCAGAGGTTGCGAAGGTGGCGGCGGCGGCGGCGGCAGAGGTTGCGGAGGTGGCGGCGGCGGCGGCGGCAGAGGTTGCGGAGGTGGTGGTGATGGCGGCGGTGCCGGGTCTGCCATCATGGCACGTAGCGCGGTAGTCGGTTGCACGCACGTACATGACTAATGGCACAGTGCCTGCTCCCTCCCGCTCAGACCAGCACACGTGCACCTGCGGGAGCCATGCGGTACCCCATAGACCCCATGGAAACCCCATACGTCCAGCACGCTAAGAAAGAAGAAAGCCACCATGATGTATGAATGAGCGAGCGAGGGAATACACGGCAGTGTGCAGCACCTGAATGACGTAACATGATAGAATGACCCCCCCTGGATAGGGTGAGGTCCCCTTCCGGATGATCCCCAATCCCCGGATCAAATCCTTCTCCACACATTATAATTAAATTTGTGGCTCTTCTCCCCCCGCTCCGTTACCCCTTATTTCATTGTTCATCTCTTAGGGTTTTCCGACCTGTGTGTCCAGAAGTCCCGCCCGCAGTAACGGAGCCAGGTGCGCCGCCACCACAGCGGGAAGATAACCCACCAGCAGGCGACCGGCACAAGGGGCGGCGGCGGCGGAAGCGGCGGTTGTCCTGTTGCTGTTGCTTCTGTCATCGCCACCGCTGCCGCCCCCAGCAGCCGAAGCCGGCGACGCGCACTGTAGCACCTGTACGACAGGTGAACTTTCTGGTAACGCCGTACGTTATTGGAGTCCTTTTGAAACTTTTCCTTGACATAAATCTTCGAAGTCCCCAAAAGAAAGGTGCAGGTGCGGACATGTGTATATGTCGTCACGTGAGGCGCATCAGACAGCAACACTGCAGCTGACCATTACACACATTACATATTGTACGACAATACACGGTGTACGATTTTTAACGCGACATACGCACTTGTACAGCATTTGCATCCTGTAGATTGGTGGGTTCGGGAGCCAGCCGATACCGTGGACCCCCTGTCCGCGGTGGCGCGGAAGTCACAGACGGCTCCAGGGGATCCATACTTGTGGGCCCAATGGCCAGGCCAAGTTGCGGTGCTGTCACGGCCGCCGCCGCCGCCGCTGCTGCTGCGGCGGCGGTGGCGGCGGCTGCATCCGAGCTGCTCCTCCGAAACCGTAACCCAACCACGTTGGTCTCAATCCGTATCCACCCGGTACCATCAGGTGGGGTAGGCAGGCCAGGTGGATGGAGCTGGTGTGAATGCTGCAGTTCCCGGGAAGGGTCTTCATTGGATAGATTCCGAATGGACTGTTGCTGGCGCGGCAGCCGTGGCGCAATGGGCGGTCGAGGGGGACTTGCATTTTTTGTAGCTGCCTCACTACCTCCATCTGGAGCAGCACATGAAGAACAATTTAGAGACAATCCGCCGCAACCCAAGCAGCGTTTTGGGCACATATAACACACCGGAAGTACGTTGCCGTTTGGTGAGGGCGTCGAGCTTCTTCTTGCCAGCTTTACGCTTTTTCGCGCCGAAAACGGATTTCCCAAGGAGCAGCTGTAGGGAGCCCTGTCCTCTCAAAGCCATGTTGGCGTTATATCATTTGCTCAACAAAAATGAGGGCCTGCCTCTCTGATGCTTACAAGTAGTAAGAGCGAGATGTCCTCTAGGTTACCTTCTAAATGGGGCTATGCCAACAAGGAAAGTTGCCGAAGTTTTCAAGTCGCGCAAAGAATTAAATGCAGTGAAGTCACATCTCGATTAGCAGAAATGACACGCGTATGTTTTGGGATCCATTACATCCCGCGACCGGTTTAAATAATTACAATAAAATATTTCGCAGCCTTGCAATAATCTGAACACGCGAATGTGCATAACTATCGCAAGTGCGAAACTTGACCTTAGTAAGTCTCCTTCGTACAAGTCACGGCCTGCGCAAGAGTCACCTTTAGGTGACATTTACATTTAGAGCACTTTATGAGATTCGTTGTATGAGAAGATCGTGGGCAGGCGAATTAATATAGTTTACCGTAATCAGTTCCTTTACTTTCGTTTCCGCTCGTTCTGTTTCTCTTGTCTTTATTTTTTACTTATTCTGACATTCGTTTTTTTATCTCTTCTTTGTCTTTTGTCTTTTTTGCTTCGCGGTCCGTGAGCCTCCTGGCTCGTACCGGGCCTTACGAGTTCTGAGTAACTTGTAATCAATCAAAAAAGTCATTTACATACACTTATTTTCGAGAGTCATAAAATTTTCTGATTTCTAATGAGTCATAAAATCACCGATGCATTTACATTTTGGGTTCGGGTACGTACGACCAAGATAACCTGTAACCCGAGATGTCTTTCCTGTTCACATTGAGTGACAAAGATGCGCATTGCCGTATCTGTCACTGCGACCTCGCGCCAGGTAGTTCGCTCATACTTTGCCTCTTTACCTCTTTGCTAGTAGTTTATTTGTGCAGTTTTTATACAGAAGTGAAAGTTTAATAAAGCCACTTCTGGCTGGAAACCATGAACACCATCGATAGTGTTGTAATTGCTTGGTGTTTTATCCGCCGACGGAGAATCCTGCAAATAGTTCGTTCATTCCTGATTATGATTCTTACGTTACACAACGGACCCACGGGTCGTTTACTACGTGACAATGTCCAGACCGTCCTCAACCAGACCTTCTATGCCCCTATCAAAATAGTGGCCTGCTTACGTACATAGCTACACCCCCTTGCATGATGACCTATAAGCTCACGGCGATGTGCGCGTCTGCATACATCAAGGGCCGCATCTTGTCGCAATTCGGCCATGTGCACTGGATGTATGTAGCAGCACATACAGCAGCAGCTCTACAAGCCGTCCAGTCCTTTTCAGTCCGCATGCACTCGTTCTCACCACTACCCCCACGCACACGTTCTCGCATCCACCCACTTCCCAAACAAACAAGGGGTGCCCGTGGCTGCGGATGATGAGTCCCAGGATAGGGCCTCCTGATGACGCCTCCCAGTAACGCCAACGTCAGAAAGAGCACCAGTTCCGGGGTGATAACCCGGTGATAATGTCAATCCGGGTTTATCACCGGGTTATCCAGCCGTGCCACGGACCACCTGTAGGGATGACAAACGTTCGAAAAATAAACTAGAAACACATACAACAAACACAACGTACAAGAAATATCAATGGAAGGCAAGGCAAGGCATATAATGAATAAAGTTAACAGTTCAAGGCAGAATTTAAATATACAGACCTCAGACCTCAGAAGACGCCGCTCCATCGTGTGAGGAGATACAATCGGTATCCAAAGTAGTTGGTGAAGTACCATCTTGGGGCGGGCGCAGTTGAGTAGAGACGTTGGGACTTCCGCTTGCAGCATTCCAGTTGTTTAACGCCTGGCGGAAGTGCCGGTAAGCATATTCATACGAAATATATAAATAAGTTGAATGGAATGTATATGCAAACAGCATGGGCGTATACGCAAACAGCAAACGCATTACTGGATATACCTTTTGTAGGTCTCCAATAAGTAGCACGAACGCAGCCTGCCTCCAGTTGTACTTGTAATACGGCGTGCTGGAATTCGTCTCGTCCATGTAGAATCCCAATGTTCCGTTGGCTGCACCCGCCAGACGGCTACCTGCGGGCAGTGCTGCTGCGCGCGCGTTTTCGTAGGCAACGCGAAGAGCATTCTGAACGATATTAGCCTGTGTCGCGTCCGCTAGTCCACGGGAAAGGTCGATGTTTTGAAGACCCCAACCAGCCCGAGTGAGGGCATCGTTCGCGTACTGTCTGGCACCGTCACGTATGAAACGCGCGAAGTGGGTACGATGACTGGTGCGATTGAAGTTGACTAACTCGGCGAGCGTGGTGACCTGAACATGGAAGCAAGAATAATGACGGAAATTTTAGCATTTATATAGAATTATAATATATGTAAAAGAAAGGCAAAGTGGTAACATACCTCGTTATCTTTGAACAGTTGCAAGTCGAATATGGACGCCGGCGACGCATCAGCAGGCGAATAAGCTAATCGTCCATGAAGTTCCAAGAGTGTACCTGGCGTTGTTAAGGAAATGATAAGCGCTACCTGGAAGGCATCGCTCGATGTGATTCCAACTAAGCGGAAGTATTCTTGGACCGAACGACGAAGTCGGTAACATGGATTTAACGCTAGGCTATCAGGTTGCATTTTTATTTAATATAGCTCTAGATAACCACTCCTCCCATATCACGAAGATAAAGCCTTACGGTATCATCAGTAGAACCAAGATTTTCTGCATTAGCATCATCATCTTCTTCGCTATCAATAGCTGAACTGGAAATATTAAGCTCGAAGATAAGACAACCATTCTTAGAAATTGAAGAAGAAAAAGCTGTCAAGGGTTTAAGTACAAGTCGTACACCACAAGCGTAATGGCTTTGGATGCCAGATGAATGGATCATACATTGGATCATCCCGGCAGCTTCTTAAGCGGTGGCAACGGCAGCAGCAGCGGCGCCGTCCCCTGTGGCGCAAGTGAACAATCATAAAGCGCCGAGGGAGTGCCACTGGACCGTGCGGCAGGGCTGGCGGCGTTGGTAATCAAGCCGTCAGTGCTGGGGGTCTGGAGGCGGCAATGGGGACGGCGCGCTGGGCTCGACGACGTGGCGTGCAGGTGCGTTCAGGTTGGCTTGCGAGCGGCCCATCTACTTGTGAATGGACGACCATGACTGACTTTTTGATGTTCCACGTCCTTCCGGCCTCCCTCCCCTCGGCGGAATCGCAGGTGATCATCAGTTTGAGCTTTGCGAGCAGTGTTGGTGCAGCTGGCTGTGACAGTGCACAGCGCTAGTGGTGACGGCTGCGGCAGCAGTGACGGCCCCTCTCTCGTACACCACGGGCTGGGTACACTGCAGTGGTTTGCCGCCGAGGTTGCCCTGGAGCCACTTCAATGGGCACCACGACTGCTGCCGCCACAAGAGCCGCCACCACCGTGCCTACAGGCGCCAACAGCGTCTTCAGCTGGGGGGCCTTCTATGATGATGGCGTCAAATCCATACAACTGCATGCAATTACGTCAGTTACGCGTTGTCAGTTGTTGGTTGTCTCCCATGATGGATTGAGTGCAGGCCTGCTGTGCTGATGGTCAGGGAATTCGACGGTAGGCCCTTCGGGCTATGGCGGCGTGTTGGAGGGGCCATCCTGCTTGGAGGTCGAGTTGCCGTTTTTTTCGCCCTCTCCATCGTTGACAACTCGGTCCGCGACATTGGTGCAAGTGCACGGCCTGGAGGCGCAGCCACCCATGCAATGCGGTGGCAACATCGTCTGCTGGCCAGCATAAGCACCGCGTCCACTCTTACTTGCGGCGGTAAGACTAACGCCCGATGGCGGCACAGCCAGCAAAGCAGCAACAGCAGCAGTGGCGGCGGCCTTTCATGTTTCTGCGGCGGACTGGCAGCCACTGATGCGTGCGCTGGCGGCTGCGGGACATCGCTGCGTCGCAATAGACCTACCGGGCCATGGCGCCACGCGGCCGGCTCACCCAGTGGCGCGTACAAGCAGCAGTGCCGGCAGCGGCATTATCGTGCCCTAGGACTCCACGGACGGTTCCCATGCGGGGGACCTACCCCCCGTGCACTGTATCCCCGGTGCCGCATCTTGTGTGGCGGCAGCGGCCCACCTTTTGGGTCTGGAAGGGGCGGTGGTGGTGGGGTACAGCCTGGGAGCTCGAGTAGCGTTGCAGGTGGGCATCGGGGGGCTGGGCAGGGGTTCAAAGAGGGGTGAGCTAAAGAGGTGAGCTCGCTCGGAGCGTCGCTGTGTGTATCTTTATGTCTGTGTGCTGTATACATGTAGTGGTATTGGATATGCTGTTAACTATGGACCCCATCACCAGGCCGTTAGGGAACAAATCTTATCAGTCTCAGGGTGGTAATTTGATACTCTGGCCTCCCAGGCGTGAGGACACGCCCACTGGAAGGGGGATTAATCATAGTATCGTGGGCGGGTATCTATCTACGGGTAGACTCCGAGATGCCAGTTGGCCTGTTGGCGGATATAATAACAAAGAGATACAACAGTTAGCTTGGCTGGGGGATCGATCTAAGTGGATGCATGGCTAAGTGCATGAGTGGTTACGTAAGGTTTCCATTAAGTTGCTTGATGGGCTGGGCATATTACTATGGAAACGTTTTTTGCGTGGAAACATAGTATCCATAAAGTTATGCGGTTTTACGAAAGAGAACCACCCAACTTTACGAAGTCTAGGACCTCCCTGTTTCCCAGAGTGTCGTTGTCGGGCTGGTTCCGTCACGGGTTTGGCCATGTAATAAGCCACCGCCTTGGGCGTGCACGCTGACCAAAACCTTGCTCGATATCCATCAATCTGTGTCTGATGATATATAAGATTACGTACACCGTTCTCCATAATATTTCTTGCGATGCCAACTTCAAGGCGAAATAGACTCAAGTGCAGCAGGTCTGTTGCCAAGCACGCAACACGAGAGGCAGAGCAGAGCCTAAATACATTCATGTTCTCTTTATATGTAGAAGGACTATTCGCGGTAATCATCGTCGCATCGATAGCCTTCACTTGCAAACATTATTCTTCCTATACGAGCCAGTACCTTTTGCCAGTGCATCGCCGCCGTGTCAAAGGCTCCTTGCAGTGCATGCAACCGACAGACGGGTACGGCAACGACCAGTTCACAACAGGCAGACAGCTAGCTAATTCCAACCACCTAGGTGAGCTTATGGGTGCGTGAGCTGACGATTTATTTATATTACAGTGTGTTCGCAATGGAGACTCGAGAGATACGGGGCTCAGCAAGTATGTCCATTCCATCATGTGCTTCAGCATCGATAAAGTTCTGGCTTCTTTCTTAGTTAGCAACTAAATGAGTTAATAATTATTGATTGAAAAACGAAGATGCGAACTTACCAGCACACAAGACGAATTTATCCGCAGCCAGCGCGTGTATCTATATTTTCCATCTTGCCACGTGTGTTAGTTATTTGTGCACTTTTTCTTGTGATCTTCTATGCTGGATGGGCATTTCGCGAGTTAAGGCAGCACGTTGAGCGTAAAGTATCTACTTCTACAACTGCACCCGCTGTGCGTGTCGTCGTAAAGCCTGTCAAGGTGAGCATGTCTGCCTATCGTGATTTTATGGTTTTACCGATGGGAACTCATGACGAAAACCAGTACTGCCTGCTCTGCTACTACTCCGCTCGCCGGACAGCCCGTGAAGACCGAAAGCCCCACACGGGCAGCAGGTGGCGCATCTAATGGTGCGACATTGGAGCAAAATGCTAATTCGATCCGCATATCGAGCACGGACAG
Source organism: Volvox reticuliferus (assembly GCA_019650235.1). Lineage (NCBI taxonomy): Eukaryota > Viridiplantae > Chlorophyta > Chlorophyceae > Chlamydomonadales > Volvocaceae > Volvox > Volvox reticuliferus. The sequence goes on from BNCP01000060.1 coordinate 320,309, forward strand.
CAGCGCCTCAGCTGGGGCTGGCCGTGAGCTATTGCCCAACGCCGTCAGCAATCACGTGGGGCGTAGCTCGGGCGCGCAGCTGACGAGGCCATCCCCAGGTGGCACTCTGTTCAGCTGGGGCCTGAAGGAGTGGCGGTTAGCAAGGATGGCAGGTGGGATTATGTACGTTACCCATGGCTCTCTCTCCATGGCCCAGGCCTTTCCTCACGGTCTTTCCTTCCTGGGGCAGCTCTTGAATCCGTTTTTTCGGATATCCACCTTCATCGCATACGGTGTGCCCTCACCCGCCCATGGCTCTGATCCGCCAGGCGATACCTCTCTGCCGGAACCAGCACAACGGCACATGACCGTCATCTCTATCGCCGCCAGCCGTCACTCGGCAGTCGTGGCGGCTGATGGAGTGGTGTGGACCATGGGCCACAATGACTCCAGGTGGGCCAGTATATATAGAGAGGTAATGCTGCTCCTAGCCGCACACGCACCTGCCTTGGGCTATACACTGCCCTGGTCCGAATTGATGTAGGGCTAAAGGTTCACTGTTGTGAACCCGTCTGCTTGCGCGCTTGGTAGTGGGAACACGGGTACTGGGTACTGGGTTAAATGTGGATAGAGTGGAGGCCCAAAGCTTCGTAAGGCAGGCGATCTTGACTTCTTGTTCACTTCAGGGGCGGTGGTGGCCACGGCAGCCCGCCCCTAGACGCATCGGGCCAGCTGGGCCGTGGTGGCACCCGGGAGCCGGGGCCCGTGGAAGGACCTCTGCGCGGCAAGTTCGTGGTGCAGGTGGTGACAGGCCGATACCACACCATGGCCGTCACAGCCGATGGGGAGCTGTACTCGTGGGGTCTCAACGACTGGGGGCAGCTGGGCCGGCAAGCGGTGGGCGCCGCCTCAGAGTCGGATCCGTCGCCGTGCACCGCGGGGGCGAGCTGCCACTCGGGAATGTGAGTGGCGGAGAAGGGCCTGGGCCTCTGGCAGTTGGATTTGTGGTGTTATCAACGGCTTCCGGGTTATTGTTATAGGTTCAAGCCTTGTAGTTTGGGACTATTCCCTGCCTTAAGAGGAGCAGAGGGGGCGTGGCCAACCATGCATTACTTAGCAAACACGGACCGCAAGGACAGCGGCTCGCTTCGCTGCTCAGGTTCAGCGCACCGAACTATGCCTGTGGTAGCGGCGGCCATACAATGTTGACTGATATGTTGAGCATCAGCTGTTGTCAATGATTGGATCCTCAAAAACATGCCGCCACTGGTTTCACCACGGTTGGCGTGTTCGTCGTGCACTGCAGTCCCGTCCTGGTGTCCATGCCCGGGGGCGTCCGCGTGGTGGGCGCCGTCGCCGGCCGCTACGTGAGCATGGCGGTGGACGAGTCGGGCCGGCTATACACTTGGGGCCATGATGGCTGCTCCAATGGCGGCAAGTTGCCTGAGCGGAACGAGGCCTATAAGCCGCGGCTGGTCAGCGGCGAGCTGGCGAGTAAGTCGACTTGGCTTCAGCTAATGCCGCTGCTCGGTCCCTCGCCATACCGAACACGTCATCTTCCGTTGGCATTTCCGTTTCCCGCCCTGCAGGCAAGCGCGTGGTGGCATTCGACGCGGGCTACGTGTTCTGGCTAGCTGCCACGGCGGAGGGCGAGGTGTACACGTGCAACTCGCAGGTGGAAGAGGCGGCGGGGAGAAGGGGGGCCCCACAGGGGAGGGCGGGAAAGAGAAGGGAGAGCGTGCACAAGAGAGCATGGCCCCGATGACAGGGTTGTTCCGTGGTGATGCAGCCGTGCCGTACCTTTCTAAAGGAATGCGCTACCGGAGGGGCATGCGAACGCGGAGACGCACTGGGTGCATACGGCTCTAAACCGAGTTTTGGTAGCTCCCTACATCCATAAGATGTAATGTACTTACGTGTGGTTTGCTTTTTCTCAATATGCTCTTCCTCCTTAACAGCCCACGTAGTTCAATGTACATCGAGGACTGTGTTTTGTTTTTGACACGTCCATATGTATTCATAAGAGCAGTAGTAGTGCACAAATGCGACCATTGGAAATTGAACCAATCTCTCTGGGAGGGACTTTGATAGACCGACAGTCCGACAACCAAGCGGCCAATTGACGCATTTTTAATGCTTTCGGTCGCACGAAGGACCTGTCTCCCTCAATTCCCATCTCTGCCACGCGTGCCCCCCTATCCGCACCCCGCAGGACGACGGCTATGCGGGCACGTTGTCAAACCGGCGAGCACACAACAACGCTGGGGAGCTAGGCCGTGAGGGGAATCCGCTGGTGCCTGGGCGCGTGACAGGGGTGCTGTCGGGGAAGAAGGTGAGTGACGGCAGTATCTTTTGATGCGCGCATAGCGTGGGTTTTTCTCACAGACGTGAGGCGTGTGGAGATACGCAGGTAGCCCACACATTAATATAGGTCGGACAAAGAGGTATTAAGACTTAACGTGGGTCCACTGTTTAGCTCCATTCCCAACGTCGAAGATTAAAGCTGATGCATATGTTCATTTCTGAGGCGTCTTCTGAACACCCTCGGATCGATTGACCTTAAAAAACGCTTTGGGCTGCGTCCGGCATGGATGGAACTAGCCTTTGCCTCACACGGCGTAACGTCGCTGAATATGGGCCTGCTGGAAACCGGATCTCTTGCGCCCTATTTCACGAAGCGCACCTCCCTGCCTCTTCCATTAAAAATAGTAATTCAAGTAAACTACCAACCTTCTCACCAATCAGCTATTCACTCCGATTCACTACTATCGACTCATCCATTCCAATGTACTCCGCAGCAGTAGCGTTCGGCTTCTTGCTTCTGTCTGCTGAAAGTATGCATTCATCTTATTTCTCCCCCCCCCCATGGCCTGTAATTTGCCCCTTGGGTTCTTGGCAGGTGGAGGTGGTCGCTGCGGGCCGGGAACACGCAGTGGTGTCCACCTCCACTGGCGAGGTGTACACGTGGGGCGGCCGGGAGCTGCTAATTGGCAGGGGAGGCGATACTCGGGTTCCGGAGCAAGTTATGGTAAGACGGGGTGGTGAAGCAGGCTTGGCACGATGGGGTTGTACACCTTGCAAGACCACGACCCGACCGCCGGAGAAGAATGCCGAATGGCGAGTTAACTATTTCTGTCATCTTCTTCTGTCATCCATTCCGTAAATGTCGGGTGCCTTCATCACCGTCATGCACATTACAGTTCACAGTGCACCTTGTACCATACACTTCGTCTTTTCCTCCGGTGCCCTTTGCGTTGACTGGCATCAGGGCGAGCTGCAAGGAACGAACATCCGATATGTTTCAGCGGGCGAGTACCACAGCGGCGCAGCCTCCGAAACCACGTTGTACGGCTGGGGTTCCAACAACTACGCGTGCATCGGTATGGGCAAGGACAGCCATTTCCAGGTATATATATATATATGGTGGTGTGGTGCTGGATTGCTTGAAGCATGGCATACATTCCGGGGTGTCGTACGTTCTTCATGCGTTAGAATCTTCTCGAATCCCTGATGTCACGATCATTTGGAACACGTCTTTTTGTGCACCAAGTATACGTGGCGGTGGTTTACACGGGGTGGGTGCTGGAGTCTGGATTTCTCGTTTCGCCTCAACCTAAGTTGTTGTCGCGCGTCTCATTGGGGAAGGGTGTTCAGAGAGAAGTGCAGAGAAGTGCAGAAGCATGATGGAAGGCGCCGGATTGAGCACAGCCTTCCAAGGGGCGACGTTTCACTCGGGTGGTCCAGGGATGGGGTTTTGGCCCGGCTGTGTATAGACCTGGCTCACCCCATCTCGCAGGCTACGCGTCCTGTCAAGGCTCTGGGTCCTATTTCGGCGGGCGGCTGGCAAGTGCAGGCACTGGCGGCAGGCTACCAGCACGCGCTGGCGATCGCAGCCAACAAGGGCGGAAGCTGGGAGACGACCAAGCCAGTGTGAGTCTATCAATGTCCGGCGGTCGGGATCACCATGGACATGAGGACATGGGGGGATAGGAAGGATGGTGCGGGGCCTCTTCATAGCAACGGATCCCGCTGCACCCGGCTGCGGATGGACCTGCACCAACAGGGTTCCGCCAACATACATGAGGATGCGGAAGGGGGGCCGCGAAGAGAGGACTGGCGAAAAAGCGAATGGGATCCCAGCAGCGGGGATCCCAAACTGTATATGACACGTGCCAAAACGTTGCCAACACCAATGCCTTCATTGCTCGGCTGGTGCACTCCGAGAGCGTTTATAGCTTCTTCCAAGTATTTGTCAGAAAATCCCTCGCCAGTGCCACGCGTAGCAGTCATCTGCAGCAGCAGCAGCAGCAGCAGCAGCAGCAGCAAGCAGCAAGGTACCACTGTTGCCGTCGATGGGTGGAAAGCGTACCTTTCACGGTGTTCGCTCAACTAAGCCTCATGTAGAAGTCCCGTCCCCAACCGCAACCCTGATCCTTCGTCAGCACCCGGCGATACGGCCTACTGATGCCTTCCCGAATCTCTCCATCCGCTTCTCCCTACCGCCTTGCCATCGTGCCTGTCCCTGCACGCCACAGGCCCGCTGCCGCGAAGCCGCAATCGTCCGGATCCGCCAGCAGCACAGCGGATGCAGGGTCACAACAGGAGCAGCAGCAACAGCAACAACCGAAGACATTGGATCAGAAACAGCAGCCAAGGCGTCAAGCCGACGCAGTGACCGACGCCGTGGGACAAACAGCGGCCACCGCGGTGCAGAGTGACGTCATGGCATTCGACGGAGAGCCCTACACGGACACCTCGGCCCCCGATTACAACATACGGTACCTGGCGCCGCAGTTGCACCAACGGCGCTACAATGCCAGCGTTTATTACCACCGATTTCGCCGTACAGATCGGTTCAAGCTTGTGCAGGTAGGTCACGACTTGGACGGGCTACAGCTGCTATGGGCCATGTCAAGTGTGTGTGTGTGTTTTGCCGAGGCACAGACCGCGGGTCGATCGGGGGATCTGGGAGGATGGATGCACTTGTGTCGCTACAGCGCGTTTCCACTGTTGCCATCCCAGCGAATATCCGTTGATATCAGACTCACACACGCCCAGTTGCTGTATCACAGTGGTGGTGGTAGTGGTGATGGTGGTGATGGTGGTGGTGATGGTGGTTGTGGCGATGGTGGCGATGGTGGCGATGGTGGTGATGGTGGTGGTGGTGGTGGTGGTTAGTAATTTTGTGTGCTTCTGAACAGCAGTACCATGTCCTGTCTCTCGTCTATTCGCCGTGATACCCCCCCCTCATTATCTGTCACGCTGCTGCAGGCCGAGGCACCCGACGTGTTTGAGATGCTCCCGCCAGGGTACCTCATTCAGTATAAGAACCCGTGCTGGTAGGTCTATGGACCCCGACCCGTGGGGACCCGATGGGTCGAGCCGAAAGGGAACACCGATGCAGATGCGACGAAGAATGGCCAGCCAAAGGCCCAGCACCTACACCGATGACTACGTACGTACGCAACTCGAAAAGTAACACCAATGACACACCGCCGCCTACAAACCTCCCCTGCTGCTCCAGAACCACAACCGTTCGTACCTCGAGTGTAGCAGAAAACCGTAGTTTTCTTCGCTACGCTTCAGAAAACTAATCAGTTTTCTGCTAAATCTCGTTACACACTATTGTCCCCAGTGGGGTAATAAACAAAGGGATGGGTCGAGCCGAAAATGCCAATAGCTCGTGGTACAAGGGCGCTGCGCATCTACCAGCACCTGCAAGAACCAACCCCAACACGACGTTTTTCGCAGCTTTAATTGCAAGTGCCAACCAATAATTACCCTGTAACGTTTTTGGGTCGCGAGGAGGTGTGAAGGAACGCAGAGAATGTTTGATGTGCGGGTGTTAAAAGGAAGCCGCGGACTGGGCCGCATGACCTGGTGGTATGGTGACCATGATACGTAGCCGGATTGCAGGCAGAATGGGTGGGAAGCCACCACCGTCATGCTCCTGTGACGGCCAGTGTCCCATGTAGTCTTAACACGTGGTGCGGCGGCTCTCGAGTTTTTTCATCTCTCCATTGGACACGCTGTTGGGCCGGTGTTGGCTTGCAGCACACATGCGCATACTCGGTAGCAATGCAAATGCAAGCACTTCTTTCCTTTTCTTCGAGTTGGCTCTTCCCCTTCTCTCTCTCTCTCTCTCTCTCCCTCTCTATCTCTCTCTCTCTCTCTCTCTCTCTCTCTCTCTCTCTCTCTCTCCCCCTCATACACATACACATACACACATAAAACAAGCACTCCTTTCTTTGGCGTACTCTCCGTTATCACGATTCACATCAGAGATAGAAGACCACCGCCACGCATGCATGCGCAGGCTGGACGTCGTGAAAGGGTTCCGCTGCCTTCCCTACTACCACATCCTGGGCGTCTCCAAGTGCGGCACTACCGACCTGTACCACCGCCTGTCCAAACACCCGGAGCTATTCAAGGCGCGGAACAAGGTGGGAGTTGGACAGCGGGCATGTACCCATCGGTTCGGGCCGTTGGAGGCGCCGCCGCTCACCCGGTGTGCTTACTTGCTGTAAACCATATGCACGGCATATCGTCAGTCAAAGCCTTCCGCCTTCCGCTGTTGTTATCTTAACTTCTTTGTGTGTATCTATTCACAGAATCCAAAAGCCCCGCCAGAACTGTCGGCATACTAACTAACTAACTGACGATGCTAATGATACTCACGCGATACTCTGACTACATGTGAACTGGCCTACGTCTCTGACCTGCACTGCTATTGCAGGGACCCCACTGGTGGGACGAATGCCCTTATCCACCCAAAGGCGCCTGCACGGCTCCGCCCAACGGCAACTTCGACGGCTACATTGACCTTTTCGCGGACGCCGCCGTGAAGATCCGGCAGAACCCAGCCGTAAGATTGAGGGAAATATATGCCTGCCTGCCTTAATTGAAGGAACGATAATTTCACAAGCCCCAGTTCACAACGAACAAGCCCCAGTTGGGGCAGCCGTACCGTATCATTTTTTGTTCGTTGCGTTTTGTGATTTGGCTGCACCAGCGCTGGGCACCTGGAACCACGCAGTGCTAGGGAGCGCCTAGTGATTTCTGTGCACCGGACGCGTTCCGCGTCCTGACCTGCTGGGCCCGCGGCACGGGGAATGCGCGCAGGGCATTACAGGCGAAGCCTCCTCCAACACGTTCACCTCCTCGGCTGGTGTGTTCCTCCGGTGAGTGGAACACAGTCGGCACGGAAAGCGGGGCGGGGGGCGGGGCCCGGATGTTTTCACGGAATCAGCGTGGGGGCCCAGCTGGTAACCCCCAAGATTGACCGACAGACGGACGGACGGACGGGCAGACGGACGGACGGCTTCCAACATCCTACTGCAAACCACGATGTTGTTGTCCTCTCCTTATTGATGTACAAGGGGTTGCACTTCAACTGAGGACGCCTGTTCTGTGGCGCATTGGGGCCATTAGCCCATAAGTCACTAGGTGGGTCCAACGGTCCCCTGTTCGTTTCTCGTCCACTTCACATTACGCGAGCTTCTCTCGAGGCTCTGCACCTCTTCATTTGCTAGGCGGTCCGGGGAACAGCTGCTGCTTGACGGAGCTCTGCCTGGCCGGTGCCGCTTATACCTCGCTTTGCCGTTCCTGGTTGTAGCGGCCCCTCTATGGATCGCAACACCACCGTCACCATCGCGGAGCTGATGCGGGAGGCGATGCCGTTCCTGAACAGCATCATCATCTTCCGCAATCCGGTCGATCGATACTACTCTGCTTACTACTATTACAGGTGCGCGTGCATGGGCGAGGTGGGGTGAAGTGAGGCGGGTGGTGGTGGGGATTGAAGTGGAGGTCGAGCGCTGGTGACAGCAAGGGGTTTTTTTACAGGACGCGGATTGGTGCGATGAAGCGGTGCGCACACACGCACCCGCCTCACCGTGTGCGCGCACCACCTTTACTCCGTCTCTTTTCTCTGAGTAGAAGAGTGGTCGCCATTGTGGACAAAGTTTTACATGTTTGGAAAGGCGCAAGTTGGTTAGACTACCTTACGGGCGTTAATGATCACTTCATGGTCACTTATTCCTTTCCCTGTGACTTGGGGCGGCGGGGTGGGTTTCGTTGCCATACCTTGGCAGGCGCGGCGTCAAGAACATCCCGCCTCCAGGCCCCGAGGATTTCCACCTGGTGGCGGAGCAGGTGCGGTGCGGTATGGGAACGGTATGGTCTGGTGCTCGGCATGGGCACAATAGCGCAGCACAGCGTTGTTGGTTTGTTTCTGGGCCGGTTAGTTTCCGCTAGTTGTAATTCCCATTGTGGGGAACAAAATACCGGGGAGGAGGAGAGACATTGTTCGGAGTTACCTTGACATGCTGTTCGGCATGTCTCGGCTGTTCGGTATGTCGGTCCGCAAATCGGTCCTCATATGTAGTATGTATGTTTGAGCAAGTAGCTTGTCCCATACAGGATCTGATACTCAGATACTTTGTTCAGATACCTTGTCTGAGCTTCCCGTGTTTCCTTTCTCCTTTTTTAACACCGGTACCAGGTCTCGTCTGTTCGCCCTTTACCCCTCCTCCCTCCCTCACCCGATTATTCGCCCCGCGCTTCCCCTCCCAACGAATAATGCTCCACCTGCCAGGACATCATTGCCTGGAAGGCCTGTGCGGAGACGTACGGCGTCAAGCAGTGCGTACGAAAGTTCGACCCGCAACAGCTGATTAAGGGCATGTACGCTGTGTTCCTCATGGTACGACCGGCTCTTACCACCCATGCTATATGTGATATACGCATGTAACTCTACTGACACATTCATGATTTTTGGAGTCCCAATCTCTAGCTTGTTCCCAGTCCCGGGCATAACCCATCATGCCTCTCTCGCACACTTTTTCACAGGACTGGCTCAATCAATTTCCCCGCGATCAGCTGCTGTTCCTACGCAACGAAGATTACAGCGCCAAGCCTCGCGAACACATGGAGGCGGTGTTTAAGTTCCTAGAGATGAGGAAACCCACAGCTGCCGAGTGGGAATTGGTGAGGGCGCGACACTTAGACATTGCGCAATGGGCCGCGTCCTGTTGACTTTTATTTTCCCGAGTCGGTATGAGGAACCCAATCACCTGCACCGATAGTAAATCTTTTTGAACCAGGTGTGCCTTGCAGCTGACGAGGTTACGGCTTGCCGTTCCTCTGTCGATAAAGGTTCAAGATAAGGGTTCTGGCAAGGGTTCTGTGGTCGTCATACAGTTATGGCCGTTGTCAGTCAATGACATGCCAGCGTATTGTTTACGCGTTTGAAATGTAGTTAGGCGGCGGCTGTACTCGACCGTTTTGTTAGGCGCGATCATATGCCATCATGTTTTGCTCACGTTCTTGTTTGCACTTTGCATGTCCGAAACATTGCCACACTTGATTTGTTGCTTGCCGTAAACACGTTCAGATCATGGGTATGGAAACTCGAAACAAGCAGAGCGACAAGTACAAGCCCATGCTGCCGGAGACTCGGATTATGCTGGAGGTGGGTGGGTCCCTGCTGGCCACCCGGCCGGCCCGCGCGTGTAAGGAGAGATCACACCAGTCCCTTTACTCCCGGCAGCCAAGCACCTATCGGACGTAGACGTCCAAGCCGGGGTGCATTTCATCCGCTGCATTACCCGGTAACAACAAGAGCCAACGCTATGCAGGAGCAAGAACGGCCAGCTGGCCGGGCATCCTTAAACCATCATCCTGTCATACGCCAGTACGGTCGAGTTAAGATGAATGCCGAGCATGCCGGCCATGCTATATATATGTATATATATATATATATATATATATATCCCCTTTGGAACATGGCCATGGGCGGTAGGATCCCTGCGTCTAGCCCTGGTTTCTAGCGCTCCGCACCATCACAACCATGCCTGGCTTTAATTTTGCTTTGCCTGATCTCCTCCGCACCTGTCGATTTACCTCGCGATAACCGGACGGCTTTTCACAGATCCCCTTATTGAAACTGCCATCTTATGCCACCGCAGCAATTCTACCAACCCTTCAATGAGCGCTTGGCCCATACTCTTGAGGATGACAGGTGGAGTGCGGGGGATCTGGGATGGGGCTGGAATTGTTGGAATTTCCTGAGCACATACGTATGCTAACCCCTCAACTTGCGGTAGTCGTCGTGTTCCGTGCGTCTCCCGCGAAATGATGCCATTTTTCAATGGACTATTTGATCAAGCGTCCAAGGCGTTTTGCTTGATGCCTTCACACGACATCGGTACACGGATGATTGAAGGCTCCTCGAGGCATGTCGTCTGCAAGCTTCTTCACTCACACTACTCCGCTTCGTGACTTAGTGACTTCATCCGGCTGTGGGTCTATTTTCTCCTCGATGCTCCTCCCTCAAATTGAAAACAGGTGGCTCTGGCGGGATCCGCCCACGCAGAAGAGCTCCAGCAGCGCAACGTAGCATAACCCATCCCCGTGATGGGAAGCGTGTATAGCACCGGTATTTGCACACCTGACGGGTTGGGACAATAAGGGAATAGCCGACACAGGAACCGGGGGATGCGAGGTCTAGACACGATAGCGACGATGTGACAATGCGATAATGGTTCGGACAATGTGACAATGTGACAATGCAATAATGGTTCGGACGCTAATGCAATCCCACTGATATGGATGCGCTGCGCCGAAATCTCGCTGCGTGACGGGTGCTGTGGACGAATGTCTCACCAAGGTGCCTCTCGTGGAATCAGCATTGGTGCTAAACCTTTGCTCTGTCGGATCCTCGTTCGCCATTCAGACGCAGCCGTGCCACCATCCCCGTCTCCACAAGGACCTTTCTTCTTGACCCGTGGAACCTTCCTGCTGGTCCAGCGAATTCATTCAGTGCATCGACGCCGCACTGCTGGGTGCTCACAGAACCAAGAACTGTAGCACTCATGAACCATCGCCTGACAAGTAGGCATAGCTACCAACTTCGGATTTCCGCGTCTCAGGCTAGATATTTTCACTGTCAGCGATTTTGTCGTATGTTAGAGAAGCTGCTTCGGATATCGGTTTTTTTGACGCCCTAGAGAACAGGTTACGCCTCGGAAGCGCAGGTTGGGAGCATGGGTTGTGCAACGTGGGTCGGACTCAGAGGTGAACTGGTAGCTCGCTTCAGTGCTTGCGCAGGTGAGGGTAGTGACGGTTGGTTATGGCACGGAACAGGTTCCCTGTGCATGAGAGGATAGAGTGGCACAACAGCGCCGGGTTGCAAACCCCTAAAGGTTTTCGGGAGGAGTGACAGTCCGCTGGATGCCTGGGGAAGCGTGCCTGCTTTACCTGGGGTGAGGCAGAAACGGATAGTTCAGAAGACCTTGGCTTTGGAAGACTTATCTATCTAGCCTCCATACAGATTTTGAGTTGGCACATTTCATCCACGGTTGCTGATTTGAGAGATAAGGCACCGGAAAGAGTCTAGTTACGCGTGCAGCATAGCGGAGGGGAATCGTTATTTGTTAGACCGGCTGAATTAAAGGTACATTACCCACAGGTTTTGGGACCAAGTATGGCGCGTTGTGAGTTATGCCGGGAAGGGCGAAAATGCCGGTTCAGGGTTAAGGACGGATCCAACAACTTTTTCTGTGTGCACAGGGCCGCGGGGAGTCCAAGGGAGGTCTTTCCATTTAACGGACTACGGTTGCGACCCCGTTGACATGGAGATTTTTGAGCCAAGCGCCTCTGGGGGCCGTGGCCGCCGCGCACAGCTGTAATGTCCTTACCCCCTGCACCTGACGGCCAGAGCTATCTATCTACGCTGTTTAGATTCCAATTTTCCGACGGACCGTTTTTAGTATGGCGATTTTGCTACGGTTTTGAGAGCCTCTTCTACGCTGAACCGGGAATTTGTCAAACCTTCTTTGATATCGATATATCTAATACCTTATCATAACCTATCGTAAACGTGTTTGGTCCACAAATGGTGAGTTTTGGCGGTTGTCGCCTGGATAACCTGACCTTCCCATCACACGCTCGGTTCGTAGTTGCGCAGCACACAAAGCAAGAGGGGCGACATATACCAGTCAAGTGTGACCTGTGTGTCTTCCTCGAAAACTATGTTGTCAATCCCTCCAGGAGTTTAGGGAAGACATTTCATACACCACTATAACCTTTGAAAAAACATCTATATGATTCCTACAATAAATATGATAATTTACATTTTTTTCCTCGCTGCGTTTGGTCGGCCTCAAGGCCTTTGATGAAGCTTGCACGCGAACAACTGCAACCGCAAACGAGGCATGGTTGCAACAGCCTGCACACCAAATAGTCTACCTTTTCACTGCTACCCACCGCTACGAGCACAGTAAGAATTTACCTAACTTGTTACAGAATGCAGGATGGCATGACAGTCAAGGACGGTCAGTTGCAAACTTGCAAGCACCGGAACCTTCAATATATGACATAGTTGTTGCTTGCTGTGCTTAAGCGATCATAGATCTAAAATGATGAGGAACCATCAGCATAGTCGGCGTCATCAGCAGCAGCCGCAGGGACGGTCGTCGCTGTTGGCCCATCTCCCGCAGGCGCTGGTGCTCGCGGCCATCTTCTCTATAGTCTTATATGCTGGATGGGCCTATAAGACCCTTAGCATTCGCTCTGGCCACGGGGGCCCGGTACAAGCTGCGGCGCCGTCCGTGCGGCTACTCAAGTCAGAGCAGGTACCCATACCACCTCACGCGCCACCTCTCCCTTCGCATGAACCTCAAGGTCCGCCCTTGCGGCCACCTCTCGCCAGAGTGTCTCCTTCACCTGCACCCCGCCCACCCAACCGACCACCTCCCTCCCCGTCAAGATCCTTATACCCAGTACCGTTCCCGCCACCACCTTTGGCCCCACCATCATTCCTGCACCCACCTCCTCGGCCCCAGCCCGGTTCAGGGGGCCAGGGCCAGCAACACTCGCACACCCTTGTAGGCAGCACGGCGGAGGGCTCAGCAGCGGTCACCGGCTCCAAAAACACTCCCGTGGGTGGTACCACGGCCCACACGCTTCCCGGGGACGAACCCTATGTTGATGATGACCTGCCATCCTTTGATGCATACGCCAGCGATGACCCGGGTGACGCACTGCAGGCCAACATTGCTGTGAAAACCGCTGCCCTTGGCTCCACCGTCAGCGGCCGCATGGGGCGTAGCTCGGGCGCGCAGCTGACGAGGCCATCCCCAGGTGGCACCCTATTCAGCTGGGGCCTGAAGGAGTGGCGACTCGGAAGGTTGCAAGGTGCGATTATCCTTGGTGTTGGGGCGGCACGAAGCAATGGCAACTGTAGAGCAGTTGATTATGAGACGATTTCTTCAATGCCCCGCAGGCGATGAGTCTCTTCCAGAGCCTGCACTGCGGCACCTGACCTTCATCTCGGCCGCCGCCAGCCGCCACTCCGCAGTCGTGACGGCCGATGGTGTGGTGTGGACCATGGGCCAGAATGACTCGAGGTGCGATGGGGATGTGTGTACGAATGGGGAAAGGCAACCTATAATGTCCTGTCATGGCGCATCCCGCGAGATATCGGGAGCAGATACACACGACTAAACGTGTATATGTGTCAATGTGCAATCTATGAAAATGTGCGGGGCTACATATAAACTTACCTTTGACATAGGTCGATGTGGGTCAACGCCCGAAGAACATTTACCCACGATGATGCTATTTGCCGAAGCAGTCATTCTGTGGGGCCCACCATTAACCCGGCCTGCTCTGATTGTCCTTGGACCAGCCCAGTTATTATTTACCCTCCAATAGTGTCAGTATCATTTGGTTGCCGCATCATGTCGTTGTTGCTGGGGTTTTTCTAATCGGCGAGGGCGGTGGTGTCTCTGCCCAGCGGTGATCACGCAGCCTGCCGGCCCTATAAAGCATAGACTTCGGGTTTATAACCATAGAGTGATTGACCCACATCAGTGCTGTTTTATGTCGGCGTGCTGACAAGAGTGTATTGCCATGCGTGCTTTGTTAGGAGGGACGCGCGGCCGCGTGGGTTGAAGGAGCGTGCGGTCAGTAGCACAAAAAAGGTTGTTGAGATGGGTGATTGACATTGCCGTGCTGTACCTATCGTTGGATTGATAACAACGCCTCTGGGGGTTCCGCCATAAACTGAACCTTTTGCTTGCTGCAGGGGCGGCGGTGGTCACGGCAGCCCGCCCCTAGACGCATCGGGCCAGCTGGGCCGTGGTGGTGGCCATGAGCCAGGGGCGGTGGAAGGGCCTCTGCGCGGCAAGTTCGTGGTGCAGGTGGTGACAGGCCGATACCACACCATGGCCGTCACCGCCGATGGGGAGCTGTACTCGTGGGGTCTCAACGACTGGGGGCAGCTGGGCCGGCAAGCGGTGGGCGCCGCCTCAGAGTCGGACCCGTCGCCGTGCACCGCGGGGGCGAGCTGTCACTCGGGAATGTGAGTGGCGGAGAAGGGCCTGGGCCTCTGGCAGTTGGATTTGTGGTGTCAGCAACGGCTTCCGGGTTATTTTTGTAGCTTCAAGCCTTGTAGTTAGGGACTATTCCCTGCCTTAAGAGGAGCAGAGGGGGCGTGACCAACCATGCATTACTTGAAAACCCCGGACAGCAAGGTCAGCGGCTCGCTTCGCTGCTCAGGTTCAGCGCACCGGACTATGCCTGTGGTAGCGGCGGCCATACAATGTTGACTGATATGTTGAGCATCAGCTGTTGTCAATGATTGGATCCTCAAAAACATGCCGCCACTGGTTTCACCACGGTTGGCGTGTTCGTCGTGCACTGCAGTCCCGTCCTGGTGTCTATGCCCGGGGGCGTCCGCGTGGTGGGCGCCGCCGCCGGCCGCTACGTGAGCATGGCGGTGGACGAGTCGGGGCGGCTATACACTTGGGGCCATGATGGCTGCTCCAATGGCGGCAAATTGCCTGAGCGGAACGAGGCCTATAAGCCGCGGCTGGTCAGCGGCGAGCTGGCGAGTAAGTCAACTTGGCTTCAGCTAATGCCGCTGCTCGGTCCCTCGCCATACCGAACACGTCATCTCCCGTTGGCATTTCCGTTTCCCGCCCTGCAGGCAAGCGCGTGGTGGCATTCGACGCGGGCTACGTGTTCTGGCTAGCTGCCACGGCGGAGGGCGAGGTGTACACGTGCAACTCGCAGGTGGAAGAGGCGGCGGGGAGAAGGGGGGCCCCACAGGGGAGGGCGGGAAAAGGGAGGGGAATGTTGGGAAAGTATCTTATCCTACTTGTGACTGCCGCTTGGAAGTCACGTAGTAGTGGCCAAGAAGCCGGGGACAACCAGGTCGATCGGTGCGGGATTCCATAAATAATGTATATGTAAACTCCAGACGCTTTAAATTTAACCCGTAGGATGATGGCTATGCGGGCACGCTGCCTGAGAAACACGACCCCAATAAGGCGGGAGAGCTGGGCCGCGATGGAGACCCATTTGTACCGGGACGTGTGGCAGGGGCCCTGTCAGGGCAGAAGGTGGGTGCCCGAGTCCTTGTGCGTGTACGTGCAGTGCGATCATGAAGTCGGCGTCAGATGCACCCAGGGTCAAGGTGGGGTTATGTGTTGCTTACCGCGCGTATCGAATATTTCTTCGGGTGATTTGTTTGCATCAAAACTGAAGCGAGTTGTGGTGGAGTGGTAAAGCATTGGGTGTATAACCAATAGTTAACCAGGTAGGCCTGGGTGGTAACCAGGTAGGCCTGGCTGCAGAAGAAGCATTGCAAGCGTTTAGCCATGCATTTTCCACCCGCCTCCGTCTTAGGGGTTTCTGCCGGAGGTGGAGGAAGACTCACGCTGCTCGGGCCCTTCACATTCTAATCCGTCCATGGCCGTCGACCCTGGGTCCTAACCTTCCCTCTGTGCGCGCAGGTAGAGGCTGTCGCAGCGGGTCGCGAGCACGCGGTGGTTTCCACTGCCGATGGCAAGGTGTTCACGTGGGGCGGCAGATCTATCCTAGTTGGCCGCGAAGGCAACACCAAGGAACCGGCGCAGGCACTGGTGAGAGGTCTGCCAGGAACGCTGTGTGGGAAGGGAGTGTACTGCCCAGCCAGGCCTAGTGAAACGCCCTTTGATGTCCTGGTGGAGGGAAGTTGAAGTGAGTCAGGCGTCCATTTGAAGGTACCTTCTTCTTACATGCGAATTATTGATATTAGTTGATATATTTGCACGATTCCGCCTCGCGTATACTCATTCCCAAAAGGAAAGCACGCCTCTCGTTTCCATTTTTCCTTGTGAGCATACTTTACCTATCCGTAATTTCTTTGCCTTTCCCCCGCTCCGTAAAAAAGGGCGAACTGGCCAAGGACAATATCCGCTATGTCTCAGCGGGCGAGTACCACAGCGGTGCCGCCTCCGAAACCACGTTGTACGGTTGGGGCAGTAATGACTACCTGTGCACCGGCGTGGGAAAGCATAACAAAGTGCAGGTATGATAGGGCGGCGCGGTCAGGAATGTAATATTACCGCGTTGCTGTGCGGGCAGGTGTAGAATGAAGTAACACCTGGTTCACTGCTCATATTTCATCAGGTCATGGTCTCTTCGGACGCCTGGCTCTCTGCTCATCTGCCGGCAGTGTCGGTCCGTGCATGCGTCCGCTACCAGCCCATCTTACCTTACACAAGGTGGACTGCATTAACCCCCTGGTGCCTCAACCGCCTCAACCGCCCCCTGCTCCCCTCCTCCCCTCCTCCCCTGCTCCCCTGCTCCCCTGCTCATGTTTGTCTTCACAACCATTCACAGAAGCTGGAGGGCGACAGTGACCGCGGCGATGTGCTCCTGCCCGCGAAGGCTCTGGGTCCTATTTCGGAGGGCGGCTGGCAGGTGCAGGCGCTGGTGGCAGGCTACCAGCACGCGCTGGCGATCGCAGCCAACAAAGGCGGAAGCTGGGAGACGACCAAGCCGCGGTGAGCGTTCAAATAAGTTTGTGTCCCGATTATTGGGTGCACGCGGCAGCGGTGGCGCTTCAACTGGAAATTGTGTAAACATATAAATTGAGCACCTCATAGCGGTGTTTATGAACGGCTCCCGTCTACGGTAAATGGTGCCTTCACGAAAATGCCCTTCCCCAATCCCAAGTTCCCTGCTGCCTTTAGCTTTTCCAGCCTAACTATCGAACCATCTACCATACCTACATCCTAGACGCCTAGTCTTATCTCCAGCGATTCGGTGGACCCTGCTTCACGCTTTCACGCCGTTGCGAGTTTGAGTAAAACGCCGCGCCTTTTATTGGTGGAGGCGGTGCCGCTCACCTGCAAGGCTGCTCACCCAGAATTTGGTCGTTACATGGAGGGACCACTCTTCACGCTGAGTAGTCGTACCGGAACGTAACAAACCCTCGGCGTCTTACTAAAGCGGGCCTGCAATCTGTAGGCTATAATCTCTGCCTCGCATAGCTCTGTGCTACGACGACACCTCACCGTCTTGCACTATGCCGCTACCTGCGTAGGGCTCTGAACGAAGGCCAGGGTGCCGCCACCGCCGCGGCCTCGACGTCGACGGCGAGCACCCAAACAGCCTCCACCGGCGCCACGGAGCCACAGTATACTGACACCTCAGCGCCGGACTACCACACGCGTTACTTGGCACCGCAGCTGCACCCCATCGAGCTCAACGCCTCCGAGTACGCCAAGCGCTACCGCCGCTCGGACCGTTTCCACCTGATTGAGGTGAGTGGTGAACCCAACGCATGAAAAGCAAACTCGCGCCTGCATTCGAGATAGGGGCGCCGCCCGCCGCCTGCTCGCTAGATGGGCACTCGAGTAGAGCGCGGTGACATCAGGTAGGAGCTTCGCCGGACTGGGTTTTCACGACACTGGTTGCATAGCATGGGGCTTTCTAGCCTCCCTGAACGTCTCGGCGTTTAGGTCCTCGCTGTAACTCTCAATTGTTCTCTTATTCACCTCCGCATCTTCTTTCTTTTTATTAAGAGCTGGGCATCAGGGAGGGCGAGGGAACCAGACTATTACCATAAAAGGCAGGACTTGCTAGCCGCCACTCGTTTGCTTGCAAGCCCACGGGCCGCTGCGGGCGGGCGAGACACTCCACTTGGAATGTGTCTTCACCCACCGTACCTTGAAGCAGAGGGTCTTGAGGCATCTGGCTTAGGGTTGCTCAGCCCGTAGCGGCTCGGCGGCTTGGTGTTCCTGATCCGCCTTTTCCTGACCGACCACCTGCTTCCCGCTCGACCCCACCCACCATCCTTGCAGCCGGAGTCCCCCGATATCTGGAAGGTGCTGCCGCCTGCGTACGACCCCCGCTTCAAAAACCCCTGCTGGTGAGTAAACTATAAGTATGATCGGCCTAGTTTGATTGTTTTGTGCGACATGCAAAGTTCACATTTTTGTTAGGGTCTAAAAATCTGAAGCCGCACGGATTAATCCTAAGCGGTCAAGACGCACTCTCTCTCTCTCTCTCTCTCTCTCTCTCTCTGGCACACATGTACAAACATACATTCCTTGCACATTGCTGGTAGCCACTTATTCTGAGTTATCCCTTCTCGGGGCGTAGATCTCTAAAGTTCGATCACTCACTCTAATCATCTCTCCACATGCAGGATGGACGGTCAGCGCCTGCGTTGCATCCCCTACTTCCACATCCTGGGCGTCTCTAAGTGCGGCACTACTGACTTGTACCACCGCCTGTCCAAGCACCCGGAGCTATTCGAATCCCGGAACAAGGTATAACACCACCGCCCCGTGTCCTCATGAGCTATTCCGGGAGACATGAGAGGGAGAGAGAGAGAGAGAGAGGAAGATACAGGACACTATTGAAAGAAATTGAGTGTCTCCAAAGAGTCAGCGGACTTGGGGCGTGAACGTTAGGCGTGTGTGTGGACGGGTCCCTGCCACACGTCAGCACGCGTGTCAGGAAATGCGATGTGGAATGCTGCGGCGTTCTGGAGCGCGGCACTCTCATTCCGCCACCATCCCAATCGCGGTGTGTCGCATTTCTGCATCTGATGCGCTGTGTCACTAGGTACGCGCGGCGCTAATGTGTCCTTTCGACGGCAGGACAAATACCCGCTCCCCCATTCCCCGTACATGTGCGGGAGGCTGGCAATCAGACAAATCCCCGCTTGCTCAACATGTTCTGCTGTCACGGTCATACCCACCCAACAACCGCCCCCAAAATTCCCCGCTTTGATACAACGTGCAGGGACCCCACTGGTGGGACGAATGCCCTTATCCGTCCAAAGGCGCCTGCACGGCTCCACCCAACGGCGACTTCGACGGATACGTCGATCTCTTCACAGACGCAGCCGAAAAGATTCTCAAGCTGCCCACTGTGAGTGGTGAACGATCGGTCGCCCTGGAATGCTCCCTACTGTTCTGAGGGGAACAAGGGAGCGGGCAAGAACCTCTGGCCGCGTATTTCCTTCCGTCCCGATTCCATGCAATTCACTACCGCGCCCGCTGCCTCCTGCCTGCTTCCATCGCCATGTTCGAGTGATGTATGTAGGGCATCACGGGTGAAGCCTCCTCCAACACCTTTACGTCCGCAGCCGGCGTGTACCTCCGGTGCGTGGGCAGTAGTCGATCCGTTGATTACACGCCGGGGCTGTGTGGCATGGCTGTGAGTCACTGAGCTGTTATTGCATAACCGCACGTGGAAGAAGGGCCGACAGCCAGAGATGTTCGATTTGCATGTAGAACGTTATCGATGCTCGGCATGTAAGCAAGCCCTTCCCTGTACTGAGTCTTCTTAGCTGTCGGTGTCAGCCTGGGCCGTTGCGGACTGGTGCCGCCGCGTTGTTTGGTCGCCTGCTTTCGTTGCTCTTACTCGCCACATCACCTTGCACCCTATGCTGTGGAGCCCGTCATGGACCCTTATGTATCCTACTTTGCCCGGTCCGGCCCGGCCCCGCAGTGGCCCCTCCATGGATCGCAACACCACCGTCACAATGCCGGAGCTGATGCGGGAGGCCAGCCCCTTCCTGAGGAACATCGTCATCTTTAGAAACCCAGTGGACCGCTACTACTCCGCATTCTACTACTACAGGTGTGCGCCATAGGGCAGGATGCTGCCACTTTTGGGGTCCAAAGTCCCTAAGAAGGGGGGAGAGGCACATAAACGTGGAGAATAAAAAATTCTCCACATACTGGCAGCCCATCCTAAACCGGCCCAACTTTGGACTGGGCTAAAGACAGTCATAACGCATCGGATTTCGCCAACGCATATTTGGGTTGCATATGGGCACCAAAGTGTCATGTTCCTGCCTGGCTAGGGACGAAGCCCACACGCGCGTTGGCTTTGCATTCTCGCCCTCTTTTCCACTTTTCCTCCGCCCTCCGCAGATGGTGGCTGAAGGACGAGCCAACTCCGACCCCTGAGGATTTTCATAAGACTGCTGTCCGGGTAAGGAGCTAGCATCCATCCAGAGTATGTGCTGTCCATGCACGTGTATCACATATGGACCACGACCCCATGGGTCGTTGCCATACCAGGCAGCTGCACAGCTGTCGGCTCATTCCGATTCATTGATTTCTTCACCGGAAAATACGACCGATTGCTGTCGTATCCGTCGTCGGTCAAATAATATCCTCCAATAACATCGTCCACTGGCTTTCCTATCGATGCAGGAAATCGCTGAATGGCAATCGTGCGTGGCGCAAAACGGTCAGAAATGGTGCGTACGGCACTACATCCCCCAACAGCTCATCAAGGGCATGTACTCCGAGTTCATCATGGTGGGTACTGAATTGATCGTAAAGCAACCATTAATCTACATCAGTAAAATTTATGGTATCACACCCACAAACATCGAGAGGGCCGAATGAGGATCTTGCTATGGACGGCGTAAACAGTGGGCCTCACCTTTTTCAGGATGTGTTTCGCTGGGCTCATCTTTTAGCAAGATGATCTCGTGAGGTTATGTTATTGTTAGAGAATCGCACAAAGGGATGCACCGCCGCGGCTAAGAACTGGAAGCGCGCAAGCTGCGGCTTCATACGACAAACCCCCGACGCACTAAGCGCGCCTTGGGATGTGTATGTCGCGTGTGTCGTCGTTCTGTCTGTTTCCCCGTTACCCTCCTGTGCCGTTTCGCCGCTACTGCCGCCCCTCCCTCCCGCCCTCGCCGTCCGTGCGCCGCTCACCTCAAAACTCCTTTCACCGCCATCCAGGACTGGCTTGCCAATTGGCCCCGCGACCAGCTTTTGTTCTTGCGCAACGAAGACTACAGCAAGACGCCGCGCGAACACATGGAGGCAGTGCTCAAGTTTCTTGGCATGCGGCAGCCTACTGATGCGGAATGGAAGACGGTGGGATGATGCTGCGTGGGAGATGACAAGAAGATTTGTTGCTTTGCTGGCGAGCATTGTCCGCAACCCTTGAATGCAAATACACTTTGATTAGGCCTCAGCATCTCTTAGTATGGCAAAGCTACGCGACAGTTTGGACGTGCGTACCTGAGGGCACCCGCGCCTCACATGAGGTCATACAGCGCGTATGCCCTTTTCCTGCCTTGCAATACACGGCGCTAGGGCTCGGATAGCTTTTCCCAACCTGCCAGGCTATTGCATCCCAACATACCCGATACCTCTCTCCGCTTGCGATGCCCTGCACCCTTTCTCCAGATCATGGGAATGGAGACCCGCAACAAGAACAGCGACAAGTATCAGAAGATGTTGCCAGAGACCCGGGCGATGTTGGAGGTGGGGCTAGGGAAGGCTAGGCTGGAGCGGACGGAACGGAATGCAAAATGAGACTGCCTAAGCACGGGCTGAAGGGGGCCTGAAGGGGGCCTGGGGTCTGAAGGGGGCCTGGGCACGGGCTGAAGGGGGCCTGGGGGTTGGGGAGCTAAGGGCTGAGGAGCCAAGTGGCGGCAGCAGCGCGCTTCCAGTAAGAGCAGGCCTAACTTTGCAGCCTGAACCTCCAAGCCATGACGCGCATGCCGTGACTTCGTGTGTGTTCACACCTGCCGTCACTTCTGCAGTTTTTGACGTCACAAAACCTGGCATGCCAGGAGGCTCCATCTCCCTTGCATTTGTTTCCTTTTCCCAGACCCACTATTGCTCCCTTTTTCCTCTCTGCGTTTTGTTCCCAAATACCTCCAGGACTTCTATCAGCCCTTCAACGAGCTCCTGGCGGAGATCCTAGGTGACAATAGGTACGTCACGAGGGGGAGATGCATGGGGCGGGATTCTGAGGGGGATGTTATGTCTTCGGGTCTTCGCCCTTTTAAGAGGGCGCATGGCCGAGCTGCGGAATCTGGGACGGAGGATTAGGGATATTAAAATAATGGCTATCCAGATTACCATGTTTGCAAGTAGGGTGGGCAGGTGGTGTTCAGGCAGCGAGGAATGGGACGCGCCTGCTTTGCGGCTTGACGTAGACTTGTCCTCCTGATGGGTTAGAGTGAGGGAACGGGCGGGCAGATCCACCATGTACTTGAACATGTACCACACTCATGGTCGCGCCTCCCTCCAGGTACTTATGGCGAGATCCACCGAAGACATCGGCCTAGATGCCTCGCTAGGCCACAGCAAGTTTGTTACGCACGTAGAAGGGCCGGAGCTGTCCTACGGAAAACGTGGGTAGAAAGGCAAAGGAGGTGATTAATTCGGGACTTATGAGACTGCAGCCAGCACAAACGGGTTTTGCCGCTGCCGGACAATTCCGGATGTCCACCGCTCGAACGTACCGTGCTGTGTGTTTGTTATTAATAATTTTATTTGTGGTGCATTGGATAAACGCTCAGGGCTGGAGGGAAGAACAGGCATGTTGTTCCTGCTTTGGGGTTCGACTGGTTAGGATCGCGGGTGTGGACGAGGGTGCGGGAAGTGTATGTGCTGATTCACTATGGAGTCTGCACTCCACAGCTGCTGCACATGTGATATAGCGAAGCGAGATAAGTGTTTATTTTGTCTATAAGTTTATTAAAGGAGAGCTTCCAAGACAAATGGAGAGTGGAGCGAGTGAAGCAGGAGTGGAATGCATTGGTAGTCGTCCTGTACAGTTCCAATGCTGAACTTCTTCTTCGTACTGTTAAGGAATGGGGCGAAGCAGTGAGTGTGCGCACTAGGGATACCAGGGGGAGGGGGAGGATTGCGCGTGGCGCAGGACAGCGCCGCGAGCCCCGAACCCTCGTGGGTTCGGGATCTCTCCTCCACTCCGCCCCGCAGATCAGCCTGTCATCAAGAACCTTTAGCAGCTGATGTAAGCATTGAATTGGAGGGAGGAGTCCAAAGCATCGAAGCTTAAGGTGCAAATGGGAAGGCCGGCCTTATGCGATGAAGCAATTGTAGTACAACGGACGCAGGCTTCCCTCTTGCATTCAGTCTCAGATCATGCGCCGTACGGACGGCTGAGTTAGGGTTGGACAGGACGGCTGAGTATTTTCGAATTCGTGAGCACTGGTAGAATGCATCGCTGCATCTGGCTCTCCCCCCTAGTGCGACCCCAGTATCCCGTCTGGTGCGTTCTATGTGCACCGTCGTTATGACAGTCGAACGGACCCCAACGTCGACGATGATCCATTCAGAATACAACCGTGGCGGCCGGCGACTGGCCACGGATGGTTCTACACAGGTACTTATACAAAAACGCACCTACGGCCGAGTTGGCCGCCAGATTTCCTATCTAGCAAGCCGGCGTCCGGTGCCCCCGAGGCCGCTAGTAAGACGTGAAATGTTAGGAATCAAGGTGATGGTTTATTAAACCGTGATTCACTTCGATGGAGGAGCTGGGTACGGGAGTAGACCCCGTACTTTGGAGTACGAACCTTAGTAATACCAAAGGGGATATCTAATAATCGTGGTAAGCGCCGTGCATGCGACACAATAACATTGTAAACATTTAATATATTTCTGTCCAGATAGATATTATAAAGCTTTTTAAAGTGATGTAAGCTCAACTGTGTCTCCTTTCTCCAGTTCACCCTCGGAAGCTTCACTCACCTATCAATCTGCCAAAAAGTACTGATATATAAGAAATCAATATAAAGTTCAAGATATTTTAAGTAAACCAGCATGCTCGCATATGCGGGAAGAGGCGGGCTACTTCGCCAGCGACTGGCAACACCCTTTGATATCATGAAACGGGTGTGCTTTACAACCGACGAAACTAGAAAGGATGTTTGCGAAGGCGACTTGGATAAGTCCTCCCTGGAGGAGCGCAAACGCCGCAGCATCCAAACCTATCTGGTACGGTCATACACGACACGGCTTCATGTCGTACTGGGGATGGGCCGCCGCTGCCGACGAAAATATAATAAGAGCAGCTCGGATATGTATCATATCCGGTGACTGCCAAGGCTAAACTTGCGGAACGCAAATAAAGTTGGACAGAGTTGGGCTGCATCCCTGCCTGCCTCCTGCTGATGCGACACCCTCGAGTCTGTGCATGAACGAGGTCGTGATGTACGGATGAGGGCGCACATAACATATGCATGGCTTCGCCTTCTTCCGCAGGAGCAGCAGCTTTGTGTGAGCGATCCAGACTATGGCACACTGGCGGTGCTGCTACAGCACCATGGGGTTGTCGTGCGAGGTGGCAAGGCGGAGGCGCTGCGGCTCATGGAAGCACTCGCGGTGGGTGAAGCCCAGCGCGTTGTAGGTGTGATGTGGACTTTGGCTACCTACCATTACTCCGATTTAGCTCTGGGTTCTCACGACCTTGGTTTTGGTCTTATTACGTACGCTGTATGCTAATGATCCGTGCATGGCGGAATCAAGCAGCCCCTTCCGTTTATGTTGATGTTTTTACTCCGTGAACCTACCCGCTGTCCTCTAGGCCTGGAAGCTGGGCAAATGGGAGCCCCCAGAGGAGAAACCGCGTAATGCCAGTGGCAACGGTGACTGAAATTTACCTGATATGCAGCAGCGTGCGAGCGCGTGTCAATATATGGTATTATGTTGTATATGACGATGTACGGTTGTGATAGATATGAGGTTCCTATGGCTGGCTACAAAAGGCTCTCGTGCTGTGCAGTGCCATATGCATGTGCTGCCCATGGAGCCCTAGGCAGCTATGCGCTCAGATATCACATGATAATTCTGGATACGGGATGTGGCACTGCGGCCCTCCCCTGACCTTCCACCACCAATAAATTAAACAGAGCAGCACGTTACGAAGGCCCAGAGCAGCCGTGAATGGCTGCTCTGGGCCTTTGAAGTGTGCTTGGAGGAGACAAGTAGCCGGAACGAGTAATTGCTAGTGTTAGTTCGTTGAGATGTCGTAGTGGGCTAGCTACACAAAAAACGCGTCGCTGTTTGGTGGTGGATACCCTTCCAAAAGCACAACACAGGGTGGGACGACGCGGCTTGGGGCCACGTTGGGGTGATCATATGCATGCGCTCCTCCAGGGAACGTCGATTGCTAAATAGACCCGGTTGGGCCGTGTTTGGAATCATCATTGACAATTTGCGCCTTCCAAAGACTGGGTTTTACATACAGCTCAAGCCCGTAGTTGACATGCACGCAGGGCATACTACTGCGTTAGGGCCTGCACCTGTTGCTGAGGTGATTGACACACCCAACTCCGCAGCAGCAGTTGATGAACCAGGTCCATCCTTCTGCCGTGAGGCTTGGATCACAGATAAGCAGAAGGTTTGCATTGATTACGATGTGGGGTGTATTACGGATTACCACATGTGGTATATATGTGGGTAAACATCGTGATCCTTGTTCTTATCCCCGTCCTTTTCCCCCTCATCATTCGCCTTTTTGTTTTCCCTTTTTGTTAGCGACGGTGTTATTATCTGTGTCGTCTGATATCCGCCATTATTATCCTGCTCGCTGCCTCGCCGTTTTCCACGTCAGTTTTCCCCGCCCGTGGCTGATCTAGATCTGATGCACACCAGAGTTACGCGCTCTATTATATATTGCATTGCACAAGGAACAGAGTTGATATGTGACATACAGCGAAAAGTACGTATACAACCGACATACAGGCCACCCGTGGCACCCCGTAGGGCAGCTTGCACCTTGACGGATGGGGTTCGTTTGTTCGTTTATTGCCCAGCAGCACTACCGCATCATTTCTCTGATTTATAGCAGTGGGTTGTAACCCTGATGCAGCGCCAGCAGCCCGGGCATCCTACTACTTGCCGAAAGTAATAATATAATACGTCCAACCGTCCAACAAAGTCCGGAACTCGTAACTCCCGAATGTATGCACAGAGATTAAAAAAACATATTTCAACCACTAACACTGCAGCATCCTACGTACAGCTCCGTCTCCGTCATGAATGATTATTAGAAGTCAGGAAGAAAATGGATGTCGAATGGTTCCGTCCCTTCGTTCTTTATGAATGAGACTGTACAGTGGCTCCAGCCGCCCCAGCTCCAGAATGCATGCGCCTTCCAGCTACGCTTGTATGTGCGCACCACCATATTCCTGCATTCCACCACATGCATTCCACTACGACGCACGTGATGGACGATGGATGATGGATGAGCTTAGCTTGTCACTGTATGTTGCTGACACCTCTCTCCGTACGAATGTACCATTTTCGCGCACCACATTATATATGTATGCACACCAACGAGATCATCACTTGGCCATCGGCACTGTGATCGTGTTGCTGCTCACATAGTTTTGAGCCATATTGCTCGTGTCCCCCTGATCTCCGTTTGAGGGATTGACATGGAAGGTGTACGACTTTCCAGGCTTCAGACCAGTCATAGTTGCCGTCACGTTGGGGTAGGTGACAACCTGGGTGGGCACTCCAGATGCAAGCTCAGCATCCGGGCCTACTTCAAACGCAGCCACAGTAAAGGTGGTGATGGATGTTGTGCCTTGGTATTTGGGTGGCTCAAACGTCACAAGGGCGGTAGTGTTCCCCTCCTGCAGAACGGCGTTCACGTTCTGGACTGGGTCAGGGTAGCTCTGCAGCTTCACGGTCTTCAAAAAAGGCTTCGAGCTTTTGTCAATGAAATCTTTCACAGGGTCCGGCGGGGGTGCTGGTGGATCTGACTTGATGCAGAACCCGATGATCAGGGCGACGATGCCCAGCACCACACCGATTGGTCCCAGTATAAAGCTAAAAGTCTCCACAACGGTAGCTTCAAAGATGATTCCGGTTACCTCTGCAGCAAGCAGGATGGTTGTGCTTGCCAGCTGCAGGCTGTCCATAGCCAGCTTGAGTTTCTGGTTTGTGCTACCAGTTCCATCCATGGCATCGTTGTAAATATCTATGGACGAAATCACAGTGGCCGCTAAAAGCGCTGCCACTCCCAGGGCACGCACGACCTGCACACAGCAGGTGTTACATGGTTTGTCAGCCGGCATGCATGCATACACACAAGAAAACGCTGATACGCACGCACATAGTGTACACTATATATGTGTGCTGATGCAAAGGAAACATATCAAAATGGGATGAAGTTAGTTATGACAGGCCCAGTATAACGTTCTCCTGATTGACCCCCTTTATTTACAGCTTCCTTTACAGCTGCCTTAGTCGAGACATGCCTCGCTGACAGCAAGGACTCACCAGCTTCATTCACACCAACTACTGCTGAGGTGTACCATCATTACGCGATACAGAGCTGAACCTAGCTGAACCTAATAGCTGAACCTAACTGAACGCCTGGTCACGTTATAATGCCTGCGCCTGGCGCACCATGCATGCGCGCGTGCACACATGCGCTATCTATATATGCTAATAATACATTTACATTTACAAATATATACGATATAAGCAATTAGATATGCACCACGCACCTTGGCGCTTACGGAGAAGCTCTTGCTGAATAGTGCGGCCGTTTCATCTGTTACCTCCACACGAATGGCTTGGCTAATCTTAGACTTTAACGTCTCCACAGCCTGCAATGCGTGGCGGTCATCCATTTGTAGTGTCACAGCAGTAAGCAGGGGTACGGAAGGAGGAAAACTAACAGCGCTATCTACGTAGGTACTCACAGGACTGCAGGCTAGCTGCTGGCACACACTCTCATTGATTGCCTTATTTGGTTTGCATACCACGCACGCACCGCATTAAGTATATATGTGCGTCTTTTGTAATACCTACCCCTGCCTCGCGCTCGATCATACCGATCGATATACCAACAGCCTGTTCCTGGGTCTCACCTCCATGCGTGCGTGCCCCTGCCTATGCATGCCCCTAGCTATACATCCGTACGTCCGAGGCCTGCACGCTCGGCGCCCTTATATATTATAACCAGCTTGACGCATGGCCCCTCCCCCTCACTATCTAGGAAACCTGCTGTTATGCTCCGCCCAAGAAACTAACGCCGCCTCGCCATTATATGCTAGTGAAACTTGCATAACTTGCGAAAATCGAGCAACCCATCCCCGGGCAAAATCTTTAGTATTAGCACTCCATCGATTATCATGTATGTAGCAGGAAATTAAACTTACATTTGCAACTTTGTTGATGACGCGTGTAACTACATTCGTAGCCATTTCCACTTCCTGTGACGCCACGGTTCGTTCGGCCTCTGCCAGTGCTGCGAGATCCAGCCGGGCTGCACGGCCCGTCAACGCCTCGTAGCCCTTGACGCCAATTGATTCGAGCATGCTTGTTCCCTCCGTGATCGTTTGGACGATGACACTCGCCTGGAGGCATACATGTACGTGCGCAGAAGCGATATAGGACCAGGATATGTGCAAGGTGATTGCATGTTCATCATGCATGGGGATGCATGATGAATTGGTGGGTAGGTCCACAGCTAGGTGGGTAGGTGGGTCGATTGCTTAATTGTGTTGCAATAAGGTGAATTAGGTATATATGCACAGGCAAGCAGCAGTTGTGAGGCACGTTACAAAATACGAGTTGCTTTATATCCATCCATCT
This sequence comes from Volvox reticuliferus, assembly GCA_019650235.1. Classification (NCBI taxonomy): domain Eukaryota; kingdom Viridiplantae; phylum Chlorophyta; class Chlorophyceae; order Chlamydomonadales; family Volvocaceae; genus Volvox; species Volvox reticuliferus. The sequence goes on from BNCP01000060.1 coordinate 348,979, forward strand.
ATCTCTCTCTCTCTCTCTCTCTCTCTCTCTCTCTATCTATCTATCTACCTATCTATCTATCTATCTATCCATTTATCTATCGATCTATCGATCTATATTCCACTTTATTTACAGATGGGAGTGCTACCATGCATCACGCATGGACGGATGCCTACCTTCTGCTCAGAGGACAAAGAATCAAAGTTAACCAGGGACATAATGGAGAGACCGATTGAGGCGACTTGCAAGGCTGCGCCGAGGAGGGACCCAAAGGCCTTGATGGTGGCCTTTCCGTATTTCTTTAGCCTTGAGCCGTCTTCACCAATGCTGTCCACCCATGCACGAATGCGCTGCCATTGGGGACCTCTGAAAGTTATCATGAACTGCATCGCGTCCTTTCGCAATTCATCAACTGCATGTGCTAGCGCCTGCACACAGCAGCAGCAGCAGCAGCAGCAGCAGCAGCGTAACTAGTTCGCTTCGTTGCATGCGTGCTGCTGCTGGCGTTCGTACGTTATTCGTTCGTGCACCACACGACAACAGGCAGCAGGCAGGATTGTGTCATCTATCTATATACCATCCAGCTGCTGGGGGCATTGATCATCGGCGGGACGACGTGCATGCATGCATGCACACGGGCATCAGCCCCGTAAGGTTTTCGTTCGTGTGTCCCTATCTCTATATATGCGTAAAATTCTAACCAACGCGCCGGTCAGCATGCGACGTACGTACCACTGCATTCTCCGCTTCCGTTTGGTTCATTTCGATCTTGAAATCCGCACTCAGCTTCATGACGTCATCACGCAGCATGGACAGCACCGGTCGGCCATCGCCACTGACCTGCGTCGCATTATCATTCCCGTGTTATATAATTATACCATTATATATTATATGTACATGTGTGTGTGTGTTGCAAGATATGCATGTTACCATTACATATATCTCGGAATAAGAATATATTATATTATATTATATATGTATATGTGTGCCCAAATATAGCAAAGCCCGCCCACGAACGAGAGATAAAAGTGTTATATTCACATATGCCTGGATATTAAAAGATATTACGTAATTCTCTTCCTAATAATGTAAGAATACTACGCAGGTAGACCATTATCAGCTATGTGTACGATAAGCCACCATATGCCACCACATGGTAATTGACGACTTTTATTCAAGGCTTACCTCTTCCAGAATGAACTGGATGAGGTGGCGAAAGAGGTCCTTGAACTCGTCGCTGTCGTCAACAGCGCCCTGGTGCAACGGCCTGATGTTCTTGATAACGGCCTCCGAAGAAACCTGCGCAAAGGTTTTGGAGTTTATTATCAGTAGTAGGAGTCAGTAACTACCCGTTTACTTAATAAAGCGCAATAAGGATTGCGTACATCATAAACGCATAAAACACATAAACACATACACACATAAACACATACACACATACACACATACATACATATGTGTATATATAGGTGTAGTATCCTGGGGGATCTATGAGTAGCATCCGAGATGACCCGATACCATCGGGACATCTTTCAATCGAGCCATTCCTGGGCGGATATAACAGCCGGTAGAGATGTAACAATAGGCCGCCTCCATCCAAGCACTTCTGTCGTGAGCTAAACAAACTCTAAGCCGTACAATCAAGAAACGTATTGGTTGTGCATGCATATGTACACCATGCATGCCGTACGTACCTTCTTCCAGAGCTTGAGATCCAGCCTCTCCCCTCCCTTCTTGGTCAAGCAGTAGAGCACCAGGCCGTGCTTTTGCAGGTTATGTAGCCCGTCGCTGGTATGGGCCTGCCATGCATACATAGATCATGTGTTTCTTACGATTGATTGTTTGGGCAGGCCATCAACGGCCAAAGGTTTAACGGTCAGCAGTTGCAAGCAATGTAGTAGTTGAGAGCCGCAAAGGCCTCTCGAGATGTTGATGGCGTGTATCTGCACATCTATATTGTGCTAGAGTGTGTACGACTACTACAAGCAAGGACACGCACATGCATGTTTAATCTACCTATATATTGTATCGCCATGTATATGTATATAAGGTGTTTCCTTATTAATTAACTTACACCTCAATATGTTTTTTGCTGTATTGGGGTGTTACACTTTGGGCGACTCGCCCTGCCTGCAAAGACGAGCACCGGGGGTCCTGACCGGACCGAGCCACAGCGCACGTGGCTTTGTCTGTCTGCTCTGTCCTGCCACGTGCTCCCCCTCTCACTCAATATATTTACTACATACCCATTTGACTGGCTCTCAAGTTGGATGCATTTATATATATATATATATATATTCCCAAATATAACGTATATATACGTATATATTGATCATGGATTGACCAAACTAAAGGACCAGTAATCAGCAACTACGTAGATAGCTGCGTGCATGCACATACAGCTCGTTGGTTCTTATAATGGTTCTAATAATGATCTCACCAGCTGGGCATAGACAGATGGATCTGGACACCTATACATCCATCCCCCCCACTCACTAAGTTACACAGGGTGATCCATCTCGGTCCCGTAGTGAGGAAAGCGTAGAACTTCTCAGCCCAGTTCTCCGTTGTGTCATTCACGTAATCATCCAAGGGGACCAGTTGGCGGAAGGCCAACGCCTGGGCGATGGCGCTCAGCTCTTGATGGCGCGGGTCTGAGGCCAAGCAGTCGGGATCGGCACCCTTCAGATAAAATTCGAGCTTCTGGATCTCATCATCTGTGAAAGTCTTCTTGTAGTCATCAATAGAGCTCGCCAGCTTCGAAATGTAGGCGACACCAAACCTGCAATAAGCAAGGATATACGTCAAGGATTTATTACGTACCGCCGGATATATACGTATATATTTGGGGTGTTACACTGTGGGCGACTCGCCCTACAAGGGCGAGCACCGGGGGGCCTGACCGGCCCGAGCCACAGCGCAGGGGAGGGGCACGTGGCTTTGTATACATGTATGTATACATGCAGCTTATTACTCGTATCTGCGTGCAACATGCATGATTACATAAAAGGACCCACTTGTTGCGAATGAAGTCCTTCTGCTCGTCTGTAATGTTCACCAGGTCTAGCCCCCCATCAGCTGTCCTAAGACTTGACTCCAGCGGCGCGGCACGGCGGAAGAAATTTTTGCGCCAGTCTTCTGGGATATGATACAGCATTGCCTCCTTCAGCAATGATGAGCCAAGCGTCGCATAACTCTTGTCCGGTTCCAGGTTGTATAGGTTAGTGGTGCTCAGGTATGCTGCGCTCTTGGTGGCTAATGAACTGGTGATTGGATGGGGCGCGGTGGTGATGTGGTGTGACTCGTGCATGTCGGCAATGGACCGTCCCAGTGCAAATGCAGAGAGCATCTTTGGCGATGGAGGCGCCGCCTCAGCAGCAGTAGCAGGCGCAGGTGATGATCTGCTGCCAGCACCGCCGGAAGCCATGAATAGTTGTGCAGAGTCATCATCTTCATAATGGCCCTTCCAGTAGTATGTCATGCCTTCGTAGTCAGGGCGGGATGGGTCGAACTTGACCACCATGCCAGAAAAGTCCATCGAGTCAGCACTCATCCTGCATTGAGGCAAGCAACGCATGGGTGTACGTATACATCTAATTTTTCGGGTTTTTATTTTTTTTTAAAAATACCTTGTTAATATAAATATATAATTTTCATTGATAAATGTGGCTGCTGACGCGAAAGTATGGGTGTTTGCCAGCAGGCAGGGTGTTGTGAATGAGCGACACACGGTGATTCCAGCGTAATGAGAAAGAAGTAATATGGCCGAGGGCCGGGGGCTTTTCTTTCTAACACAGGGTAGTGCAATGGCGCGCGGCCCGCCCCAGGTGCTCGTCCTTGTAGGGCGAGTCGCCCACAGCAGTGTAACACCCATCATGCATATATTATGTACATACTCTCTTTAGGGGCCGGGTTTATTCCGCTCCGTACTGGAGCGAGATCAGCCAACATCTATCATGCTTGCGTGCGTGACATATTATAAATCAATATTATGTGTCATGTGTGTATGTGTTACTTAATAATATATATATATATATGATATATAGATGTAGTTTTTTTGTATATGAATATAATATATGATTGCTGTGGTTACGTTCCGTCCAGTCAGGACCCCCCGTGCGTGCTCGTCTTTGCAGGGCGCGTCGCCCACAGTGTAACACCCCTTATGTAGTAGTTGAGAGCCGCAAAGGCCTCTCGAGATGCTGATGGCGTGTATCTGCACATCTATATTGTGCTAGAGTGTGTACGATTACTACACCTTACATATATAACTACAGGCAGGGACGGAGCAATCGGAAGATGTCCAGACAACTCAGATACATGACCAGCAGTTCTCATGTGTATAATAATAATATATTACATATATATACACCTGCTGTTCATCACATACACAGGAGCACCTACCAAGCAAGTCACAGATAATATATAATATATTAGTAACACGCACTCACGTTAACACCATCCGTTTGAACTGGTGCGGTGCACTGCTGTCCGTGCGAAGGGCCTCGCCCTGGAGTATCATGTGCACATTGAGATTAGGGCCGCTGGTACTGAAGATTGTCTCCATGTACAGCAATTTGCCGTCTGCACCCAACACCTGGACGTTACATGACTCTTCTCCTGCACCGTAGACGAACACTGGGCCTGCAGGCATGCAGAAGACCTGGTGAAATATATATTTTCATGTTATTATGTTAGTAATAAAGCATTTATATAATGCTATTACTTATGCTATTATTCTCTTTGTAAAACATATATGTCTTTCGTTGCAAGGCGAGTCGTCCGCAGTATGTAGTGTAGCACCCCTTAATAATCATAGATAGATATACAATGTTTGATCTATCATCATACATACAATCCACACACACACACACACATATATATATATTTATTTATATCGCTGCACCTACCCGGTAGCCATTGCTTGACTTGGGCAAGGTCGGACTCACTGACACCGTCATGGTCCCGCCTGGCAGCAATGGGCACTGGCTCCACACTGACCTGTACGTATATATGTAAAGATGCACATATGCATCGATGCAAACAACGTTCAAATTACCCTAAGTTTCCTTCTTGCAACGGGTTCATTCCCGTCCAGTCTATGTATGTATATAACATAAAATATATTATATACAAGGTCTCCGTTCATCTTCAACATCCGACACATGCATTGTAGTAGTTGAGTGATGCAAAGGCCTCTCGAGATGTTGATGGCGTGTATCTGCACATCTATATTGTGCTAGAGTGTACGACTACTACACTCCCCCCCCTCTGGAGGGCACGTCCCGGGCGCTAAGGCTCCATCAACCGATGTTAACCATCGCCTACCCTGGCCATGGGAAGGTTTATACTCAATCCCACGTCGCGACATGCCACTCTAATCATGCGCCCTAGCTCTCACGGGTTTTTCTAACCTCAGACTTTATAGCCATTAACTACTCTCCAACATTTCCGTTGGGAACCTGGATCACGTCAGATTCGAGACATCGCTGTCCGAAGGTATCGAACCGGCGACCTCAGGATTTGACGGTTCCGCTCGCTACCATTTGTAGTAGTTGAGTGCTGCAAAGGCCTTCGAGATGTTGATGGCGTGTATTTGCACATCTATATTGTGCTAGAGTGTACGACTACTACATGCATGCAGCAGGCGCATTATTATAAAAAGGTGAATCTAAAAGATGAATCCATGCATGCAGGCAAAGACAAACAGTACATATCAGCAATAGTCATTCGATGGGACATACAAAAAATATATACACCCTGAGCACATATAAATAAGAATGCCCTAATATAGGCATGTTAGGTTGCCGGTGGCAACTCTCCCTGACTTGGCTTCGCAGCGCGAACCGATGATCGCCGGTTCAAATCCTACCAAGTCCACCTTTTTGCTAAGGCAGAATTAACGGCGAGTTTCGCGCTCGCGGCGGCTTACGTTTCTCGCGAGTTCTTCGCTTTTTGATCCCCGGCACGAACAGCCACCCTTTTTCCGCTGGTTTTATCTTCTTCTACTCTTCTTTCTTCTGCGGGGATAGCGGCGACCTTCTTGACTGCTGCGACTTGGAACATTTCGCGAAATTTCCGACTTTTAGCCGCCAACACGAACAACCGCCTCCTTCCAGCCTTTGTTTTCTGCTTTTATATGCCCTATTAACGCTCTTTATGGCCGCAATTCACCGCGCGCGGACCACCGCGCGACCAACTAAATCTAATGGCCAGGAGACAGCTGCAGCAATCAGAGGCCCGCCCGACCGACCTCAGATGGCCAAACGCTTTGTCAACCTGGAACAAATTCAACGAGAATTACCAGCCGGGACTCCCGTCCTTCTAGACCAAGAGTCTGTGGTCCTGGATGTCCATTGGCCCCCAGAGTCAAACCCGGCAGACATCCACGCCCAGCTCTTTGGGCCACTCACGGACGCCATCATTACCACGGTGTACGGAGTTATGGTTGCCAACATGCCGGGCCTACCATGCAGTCTGCCTAAGGTAGGCAGGCATCACCAGTACAAGCACCCTAATGGCAACGTGGTGCAAGAAATGACCATTCTTCTCCCAAAGGGGGGAATGGCATGGCTACTTTCCTCAGCCGTGGTTGCCAAGGGACACCTGAGACTGGGACAAGTCCACCTCCTCCCGAACAACCCACCTATAACAGTGGAGGTCCACATCAAAAACCTATACAAGGTGCAGCCAGTTTTCTGGGAGATTTCTGGTGTGCCTTCCAGCTTATCTCCGCCAGCCATCCCTAGCTTCCTAGCGCAGGCTTATTCATCAGAACGAGTGTCCTGGCTCAGGACCGATTTCCAAGACCTCAAGCCCACACGCATGGCAGACACTTGGCGGATTAAAATGGCACCAGGCTCCCCCAGCCTGCCGCACCAGAGCCTGTTTAGCCTAGGACGTCCGGGGGGCCTTTCGAGCCAAGGTCTACTGGTGGCTTCTAGACTTCGGTCAGTAGTAGAAGAGGCCCCGTTTTTTATGCCCTGCATGCCCCCCCCACGCTTGGAGCTCACGCGCCAGCGGGACATGCTACGTCAACGAATGTTGCCACATCCGCCAAATCCCCCGGCCCAGCCCATAGCTCAACCGAGTGGTCTGGACCCCTCATCCAGAACTTCCAACACTGTGCCATCCTTTGCGGATGTTCTCAGGCAGCCCCCGCAGGTGCGCCCATGGCCACCTGTACCCAGCTCACTGGCGCCTTTCCCACCGGGGGTGCCCCAACCTGTGGCCCCACCACCCCCACCGATCCCCCAAGAGATCGCCACCACAGCAGCAACTGCAGCCGTGGCCAGGAAAGCAGCAGCCAAAGCCGCAGCAGCTGCATGCAAGGCCAGAGCCTCTACTACTACCTCCAACATAGTCACAGATCCCATGGGAGCCCTGGCAGGGGTACAACAGACTGGGGGAACAGCCCCTCCCACTCCACAGCCCCTGGTGACCAACCCAACAGCGGCGAATGCCAGCCCCCAGGACTCCACACTCAGGATGCCCCAGCCTCAGACCATATCCCCGCCAAGTCAGCAGGAGCCCCCATGCATGTCACCTGCTACACCAGGTGCACCAGCTACAGTACGGCCTACAACCAGTGTGGAGACGGGCCAAAACGCAACTCCACCACTTACCCCCCGACCAGCTTCAAAGCCAAACAACCAGGGAGTGGTGAAAGAGGTCAGCTCACCAGCTGGACACCCCCGTCCCAGCAGGCCACGGACACAGCGTCTATCGAACAGTCATGCTCCCACTAGTACTCAACAAAAGAAAATACGGAAGCAGCGACTGACCCACCTGCCAGAGGAGGTACGAGCCCAGCGACACATGGCCCAAACAGAGAGAGCCCGACAAGCCCGGAAGGCCAACCTAGCTATGCGGCGGACGAAGAGGGAATCAACAGTTACGGGTGGCATATCCAAGGAGATAACCCGACCTCGGCGCACATCCACCCAGCGATCCCGACAAATCCAAAACCACCCCAACCCATCCCAGGACATGGATTGTGATGGGAAGGAGTTCAACCCCCCCAATCGGGAATCCCAAGCCGAATAATGATCAGAGGAATCACAAGAAATCAGCGACAGGGAGCTATCTCAGGGCACCCACTGCGCATAGCCACGCACAACATGCGAGGACTTCTGGCCTCTCATGGCAGTAGACTTCAGGCAGCTGCTCGACAATGGGCTGAGTTGCGGCTGGATGTAGTGTGTCTGCAGGAAACCCATCATACTACCATTCAACACCAGTGCCTTTTCGAACGGGACCTGCGCTATGCCACCACACAGATCCACACACAAAACTGGAAGGTAGCGGCCTACTCTTGGTCTAGCTCGACACATACAGCAGGAGTGCTCATCCTCATCAGACAGGGGCTAGCATCAGCTCTGGCACCAAAACCGGCCACACCCCAGCATCCATGTATGCGTGGCCGTTTTGCAGATTGTATCCTCCACTGGGGAGGACACCGCTTGCACATCTGCAATGTTTACCTCCCTCCTGGCACCAACTCAATGGCTATGGAAACCCGCCGACAACTCTTTGAGATTGCACTGGCCGCCACCACAGCTACAGCCATGGAGAACAATAGGGACACCACTCTTATCTGGGCAGGAGATTTCAACTTTGTGGAAAACCCAGAGTGGGACTCATCCGCGGGAAGAGATGGGCGGCAGGCGGATAGGCCAATTACGGAGATGAGACATCGGGCAGGCCCAACGATGGTCGATACCCACCGACACCTCCACCCCAGGCGCCGGGACTTCACTCACCTGTACCATGCGCCTATCCCGGGAGGCTCACGCCTGGATCGCATCTATATCAATGGAGCCATGCTGCCATACATTTGCCACACAGCCATCTCCTTCCATACACCTTCAGACCACCGTCCCGCCATGCTTCATCTTCTACCACGCAGAAATGAGATCAAGGGCCCTGGCATCAAGCGTATACGCATGGCCTTCACTGAGCATCAAGATCTGGTTGCCAGCATGGCTGGATGGATCCGAGACCAATGCCAAGAGGCACCGTCAGCTGAAGAGAACCCCGGCAACTTAATTGCTTGGTGGCCAGGTTTTAAGCGCAGATTAACCAGCCTAGCTCATCAGCTCAACAAGGTTGCACAACAACGCAGGCAGCAGCCAAGCCAACATACCCAGGAGGCCCGCCTTGAGGTCCAACGGGCCCAACAAGCCCTGGACGCAACGCCACACTCACCACAGCTCCTGCAGCAGCTAGTAGACACCCAAGCCAGTCTTGCTAGGATGCATATTGCAGACAACCTCAGGGCAGCAAATAAAGCCCGGATCCACTGGTTGCATGCAGGAGAGCGTCCTGGCCCCGCCCTGACCAACTTCCTGCAAACCCCAAGCCAGGACCAACAAGCAGCCCCAGTGGCACTCCAGGCACGCTCAGGCCGTCTGGTCACTAACCCAGCTCAGTTACCTCAGGTTGTTGCGGACTTTTGGGCAGAGGTTTGCAGAGCCCCCGACTTCACCACGCCTGAAGACCGCCAGTCAGTGCTAACCCAGTTAGCAGCAGCCAACATCCGTCTTCCTGAGGAAGCTGATGAAGTGGTCGGGTCCCCCACCATTACGGTGGCTGAGCTAGGGTTCGCACTGAAGAAGAGCCAGCCAGGCAAAGCACCTGGTTGGGATGGCATCCCCACGGATCTGTACCGGAAGTTCTGGCCAGAGATTGGCAATACCATGGCAGCCCTCTTCACTGCTATCGGCAAAACAGAGCAGGTGCCAACAGGCTTCCGGGATGGTATCATTAAGGTGCTTTACAAAAAGGGAGACCCCAAACAGCCTGGCAACTACCGCCCTATTACACTGCTTTGCTCGGACTACCGCCTGCTGGCCAAAGTGTTGGCAAATCGCCTAGGGCCAGCCCTGGGGCGAATCATCAGCCCTGAACAGTCAGCCTTTTTGCCCAAGAGGCACATTGGGGCCAGCGTTCTCTTTCTGCGCCATCTGCCTCATCTTTTACGTAAATTGAACCGCCAAGGCATGCTGGCTTTCCTGGACTTTGCGAAAGCTTACGACACAGTGGACCGCAACTTCCTGCTGGGGGCTATGGAGGCAATGGGAGCAGGACCTCAGCTTTGCAGGTGGACCCGGCTGTTGCTCAGCAACACACGGGCACGAGCCATGATGAACGGTTTCAAGTCCAGGCTTGTCAAGATGGAGGCGGGGGTGCGACAGGGATGCCCCCTAGCACCCCTGCTGTATCTCTTTGTTGGCCAGGCCCTGTTCTGCTGGCTAAAAAGCCAAGAGCTGGGCCTCCGCCTCTTGCCTTCAGATGAAGACAGGGTCACAGCCTGTCAGTTTGCTGATGATGCAGAAGTCACTCTGGAAGGAGAGGAATCCGTGCCAGCCTTCCTTGCAGCCATGGGTACCTTCGCCAGGGCGTCTGGTCAACACCTTAACCTGGATAAAGTGGAACTTCTGCCTATAGGGGCTACGAATGACCGACGGCAGGGGCACACTATCAACGGCCTTAAGGTGGTCACTACTGCAACAGCCCTTAACTTGCCTATGGACAACCAACTGCAGCCACCTCAACCGGACTGGCCTAAGATGCTTGCTCTGGCCTACAAGAGGATGCAACGTCTAGCCCATTATCCGCTCTCTGCCTTTGGCCGGGCTGCAGCAGTATCAGCTTATTGTCTGCAAACAGTCACTTGGCATATGGAGCATGGTGGACCACCTCCAGATACCACCCTGAGCAACATTGAGCGTCTAGCTGCTCGCCTTGTTGATCGGCAACAGGGCCCCGAAGATCAGGGCCAACGCTTCACTGGAGTGCCTAGCAGACTCTTAGTAGGACATCCCTCTATTGGTGGTTTTGGCCTACTGCCACTCAGGCAACACATCCGGGCAAGGCAAGCAGTGTGGGCAGTGCGCTTCATCCGAGGGACTCTGATGGCCAGGAGTGCGGGAGAGAGGGTAACACCCGTGGGATCTACGATGGCTACAATAGCTGAGGAAGAGGAGGAACAGCTGGCTACTTATGGTAATGATCATAGTATCCACCCGTGGATCCGGACCCTGGCCACCTACCTGGAGATCACTCATCCAGCTTTTAAGCCTTGGGCCCTTACCACTGCCCACGCAACTGGGCCTTGGCTGGGTGGAGAGACCTTGCCTGAGGATATCAGCCGGATTGTAGGGGCCTTGGCACATCTACCACCATTAGAAGATGTCAGCAACCCCCCTTTAGCCCCCGGAGACTGGTGCTGGGCAGCTGCCCTGTGGGGTAATCCATTGTTGCCCAACAATGTGGATGCTGGGAGAAGTACCAATGGGCACAACTTCCGCCCAGGCCTGGAAGCACGACACCCGCTGCTGGCTTCTTGCAGAAAACTACTTACAGTAGGCGACCTGGTAAGGGTGTATGACATGCTGGAGCACAGCCAAACACCCCTCCCTCGAACAACTAACTGGCTGGATTGGACCCTCCAGTATCTAGACCCCATAGCTAACCCCACCCAACTGCGAGACAAGGAGTCTACCCATAGGGCTCTTTCAGCCTTATGCAATGATATCAGCCCATCATGGCTAGCAGCAGCACGGGAGGTCGTTCATCGCTTACAACCCCAACAACAGATCAGGATGGAGGACAGAATGCAGCAGCAGTTGCAAGCACCACCAGACTGTACCACAGTGATGGCCATGATAGTCAGGCGGTTGGGCTGGAGATTGCCAGGAGACTCGGGTATAGTGCCTTTCTACCATCTTACGGTCAGCCAAGCTACCCAGCTGCAAGGAGGTTCAACTACGGAGGAGCGTTTGGAGCTGCTGACAGCCTTTGTGAGGGAGGCTCTAGGGGTGTCAACCGATAGCCCAACTCCTCCCTACCTTGCCACCAACCTCCAGCACTTTCAGGCAACCCTAGCTCGGCTATGGACAGCAGTTCATTGGGAGAACAAAAACAAAGAGACGCTGTGGCGTTTGGTGGTTGATGGGATACCCTTGCCGGGCAACACACACCTTTCCAGGGTGCCCATCAAACCCTGTGAGTGTGGGAGCTATGGAGGAGATACTGATCAGCCTTACTCCCCACGCATGCATCACTTCTGGGAATGTCCAATAGCCAAGGCGGTGCGAGAGCAGATTGACAGGCATCTGCGACTGCTGTCACCAGCCACCATAGAGGGGGGCATAACCAGGCAACAGCTGTGGCTCGTCCAAGCGCCAACCGGGTGCGAACAGGCACCTTGGGACGTGATAGCCATGGCTGCATTGTCTTCTATGGAATATGGCAGGTACTGTCTCCGGGCTGCAACCCGGGAACAAAGGCAACAGGGGGCTTCTACCCACGGACGGCAGCAACAACCACAGACCCGGACAGCAGAGCAGGGACCCCGTCAACGGGCTATTACTGACTTCTTCAACCGGTTAGGGGGCTTTACGCAAGAGGAGGATGAAGCTGCCAACACACATCCAAGCATCTACACGACACAGCCAACTTTGGACAATGCAGTACAAACAACAGCTTCTCCCCTGGACCAAGCACAGGCCCGTACAGTTGCTGACTTCTGGACTCGCTTGCACTCTTTTGCAGCGCTGGGTATCCCTAAATATGGCTGGGATCGGGTGGGACCGCACCATCCCATCCTAGCCATAGTTGGAGCTCAGTTGAGATGTGATTCTCCTATGGAAATCACCGACCGTGGAGCAGAGAGAGCAGAGCAGGGTCCTTAGGGTGGGGTTTTGAGGAGGTTTGAGGGAGAAGTAGGGGGAGAGAGGAGGAGAGTTGGAGAGAACGGGCAGGCAGCCTGGTGTTTGAGGAGGGGCAGGGAGAGAGTGGAGGGTCTCGTGGCTGGAGGAGCCTGTGTCCAGGCACTGGGTTCTGAGGGTTTTGGGGGAGGCAGTGAGAGAGGTCTTTCCCTCTTGTGCAGTGCAGGTGTTTGAGGGGCCAGCTGTGGGTGGGGCCGGGAGGCTTTCTAGGGGGGCGCCAATTTGGCTCGTCATCCCCCCCTCTGTCTTTAGCTGGGTTCTTCCTCCTTGGCTGTGTTTGAGTGTGCTCTCCTGTTGGCGTCTCTCATCTGAGGGCTTCTGTGCGTCTTTTTCAGGCTCTTGCTAGTTCAGTTTTGTGTTGGAGGAGAGTAGTCCCTTTCTTTGTGCAGTTAGTCGCCCCCTGTTTTCTTTTGTTCCCTCCTCGTTTTCGTGGTGCTCCTCAGTGCTCTGTTAGTGGCCAGGCTAGAGCCTCTGAGTCTTTCTTTGCTCTAGCTGGTCTTAGTGAGAGGGGGAGCACGTGGCAGGACAGACAGACAAAGCCACGTGCCCCTCCCCTGCGCTGTGGCTCGGTCCGGTCAGGCCCCTTGGTGCTCGCCCTTGTAGGGTGAGTCGCCCACAGTGTAACACCCCAATATAAAAAAAAAAAAATCCCGGATGTCTAAATATGAGCATTCATGATACACACGCCACCGCTGCAGCTGCTGCTAACAAATGCCTGCTTGCACATCCTACTTCTTAAGATCGTGTATTGGCAAGATGATTATCTTGCTTGGAGGCTCAACTTGGATATGTATATAATGCAAATGCAACCAACGGATTGATAGCACTGTTGCCTGTTGCCGGATGTATATGTTACACACACACACAGTCACACACACACACACACACGTAGTCCCCTTGTGCAGTTAGTTGCCCCCTGTTTTCTTTAACTCCCTCCTTGTTTTCGTGGTGCTCCTCAGTGCTCTGTTAGTGGCCAGGCTAGAGCCTCTGAGTCTTACTTTGCTCTAGCTGGTCCGAGTGAGAGGGGGAGCACGTGGCAGGACAGACAGACAAAGCCACGTGCCCCTCCCCTGCGCTGTGGCTCGGTCCGGTCAGGACCCCCGTTGCTCGTCTTTGTAGGGCGAGTTGGCCACAGTGTAACACCCCTTGACACACACACACACACACACACACACACACACATATATATATATATATATATATATACGTACAAACTTACCCAGGTTTTGTATGTAACTGTGGCGGCCTCGGCGGTGAAGTCCATGACGACCGGCGCTGATGGTACAACTGCGGCATCCCTGTCATTCGTAGCAGCGGGCATCATCATCACGCGCCCATAGCCGGTACGACGATGAGGATGGAGATGAATGGCCCCATGCTCGAAGTGGACCTGCAGCACGTACGGCATGTTCCAACATGACTACTACTAGCTACTTGCAACCGAGCGACGTATGTACATCGGAGAATGACGGCAGGTTGGTGTAGAGCTCGATCGATAGCACGCATCAATCAATGCAGCAGATAGATGTATGTGTGCTAGGTCGGTTTCAAAGCCTTAAGTGGAACGTAACCGTATAGTACTTCATTCTGACAGTGTAACTAATAAGTTACGTAGTTGGAGTTGCATCAAGGCCTGCCTGTGATCACGAATGAATGCTCATGCATGCATGTTCACTACACTTGAGTCTGCCATAGTGCCATCAGCACTTTAGCCACTAACGATATACATACACACACATATAATATATATATATATATGGCTAACGTACACCAATCACGCGGATCAGCGTAGCAACATGGAGGGGGGAATTATGTCAGCATGTATTTAGGTGCTAATAATCATGCACATGCCTAAACAGGCATCCTGCCCCATCCTGTGTTTTTCCAAGTAAATAAAGGCGCACCTCATCTGTGCCAGCCGGGCCCGGGACAGGGCGAGTCCAATGCACTTGATCCCGGGTGAGCCTGGCATTTGTAATCAGCTTGTTGTTCACGAACACGTGGCCGCGGCTGAGAGCCACATGGGTGGCACCAACTGCTGCTGGACGTGATGACTTGGCCACCACTTTGTTAGCGCCCTTTGGAATGTGAGGCTTCAGGATAAAGGTTGTGTTCATATTGTGCAAGGCATGATGATTGCTGCCAGGTGGCGCTGGCTCCTCTGCAGAAATCAACGCAAAATAAAAAGGCAACAACCCATATACACATGCATAATGTAAGCATTGTTAGCGTATCAGCGAAAACCCTGCGTGCTGCTTGGCATGAATGAAACTTCTCAATATAAATGAAATCGTTTACCATCAGAAAATATGAATGGATGAATGAATGCATGCACGTGTGTGTGTTAGTGGCCAAGCTAGAGCCTCTGAGGTGTTCTTTGCTCTTGCTGGTCCGAGTGAGAGGGGGAGCATGGGGCAGGACAGACAGACCAGGTGCCCCTCCCCTGCGCTGTGGCTCGGTCCGGTCAGGACCCCCGTTGCTCGTCTTTGCAGGGCGAGTCGCCCACAGTGTAACAACCCTTAATATATATGTATATATCTACATAAACGTATATCCACATATAGATACATATAGATAGCAAGTGCACAAGGAAACCAAGCAAGGGAGTATAAGGCGCACCTGGCTTGGGCTTCCTCATCATCAGGGCTTCATGCGAGGTAGCTGCTGTGATGGCCTGCTGCATAGCATCTGGCAGAAACTTGCCCACCACATGACCCATGCTATTCTTGGCCCCCTCAATGTTCTGGAAGCACTGCAGCTGTTGGAGTACGGGCAGGTTCCTGAGGCCCAACATCATGCGCTCCATGGTGAGCTCGGGGTAATTCAGGAAGACCAGATAACCATTGGCATGGTAGGAGCGCAAGCCCTCTCGTAAGTGCACTCTGCACGATGGACATACCCAGGTAGAGGTGAGAGGAGAAATTAGCGCACGGCGGGAGAGTTCCACCTCGCTCGTCATCCATATTGTAAGAAACGTGCCTGCCATCAAAATGTGCATGATGATGGATGAACGCAGCTGCATGCATGCAGCACGCAGTGCGTGGATAAGTGTCTGATAGATTGATGCGCTGATTGCTTGTGGATGCATGTATATATGCTGGCTAATTAACATGTTAAGGGGTGTTACACAGCGCTGCGGGCGACTCGCCCTGCAAAGATAAGCACCGGGGTCCTGACATGTTGTGTTTAAGTGTATGGATGAGCCACATGATAGATGTACAGGCAGGCAGGTAGGTACGTCACTAGTTCTTCACTGTCATCATGTACTGCGCGTGCATGCTGCCACCATACATACATCCGGTCACTTGACGACAAGGTAGCTAGTTCAAGTACACGGTGACTGGTAGGTGGCGGGTTTACAACACTGACCATTGCACATACAACATGATGACATACCCGTGCACAGAACCAGTAACCAGTGTACTGGTGAAGTGCTCAATGCGCTCCAGCTGATAGCGCCCGTCCTCAGTGGCGCGCTTCACAACGTCATGCGGTCGCAGAAGACCAACCTACATACAGCCGGGGCCAGCAGCACAGGTGACGGAATCAGTAATGCATCCAGCAGACACATACCAGTGTAGTCAGTTGGGAAGCCAGCCAGCTAGCGGCAGCTACAGCCCTACGGCTTATCTATGCCCTATATATATGGCTGCCCTATAGGTAGCTAGCTACCTGACCATGTTGTCAACCTGTAAATAGCTACAGCTAGTAGTTAACAACATCTATCACTACCTAGTTGGGGTAGGTGATACGACAAATAAACTGCTGCCAAAATATATACACATATTTGGCCATCGATCCATATATATATATATATATATATATATATATATATATATATATACTTACACTCAAGTATTCGCGCACCTACGTACCTGGAGCCATGGGTTTTGGGCACGGGCCATATGTGGATCCAGGGCCCTCAGGCCTGTGGTTGTAAAGAACACGTGTTCCGCCGTGAAGAATGGCTTTTCGTTGTTGAAGCCGAAGACCCTGAAAGGGCGGTCGCTAGTGGACATGACGCGCTCACTGGACGCAATACCCGCACTGCGGTTCCACTTGTGCACATCGCAGGAATTGCGACAAAGAATCTTGTCTCCCTCCGTGATCTGGATGCATGCATTTGAAAGACAGTTTTCACAAGGGGCAGGCAGAGATAGATAGATAGATAGATAGATAGATAGATAGATAGATAGATAGATAGATAGATAGATAGATAGATAGATAGATAGATAGATAGATAGATAGATAGATAGATTTGTATGTGCAATACGTGCATACACTTATTGCATGCATGCATGTAGATAGAGTGTAGATAAGAACAGGGAACTGCATACATACATATATATAGCAGTTGTACTGTTAACAACTCTATCTCGACATAAACATACAAGCAAGCAAGCAACTACACCAGCAAACCCATCTATATATCATCATCACCTTCTCAATGGGAATTGAGGTCCCGTTTGCAAGCAACACTAGGGTGCCAGGCACGAAGCAGCCTCCCGGGCTTTGTGCGTATTCACGGACAGAGTTGTTCGGATGCTTATCTGTCCGCATTCCGTAGTGCTTCGCGCTGAAGGGCCCATCCCTATCCAGCCAGCTAAGTAGCTCCAAACCATAGGTGATGTCTGTGTAGGTTGGATCCGGAGCGCAAATAGGTCTACCACCAAAATCTACCAAGTGACATCCGCCGTGGTGAACACTAGCTTGCTGCTTCATGGCGGCCTGCTTGACTGGCTCTTGAAATGGGTCCTTGTTCATGGCCTCAATCATGGCGCCAGTCAGTGTGTAGCCCTGCGTGCACAGAACGAATCGAACGAAGCATATTATATTACATATTACCAGGCATGTATATATGTATGTGGCTGGGCAGAACGTTTTGGATCATACATTATCCAATAAAACACGCATCGTTTCCGTTAGTTATAAACATCTTGGAATGGTAATAATAAAATATGTATATATGCTAACCGTGTGACGTTGCAGCTAGCATGGGCAGGCAGCAGGTAGGTAGGCCACATATATATCGACCTTGCTTATTACTTAGTAAACTCCCTTGAATCTCATCGTACTTAGCTTATGAGAGAACTATATATATATATATATATATAATTCAAATACGCGTATATATACATACCTGTACCAGGCCGAGAAAGCTATGGTAGGTGTCGTACAGTCGTTTTGGCAGCAACGATTTGGGATCTTTCTGAGTCGCCGTCAATGCACACCCGCGAATCGTCGCTGACGCCTGCTGATAGCTGGAAATATCCAAGCGACACAGAATGTACATGATCAGCTGCAGGGCGGTGCTGTTCTGCTCGGCCATATTCAGCAGCGAGATCTCATTGAGCTTGTTTGAGAGGTAACTGATCATAGACGCTGTGAAACCAGGCGTCTCCGTAAGGTCCTTCCACCCATTCGGCAGCTGGGCGACGGTCTGCAGCAGGTGGCTGTGGACCCAATCGTCCAAAAGCGCACCCGCCAGGTAATGGGACGGCGATCCATCGGTCGGATTGTTGCTATTCGGGGTCCACGAAACAGCTTGCGCGTATGTGATGGTGACCGGCACAGCCTCGGTGAAGATGCATGCCAGCATCTCCTCATTGCTTTTGGCCTCATTTGCCAGCGGCGGCAGGTTGATGCCAAAATTGGCGTTCACGCCGAGGTGGTTGTCGCTGGCGGCGATCACCTCGGGGACCTTGATGGTGGATTCGAAGTCGAACAGTCCCTTGGTCTGTATGTATGTGGTGAGGGTGAAGGCAGCGAGGGGGACCCACATACACGCACAAAGAACGTTTATATGTTTGTTCTCGTCACACGGTAGGTCGTCGGTCGGTTGGTTAGCATAATCGACAGCAATGCGGTGCAGTGCAGTGTAACACCCCTTAACACCCCTGACATACGTACACACACACACACACATATTCACACGTATACATATATACACACATACACAAAAATATATACACACATATAAATATATACATATATAATGTTATAAGATTGTGTATAAATGGGTGTTACACTGCGTGTGGGCGACTCGCCCTGTAAAGACGAGCACCGGGGGCCATGACCGGACCGAGCCACAGCGCAGGGGAGGGGCACCGACAGATTGTGTATGTGTGTATCCGCTGCGCCACTACTAGCTAAACCCTGAATTTAAAACCGATCCAGCCAGCCACGCAGTTGTAGCAGTTAGCGCCAGCATGGCTCCCCCCCCATCCTAATGATTGACACGCGGCGGGCGCTTATTACCCACCTGTGCGATTGCCTTGCATATGTGGATCACTGCGGCAGTCGTGATGACGTCAGTTACGTTTGCTGCTGTAGGCCCGTTGAGCATCAGGGCCGTCTCTGGGTTGCTGTTGAAGAATGTTTGAGCGACGCCATCAACAGTTTGCATCAGCGTAACGAAGCGCTTGCTCAGATCTCCATGGGGTAGACTGTCCGTCTTCTCGCATGCAGAGATGACCTTTCGCACCAAGCCCATGTTGGGATCTGGGTCTGCCGCCGCCATGATGATGATGATTTTCTCCTGATGATTAGCAATCAAGCATGTTCGTTGCGTGCATTATTATGATTATTAGCTGACGCAGCAGTGTTTATTTATTTACCAATTAAGCAAGTATACGCGTTAGTTGAATGCATGGATGGAGTTAGTTGTAATTCGTTGCTTAAATAGATGCATGGATTATTGCCGCGTGACAACGACTACTGCGCATTAATAACAATAACACAGAAATGAACCTGCACGCATACATGCAGAGGCATGCAGCTAGGCAGCAGGTAGACATACAGTATATATAGTACATACGTACGTTGATAGAATTATTGCAGAACAGCATATTTTTTTGCAGGTGCAAATAAATTTTTATATACAAGAAAAATAATTACCTGACTGCTGGATTCGAAACGCTTTGCCTATGAAATGATGCAGACGGAAAACTGAAACTAAGCAAGATTAGTATCCTTTTTAGGAGCGAGGAGGAAACGACAGCTTATCACACACTTATTACGTACGTAATAAACCTACCGGTATGTAGGTAGTAATAATGAAGCAAGATAAAAGTAGTATCGTTTAATTAACTAACGGCGAGTACACATATGGGACGACGTTATGTGTGATGATCGAGCGCGCGATCGATAGATGCACAGCAGTCAAGCAATGCTCCATCAAATCACTCGCTACTGATGTGAGCTTTTATAATCTATGGGAATGAAAAGTTACGATTCCATCGTACATTTACATTCGGTACGAATAATACTGCGAGCTGGAATGCGCGCAGCAGCTGGCTCGAAGGACGGGCGCTACTGGCTGGCTGCGTCAACCTGCTGCCTACTACATACAACCTACCACATTTCAATCATGTTACTTCTACCTAGTTGCCCCAGCCAATATCACTACGTATCCGCATCGTATGCATAGCTAGCATGCAAATAAACAGATCATTACCTGCTGCTGTGTACATTCCATAGCATCGCCGCCAATGACGGGATGGAACGTGACGTCACGTAAGTCGGTGACGGAAGTACGTAAGCAGCAGCTAGCGTGACAATTATGCACGGGACGGATGCATGCATGTGCTGCTACATCCTTTCATACAACTTTTTGACCTTTTATTGGCCTTCTGTACATGCAGTCCATGCATCCGTTTTGCGTGACTTTATTCGTTCGACTTATATTATATATGCCGCAATTATGTTTACTGCCGAAAATAAAATTCCGACGTGTACGTAATCAATTAGCTTTATAATTGTTATTTATTTGCTCTGAAGCGCCAGTCCCTCGTTGCGCTTGAAGGCCGCGCCGATCGACTTTATTTCGTTCGAGGCGCTGGATAATAGTAGATTATTCCCCCTATTTGAAAACCACCAAATTCGCATATTAATATTGCGATGGAAATTATTTATCGTTCCATAAGGTAGATAGGATGGAGCTGTTGTTACGAACTGCTGACATAAAGCTGGCTGGCTGGGACGGGGAAGTAAGCACGGGCACGCAACCAAGCAACTAACTGCCATTTATTTTTTGTCATACGACGACAACTTGAACACGCAGGACAATCTAAATAAAGGCGAGGTCACATACAGAGCCGAATGAACGAGAAGAGCCCGAAACTGCTGGCCACAAAAGCAAGCAAAGCAAAGCTGCTGGATGCGGGCCGCATACCGTTCGTATAATAACTCCGGAAGCGAGGCAAGGACGACGACGGGAGGGCCGCTGTTCCGAAAGGAACAAGCAACAAAAACAAGATATATACGCAAATAAATAAAGACGCAAAACTATAAAATAATCCTGGGAACACAGACTGTGGAATACGCAGAGAAACCGTACTGCAGTTATCACTACGAAAAAATGTTGATTGATTACATTTCCTCATTTTACCTTTTTAGTTTTCGTGAGGGATATCCTATCCGATGCCTCATATCAGTTATTAACCCGCCTTATTATTAGCAAGCCAATAAGCTAGCCCACAATAACTGAAATAAAGCTGGAAATAAAGCGAAGCACGACTGCCAATTAAGAGATTGATAACTGCAGCATGCAGACTTCACATTGAAAAGCTGAGCAGCCAAATATAGGACGGAGCGAGCCAGCTACGTATGTAGCCGGAAGTCCACGCAGGCAGCAGCAGTGATGAACGGCGGAGTGCTGGCGGGCAACTAACCCGGCGGCACGCAGCAGCCTAGATGGCTCGCGCGTAATTAATTATGCACGACAAAATATTTGCGTGGGTGGCCCACGCAAAGTAACGCGCAGTTGTTCACATCCCTTAAACGCTTCATTCCCTATCTAGCGAGCATACGTGATTACCGGAAGAAAGCTTACTTTCTGCTGCTCTCCGATCCGCCGGTAGGTGGATGGTTTGTACGCATGTATGATGACGACTTTATTTATTTTGCTTGGCTGGAAGGGTCACTACTACTAAATAGTTGATCTATAGTTGATTCGATTATAGTCGGGATGCTCCCACACTACGAACATAGCTTTTAAGCGCGCTTTAAAAATTACCGCGTGACAATATTCTTATTCGAAACGTTATTTTGAATGAGCACGCACGGCGGGGAGCGAGCTTGATGTACTTCATTCTCAGTAGTGTGAGTCGGGCGGGCGGGCGGGCATGCATGCCGGCAGTAAGCTTGCATGCAGCTGCTCGATGTCAGAGGATGAGGAGGATGTAAGAGGTCAGCAGCAGTTAAATTCTATATTTCGTACCAATATCCAGTAGCGTATGTCAGCACCTCATCGTCTATCAATAATAACACAGGAACGAACCAGCTTCGTTCTCTAGATCGCTTTAATCCTCGTAATAATCTGCTTTGCCCTCCCGCCTCCAACTTTCAATAATCCACCGACATGCATATGCTTAGAAAACGAAAGGACAGCCTTCAGAAATAAAGCAAGACAACAACTTTAAATATTTTTAAATATAGTTATGTTTCCATATACATATCTATTTTTATAACATTACATATTTAGTATGCATGTGGAAAAATTCTTGGCGGAGAAGAATATATATATATATAATTACGAGGAAACACGCACTTTGTGTATAATAAATGTCCCGATGGAGAAACGTTTATAATGTATTTGTTATGGCGTTATTGATTGCGGAGAGGGGAGGAGAGGTGACTTCCGGGGCCCCTCCCGGATTGGCTTGCCCACCTAAAAGGTGGGCAATCGAAGCCTATGCATTTTGGACAGGACGAGACCGTACTTGAAAAAGTCACATTTTTGCCGCATGACGAGCAGATAGTGCAGTGCTGATACCTTCATGCAATTTGATACCAAAGTGAAAGAACCATCGATCATCATACGAACAAGGTGCATGTGTTTGCAGTTGAAATGAACTGCGAGATAAGAAAGCCGGAATGCGGTTCAGAAGGTTGGCACAATACATCAATATGAAACGTGAACACACAAGGAGTTTTAAGACTGGAGATAGAGAGCAGCGTTATATAAGTATCGATGATGAATCTACATGCAATGGCAGTTAAAAGCAGCAGAGCACAAACGGAGTGCGAGCGAGCTGTCCATACTTGAAAGAAAGTCACACTACTGTAGCCGCATGACGAGCAGACAGGTGGTGTTTGTGGATAACCGCATGCCTGTTGCTTGGTGGTGATAGGGTGGAATGAGCTCAACCCGAATGTGAGTTGTCTGATTGCAGCAGTGATGACAGGTAGGTATGAACAGATACGAGTGAGACAATATAGCAGGAATGTGGCCCAAGTGCCGGCTTGACGAAATAAATTGCTAGAAACGAAATTTCAGGGCGGTGGGTCTGTACATTTAATGAAAGGGGCAGGAATAATATGAACCGGCGGTCATACGGAAGACGAGGTTGTAGGATGGCGTGCGTGGTCGTCAAAAGGAAAGCGGGTGATGACGGCACGACTAGGATGATGACCAAAGTGATGAAAGAAATAGGGAAAGCACGCACAGCAAATATATATCATCTTCAAAGTATAGACGCTTCGTTGGAGGATTTCCAATTAATCAAGGCAAGAGGGCAGCATTCAGCAGCAGCCGGTAAGTGTTGCCACTGCTTTGAAGTAGAAGCAGTTGAAGGCAGACGATTATATATTGGCATCAGGTATTATAAAGGCATCCACGAAACCACGCCCAGGTGCTTGCCCAGGCACCCAGGCAAGAAGCACGCAACCAGGCGCTTAGGCAGGTGGAAGGTTGGTGCTTGCAGTAGGATCGATTGGAAAGACAGATAGAGGTATAGCATCAATGAAGCGGACATACATGGAAGCATGTGCAGGGAGCATGGGTTCCATTGATCAAGGACGATACCGCGCGCATTGATGTTGTGCAGACTGCAGAGGGTACGGTACCAACCGGTAATGGAGTTACAAACACAGTTCACGCACGCCTAATTCTTGCGACATATATAGTCAACAACACCATGTTGGATGCAGTTCTGAGGCAGGCAGCCAAGTGCGTGTCGATACAGGTGCCCATACAATGTGGGCAGGTACTGATGACAGATGAGGAGGTGTATCTATCTATCTGCAGATGATGAACAATAGAAATGAGCGGGCAATATCAATAGCTGTCAGCAGTATAGCAAGCATAGAAAATGCAAATCACATTCAGTATGGAGTGCAAGGCCTGGGGGGATACATAACATACATGTGTAAAACTGCATCAGAGGGAGGATTATGGGCAGATGCGCTAATTCTCCCATGGGTTGCACGTGTAGTATCCTGATTAGGATATCTCACGGGTAGTATCCGAGATGGCCTGTTGGCCTGTTGGCCTGGCATCCTTTCGATCGAGCCTTTGCTGCATGTTGGCGGATATAACAACAGATAGAGATACAACAGCATGCATACTAAACATCAACCGAGTAGTATGGGAGAGTCGCAGTGCACAGCCTATAGAAGCACACATGCAATCAGAAAATGGGATTTTCGTGGAAGTGGCTCGTGATAGTGAACATTATGAACCGGTAATGCCTTTGATGCTCTGCAACAACCGAAGGGCGTGATCACGCACTGAACATGTGAATGGCCAGCTAGATAGTGGACAAGCAGACAGCAGCAATGATGAGGCACCAGTCTAACATGGCACCCGGCACATGACAATGTGAATAGCCTAGTGGGTATACTAAATCAGGAAAGTGGAACTAAAGCAAGGAGTGACGGTTCCGCCGGGGAGCCCCGCCCGCGCGGAACATGCATACAGTACGTATGTAGTCACGGGCGGGGGGTGCACCCCCCTGCCTGAAGAACCCTGGAGTCGTCATCCGATCCCCGCTCGCTCCACCACCTCGCTCCTGCACCACCTGCCTTCCCGCCCCAAACCCCTTTTGCTTTCCGTCTGGAGGGATTTATTGGTCAGGTTTAATTTAGTCAGCAGGGGATAGGTAGATTACAAAGCCGATATAGCTAGGCATATAATATGATAGCCTTGCTTCATAACTCGTCTGCGCATTATTAATGCAAGCAAGTTGACGACGACGGACGTCATCATCAACTTACATCGCCCAGCAGAAGAATCGATGCGCCCAATGCTGCTGTACTGAGCGTGCGCTCGGCCAGCTCCAAATGTGATCATTACAGCATCGGGGGCCAAAATGATGACTTCCGTGACAAGATAATAAGAACAGCATGTAGCATTATTGCTTGCATGCACTGATTCTCACTGATGAACATCACATGAAACCGCACGCAGACCCGATCGTACCATCCCTGCTGATATTTAGATCTTTGCATCATCAATCATCATGATCACGCACCCATTATTAAAATATATAGATGGGCCCGGATGGATGGATCTGCCGTGTGTACACAGGTAGGTCCCGAATACGTATATATGCCCCAGTTGCTATCTTGTATAGTGCCACAGTATGTAGGTAGACAGGTAGGCATGTCGTATGTAAGCAATAATCATGTTTCCCGTTCGCTGCTTGGCTGGAGCTCCTGTCATCACCCCCCTACCTGCCTTTCCTTATCAGTAGTATATTTTATTAGTAACATCGACTGCAGCTAACTACTCCGGGAGCGCCCTCAATAATAATTGAGGGCGCACTGCTGTTGGAATGAAGCGCATCATCATATGGAGCGAGCACATTATCGATCGTATGTGCATGCGCCTCGAACGATCGATCAATCGAGGCGCATGCACATGCATACGCATGTACGCTTCTTTGATTGCCTGCTGGCTGGCTCCAGTTTCCCCGCTCTCACCCCTCCATCCCACCGCCGACATCCAACATATGTAACCGACTCACAACGAACCAGCTGGAGTTAGTGACTCGTGTCTCTCTCCGCAACAG
This sequence comes from Volvox reticuliferus, assembly GCA_019650235.1. Classification (NCBI taxonomy): domain Eukaryota; kingdom Viridiplantae; phylum Chlorophyta; class Chlorophyceae; order Chlamydomonadales; family Volvocaceae; genus Volvox; species Volvox reticuliferus. Next base: position 374,486 of record BNCP01000060.1, read on the forward strand.
CAGTACAAGATCGAGGCCTCGTCGATTCACCTTTGCCTCCCCTCCCCTCCCCTCCCCTCCCCTACCCTCCCCTCCCCTACCCTCACAGACACATATATAGGAACCGCATATATCTTCGCTTCTGTCCTCTCGTGGACTGAGTACCTCGCATGTGTTGTATCTCTGTTATATCCGCCTACAGCAAAGGCTCGATCGAAAGGATGCCAGCATGTATAGCGGCCCCGCAGCGGCCCAACACCAGGACCAGCCGATAACACCACCCTTGCTTGCCCACCTCGCTCGCAGCTAGCGCCAGTGCTCAGTACAGTGTAGGCCGCATGCATACCTGCGGCTCGCCAGCGAGCGAGCATCGCGCAATGGAACGTACGTGCGTCCTACAGATCCCCTGCATTCCACGCACAGCACGCCGCCGCACGCGTCCATCTATCCCCCCAAGCACACGCACACCCACCTAATAAAGCTGACGACCGGAGCCCTCATCATCATATAGGTATTTTTAAAAGGCGATTTTGATACCGTGCTTTTTACAAGCTCGACATCTGAAGCGAAAACATATATGGTTTACAGCTCGTCCGCTATACTTCACTCCGTCCCTCCGGGATCGGACACCATGTTGGTTGTGCCGCCATTTATTTGGGCCCACACCATGGGGCCCATGATGCATGTGCACTGCCAGCAGCCGCCCAGAGCTCGTTGATTGCTTGGCCTCGTTAAGACGCGGCTTCATCGCGCAACAAGGCACTCGCTGGCATCTCGTCCAGCCGCAGCGGCTCCAGCGTGAAAGGAATCGGCTGGGTCAACCACCTGGTGGTGATGTTGAACGAATCCGTGCTGTTGCGGTACGGTTCTACGGGTATGTGAGATACCACTGCCGCCATGTCCTCAACCTGCAAGTATGCCGATCGGGCAAGGATTTGAGCAGTTGGTAATAGTTGGGTTTTACAGCCGGTGCGTCTGAATATGTCTGTTTGGGTTGGGGAGGGCTGGGTGGGAGAGGGCTGGGTGGGGGAGGGCTGGGTGGGGGAGGGCTGGGTGGGGGAGGGTTATAGCCATACTCGCCATAGCTGTGGAAACCATTGCAGTGGAAATAACGGGACACGGCCTACACACACATACACACACACACACATATCTATACATAGTATGTGCATGTGTAGGTGTGTGTGTGCATATATGTTTAGATGTCGATGCTTCCCCCCACGCACCCCATCTCGTTCTTCTCCTCCCTTCCCTTCCTATCCTCTGTTCTCCCACTCCCTTTTGCTTCCTCGTGAATACTTCATACTTCACATAAACTCTTCAAAAATATATATATATATATATAATATCTAAGAACATAAACTCTTCAAGATATATCTAAGAAGCTGAAGAGCTCCCGAATATCGCCCTCCTACTTGCTTCCCCGTCCTACACCACTTGGAGTGCTACTCACCAGCACCTCCGCAAACACCGTGAAGGCCCCGCCCCACTCCCGGTGGTCCGCAGTTCCGATGAAGAAATCCGACGTATCCGCGATGAAGGCCGCGGTGCCCCGTCTGGATGGGCGGCCGGGGTGAGACGGGATGGAAGAGAGGGTGGAGAGAGCTTGCTTGTGCCCGGATCATCTATCGGGAAGCAAAGGTGCCGCCGAGTACCTTTCTTTCCACTAAGAGACGAAGCGACGAAGCGACTAAGCGATGATGCGACTAAGCTGAGGGAAAGGAACTAAGGATGGTGAAGGGCCGAGACGACAGGGACGGCTGCTGGGATGTGCTGCGGGCAAAATTATTAGCCTTCGATTCTTTGCTGGATGGATGGGTCAATAACAAATACATCACCCAAAGATGATACCGCTAGCCGTTAAGCCTTAATTAGGTACCAATATATAAATATATATGTGTGTGTGTAACTTTAATCATAAATATATTTATTTTATTATTATTATGAATACGTGTTCATGGAACATGTCCCAGGATCAACTACTGGCGGACACCGAATGAGTTGGAAAGTCGGGAGGCAGGGTGAGCTCCACTCCCAGGAGACAGCAGCGCAGAGACCCCCACATGCGCCCAACCAAACATTAGACCCGTACACATCCATCCAGCGACAGGTTGGGTTTCACACCACCACCACCACCACCACCACCACCATCACTACCACCACCACCACCACCATCACTACCACCACCACCACCACCACCAAGTATAGCCATACGTAAGTGCAGTATTCCTCTCGCCGGGCGGGGGAGAGCACACGCACAAGCTAGGTACCGAGATCCTCCCGGGCCTTATTATTTTGCTCTCACGCAGCGCTGTCTTAACAGCCTATTAAGACAGCACCACATTCTCCCTTTGCTTTGCATTCCTGTTGCATGCACCAGTCCACCTTACCAATACGGCTCAAGGTCAATGATGATGATAATGATTAACCAATTCCTTATAATATTCTTAGGCTTCTACAGTGGCTACGATAGGGTGCAATAAAGCCATGTAACATGTAGCACGGCTCAACAACTGACGTACATAAACGTACGTGATCAGGTATGGTATATATTTGAGCGCAGCGTTGAAAACTAGGGTTTTCGTTCTGCTACACTCGATTGTGGAACGATTGTGGTTCCGGAGCAAGGGTGGTTTATATGGATGGAGGCGACGGTGTGTCTTGCCTGATCGTCCTGGGTGTTACTTTTAGATGTAAGAGTTGGGCGTCCGTCGTCATCGGTGGTGTGTGTGTATGTGTGTGTATGTGTGTGTGTGTATGTGGACGCTGCGCCTCCGGTTGGCAATTCGGCATGTCCTTCGCATACTACAGCTCGACGCCGACATAGCTTTGTTTGTTACCCCGCTGGGGACAAGAGAGAGAGTGTGTGTGTGTGAAGAGATTTAGCATCTATGAAAGCCCTATGAATCCGCACTCATGCATGAACTCCCTACCCGCCCAAATACTACTCCATATAGCAACGGCGGAGGTACCATTTACAGGTGTCGTTCGCAACACCACGGAGCCTACCACGGAGCCTACACACGGGATCAAAAAAGACGCAAAAACCTGGACCACGTGAAACTCACAGAACGGGAAGCATTTTGGGGTTCTCCATCTTGACCTTATTCGTCATTCCCGGCAGGCCCCCCTGGAGCAACGCGTACGGCGGGCCGTTGAAACCGTTGAGTCCCCAGTTCTGCGATGTGGGGAGTTTTATCCCACGGCGTCAGAACATACGCACACACACACACACATGATATAAGTCAGTATATAATATCTTAAGTAAATTATAACTCAACAAAATTAAACAAATGTTGAGAAGCTATCAATGCGGTCGTTGGATATGAAAACAACGAACTCAGTCACGGCGTCGTACGTAAAATGGTACGGATACATATGGGGATGATCACTGGGATATAAAAAGGGAGAACGTAGGGTATCCGGAGCGGTGGAAAAGAAGAAGTGCTAGCTTGTGCGTACCTGCGGCACTGGTTCGTTGCGATAGAAGCTGCAGCCGGCGCAGGCCCGTAGGGATCCCGCAGCCATGGCAGCTATAGCCTCGCACGCCTGGGGAGCCCAGTCCCGACGCAGGTGCAGCCTGATCTGTTGGGGTATTGTGTGTGTGTGTGTTTTCGTAGGATGGGGAACGGATGCAGCATTTGGCGGGCAGGGGGTGAAGCAAAAAGTGAATGGGGGAAGAGAGAGAAAGATGCAGGCAGACAGACAGACAGACAGACAGACAGACAGACAGACAGACAGATAGAGAGAGACAGAGAGAGACAGAGAGAGAGAAAGGAGGTGTTTAATCATGATGCGGATTCGGCTTCTCTCACAGATAAATATGTAAAAATGTCATTATGAATAATAGTCCAGAACCGGAACGAAAAGAGGCCCATGGGACCGTAACCACTGGGCGTACTTCGCTTTACCTCTTACGCTCTTGTATTGTATACAACGAAAGGGAACAACATTTTGGAAATGTAAAACAAAAGTTTTCGTGCGTGGCCTCGTTCCCCGGTATTCCATATATAAAATGATGAGTGGTGTGCGCACGGCTCTGACCTGGCCGTACGTTGACATCAGAGATACAGCAGCTACGGTGGCGGTATTTCTCTCATTCTTCGTACGGCTGACTGCGATGGCAAGGAAACAATTGCACGGCATCGGGTCGGACAGTTGTGCGCCAAATGAGCTGTTGCACGAGAGGCCCGAGATAAAAACCAAAAAGAAACGGCTTGCCTTCGCTATATGTAATAAAGGCATCTTGCCTTGCCAGATCTCCGGCGCAGAACCCCAAGTTGGCGAGACCAACAAACAATGCGACATGAAAAGCTCGCATCGTCTATGAACTGGCTTTTCAATGGAGTTATATTACACCGTAAAGCAACCTTTAACAGTTCATGTGTTGGATGCAGAGCAGGAAACTATTTTCGTATGAAGTTGCCAGCCAAAAAACGTCGTAGTTAAGACTTTGCATTGATCATTAGGTACAGCCTAAATGGATCAAAATCTCGTGGCGCGCTATAAAAGCACCAATGCATGCAGCCGTGCCGGCGTTCCACGCTGTGATTGAGATCAGAGGTGTGAGACCATGTCATCAATCTAAAACCGATGCCTTATCAAGAAAAGCAATTTGTTAGCAAAGATGGCCATGTTTTTGCCGAGATTCTGTTAAAGCTCGTCACAACGGCATTGGGTTGCATCGGCCATCGAGCATCCAAGAAGTCAATCGATTACGTCAGTTCATTTTGATTTCTTCTGTTTCTTAAAGTTATATTGCACAGAAATGCTATCTTTTACGTCAATCTGTCACACCTCAGTGGAAGCTCCTTCCAAACTTGCTGAAGGTCCATGTCGGCGTTCATTGGGCTACAGTTCAATAACCAGGCAGAGCCAAATGAAGGTGCGCCTTCCTGGAAAGGTGGTGAGGTCTGCATTCACACGAATCCCTGCAGAGGAGTAGCAATTCTGCCTATCAACGATGAAAACGTTATATCTAATCTTTAAGTTATTTATTCGTGGTGACATTGGTCTGCAACGGGCCCGGCCGCGTATCACCGGTTACGTCTCGTCATGCCGTTTCCTACCCAGGGACAGGAAGATGATGCAATCTTCGCATTACCTGGTCTGGTGGAGGAGTCGAGCGTCTTATCGGAGGGCAGCGCAAAATCAAGGTCCTCAATTTCAAAGCGGTGCTCACAGAGCAGTTCATGGCCATGGATCGAAGGCCGTAACGCAAGGCAGTGGTCCGCGCATGGCCTTTCGGTGCCGTCAGAAATCTCCCCTCAACTTGAACTGGTTGGTTTGGTGTGGGTCAATGAGTGCGCATGTTGTGATATTCGCACCGGTTCACCAATTGGAAATGTAAGGCAGCGGTGTCACATACCGTGCTGGTTTGAATGTGCGTCTATATGTGCTACCGGTATTGTCCGCATGGCACTAAAGCCATTCTGAGCCATCCTCGTATGCCGACACCTGTGCACCTGTACACCTGTCTTGCAGTATACATCATCTCACACGTATCTGCTGGACAAGGAACGGTCTATTCGCGGCCCAATCTTTTGAGGAGCAGCGATGCTCTGGAACTACAACTCTTAACAGTCTCCCATGCATGCAGCTGTTACGACATCAGTACAGCATCGGGGTGGCGAAAAAAGTCAGCCGAATCTAAATATCTATACTATGTATTATCCGCAGCACGGCCAATGCCGTTCCGTATGTAGCAGTAAGGAGTGAGGCGGGGAGGGAGGGAGGGAGCGCACCATTTCCGACATCTATCATGAGAGGACAGCATTTTGTATTCTACATTCCTGCGTGATGGGGGTGAGGTGGGGAATCGAATGTGCGGAAATATGTGTGTGCAGGAGCTGATGTAAGGATGCACCAAAAAGCCCTGCTGGCCGCGGCTCGAATTCAACTGAAGCTCTTATTTAGAAATCCAGTCCCTCACTGCTTCGAAGCTTACTCCACTTACTCCATGGAGAAAGCTCTTTACGCATGGGGTGTGTGCACCTGCGTGCATATCTCCAGCCATGTGCCCGCATGCATATGTCCGCATGCATTATGTTCGCATGCAATTTGTCTGCATGCATTATGTCCGCATGCATGTGTCCGCGTGCATGTGTGAGGGAAGCCTAATAATATGAGTTGGAACTTGTTGCCGATTGCGGCCACCAATTGAAGCTGGAGCTTCAGGCAGGCATTGAGGGCACTTCTTCTTGGAGGTTGTTCGTTGCCTTCATCTTAGCTCGGCTCGGCGTCAGGCGTTCACATTTTTATCGGTGTCTTCACACTATTGTATGACGGTGTGTATTTCGGCCGGAGCTCGGTCCAATACACAACATGTTTGGGGTGCTGTACGGGCCGCACCTCGTCTGTCCGAGGCGCCGCTGCTGTTGGTAAAGGTCGGTGATTCATTTTCGGTCTGTATCCGAATTGCACTGCTGCTGTTAAGGATAGTCGCTATCGACATAAGGAGCAGGGTTTCGGAGCAGGGTTCCGGAGCAGGATTTCGGAGCAGCGCTCCGAATGTTGTGGACATGCAGAAATGTTGGCGATGCAGGTTTTTTGGGGTGATGCGTATCTGGGGGGGGTTTCTTCAAAAGGCCGTTTCGCAAGATTCAATTGCTGCTACTGCTGCTAGTACTACTACTACTACTACTACTACTACTACTACTACTGCTATGAATGCTACTGCTGCTTAAGCCACATCTTAACACCCTTTATTCATACCGGTGTCGCCGTGAACCCTTATATGGGCGCAAAAACGGTTATTTAAACCTAGCTGATATAAAGATGGATCAGTGTGATCCTTCTGTGTTTGCCTGGCTGTACAGATCGATTGAAGTGCAAGAGGTCTTGAGTGGTGGTTGAGATAGTTGTTACGTTGGCAGGTGGTTTTCGGTTGGGTTGCCAGCAAGCGCTATCGGGTAGGTCGCTCAACATGTGGTAATCAATGAACGCACTCCACCCGACCTCATGTGGTAATTATTGAACGCACTCCACCCGACCTCATGTGGTAATCATTGAACGCACTCCACCCGACCTCGTTACGCCTGTCACCATTCTATTGCGCGTGCGACAGGTACTGCAACAAGCGATAGTGTGTTTTGCGCATGTATGTGTATGTGTATGTGCGGGTTTGGTGTTGGTGTCTTGATTGGCGAGGACGTCCGTTGAGACCGCACTTTCGGCCGGTGGTGGAACTTGTCCCTCGCCCCCCATACATGTTAATAACGGATGTGCTGTATTCCTTGCATATGTTATTTTGGAAAGCAAACGGTTTTGTTTGTGTCTGCTGCGTATGTGTGTGTATGTGTATGTGTGTATGCAGACCTTGGAATCGTTTTCCCCTGGTCTATTTGCTTTGCACCTTTTAGTCGCATGACGGTGTGTTCATCAACGCGATGCTTGTCTCAGCTCATATATAGCAGCAGCTTTGAGGAGGAGGAGGAGGAGGAGGAGGAGGAGGCGGAGGAGGAAGCGAACGAGGTCGATTTCCAAGTTCCCGCCCCTTAAGCTCAAGTGGATAAGAGACCTCTCAAGATATGACCATTCCCCGAGTGCTTGCTGCGTGCCCAGAACTAACGCTTTGCTGCATGCATGCATCCCATCATACAATTGCAATTTAACTGCGCTGTGGCTCGGTCCGGTCAGGACCCCGGTGCTCGTCTTTGCGCACAGGGCGATCGATCGAGTTGCCCCGCAACAGCGCTGTGTAACACTCCTTATTAAACTGCAGCACTTACAGGCTGCATGTATTGTATACTGTGCACGGGCCCCTGCTTGAGAACTTGGAAGGGCGGCTCGATCTCTTGTTAGGTAAACTGTGATTGTGTGCGGCTTGTGAGGAGGCCTGGATTGTCCAGGCACGCAAGGTTGCTTGAGAAATTGGCAAATTGCATGAGAAAAGCCGTGAGGTGCCGTGTGTAGTGTCCTGATTAGGATATCTACGGGTAGACTCCGAGATGGCCTGTTGGGCTGTTGGCCTGTTGGCCTGGCATCCTTTCGATCGAGCCTTTGCTGCATGTAGGCGGATATAACAACAGATAGAGATACAACACCGTGAGGGGATCACACGAGGGGATCACAGAAAAAGTTTTAAGATAGAGTTGCACGGTGGGTCCCACATTCCTATCAGCAGCAGATTGACGCAATGTGGTCGCAAGCCTCGCTCAAGCCTATTTGGTCATATGCATATTGAGGTTTTTCGATGGGTTGCGCCTGCCTCGCGTCTGGCTACGTACAGGCTGCTGCCCTCATATATACTAATCCAGCCACTTCGTTATTATTTTGCTGGTGCTCCGTACGTACTACGTACGGCGATCCACCGCATATATATGGGTTTGAGGGTCAGATACACGTTGAAATCCAGAAGGGAGAATGAAAGAAATCCAGATTCAGGATTCAGCCTTTGTTTGCAGCATATTTGGGTGTCCCACATCAAGTCATGCTCGGCTTCGTTTAGCTTGCTGACACAGCAGCTGCGTTAATGCGTGGATAGGATTGGAGCAACAAGGACCAGCAGATAGAACCGCACCGTAATGGACCATCAACAGTCAGCATCATTTCGGAGCTTATCTACATAATAAATAATACAAGTATTCAAGTCTGGGTGGGCCGGCCCCCGGTGCTCGTCTTCGCAGTGTAACACCCCTTAAAAACAAGTGACATACTTATTACATCAGGCTGCATCACCACAGCTACGTGGGCCTTATGGTGCAGACGAGAATGAATGCGCTGAAATGCGCACAGCAGGAAGCCTCAGGAAGTTGCTTGGGACGGGACTTCGGCTCTGCTGCCCCGCACTACTCTCGTAACATTCATGAACGAACAGGAGCGCGTGATTATCGTTATTAAAGGGAATAAAAATTAATTTGTCAATGCCAAGTACGGAGGCGTGAACCCATGCCTGCCGTACTGTAGCAGCTGCCCTTATTAGTCTGTTGCAACATAATTGCCTGACGGTCCTACCATCCTGCTTCCATCACAAGTAAGCTCCAAGTTAACATTTCATATACACTGGGAAGATCTTCCAAGTGATGCCCCGTGTGCTATGGGACTCTAATTCTCTGCTGCAATGATACGGGCATCCTTCCAGCATGCGTTAGTAGCCCAATAGCCCTCTGTAGCAATAATTGGCACTTCAGAGGCCTTGAGACATTATCGATGAAGGCACCACCTGGTACTTCGTTAAAAACAGGAAAGGATAGGTACATGTTTCAGGTACGCATGTCGGTTAGGTGGTCGGCGGTCAACCTTTCGCCAACCGTTTTTGCCGTGCAGACGAGGTCCTTACTCAGCTAGCAGAGTCGAAGCATGGACGAAGCCACATAAATGCATTCAATAGTTTCCTCTGATGATTGGACGGCAGTAATGTCGTTAAGGTGTTGCACGAGGCCATGGATTTTAAGGCATGACGTTGACGCATACCTTGAATTGTAGAACTTCTCACAATCAATGTTTTTTTGAAAACATATAACAAACATTAATTGACATTCAAGCTGATGACGAACGATAATCCCGCGATAGCAATGTAATTCAAGCCAACTTCAAAGTAGTCGATATGCTGCACGAACATGTTGTAGAATGTAGCCAAAACGTTACTATATTTCATTCTCCATTTTATCTCGCCAAGTAGGGTTTGCTTGTCCCATGGCAACATCGGTGGTCCTCGGGACGCGGCCGGACTGGACCCGAAGCACGTTGGGGATACCGATCGATACCATTGTGCGTGTACATCCAGGCCCTCCTGGTGGTAAGTTATGTACAAATGGTGCCGGCTGCCGAGGGCCATCGTGCCTTGCCGTCCATGACGTGACTCGTGTCAGGAATGTGAAGGAGGTTTATCGCGATGATGAGATGATAGAAGAACATTGTACAACTCCACGGTAACCATTTCACCTCTTGGATGACTACCAGCTCATCTAGGATGACTGTCATGTGATCTGAGATTATCTCCGTATTCTATGCCCGGGGGACGTATCTAGCTGCGCCTGTCCGAGCTCCCACGCACGCACACGTACACCCAAGCAATCACTCCTTGCATGAAGTTATAATCCTATCTTAACCCATGCGCACCAGAGGCCTCAGGTAAGTCATTGGTTGATTTTGGAGATCGGCCAGGGACCCATGGGTCAGTGAGGCGGGGCCCTGTGTGCGTGACCGTTCAACAAAGGCGCACAGTATCGTATGGCGGCCAGCCAAGTAGCTTTACGCGGGCGTCCTGCTGTTAGTTGCTGACCTCCTCCATCAAGAAAACACACACGTACACATACACACAAACACACCTTAACAAAGAATATGATTAACTATATTCTATCGTAGTTCTTATTAGGTTATTATATAATTCCCTCTGAAAGTCCTGTAAAACCCAAGCAAGGTTGCACTGTTGCGGTGGATAGTCCCCAGTGGGCAGTCCGGGGGCGGGGGCCTTCTGGGTGCCGACCAGGTATAGTCAAGAAGGATAAGTCACTGAGCACACAGCTATCCCTTGTGTGTCTTGCTGCCCCGGGACTCCCGGTTGAAACACATACACACGAACACACACATACACACACACGTGCACACACACACGCCGTGCCCCGTTTCTGTGTCTCGTCCGCAGCCAAGCCCGATCTCGCTTACTCCCGCAACCGCGTCTCGGTCTCCCGTGTGCCCGGAGCAACCGCGCGACCGTGAGTGCTGACCCGCGTGTTTGCTTGTATGCGTGAAGGAGGAGATAGAACACGGCCGTGTGTGTATGCCGTATGCCGTATGCGAGCTAGAGTCTGTCGGCACATGCAGCAGCTGACGTAGTAGTAAATGACTGGCCCACGGGGAAGAAGGTTTCGGAGCAATCACTGGTCTCATGACTGCAGGGCATGAGGGGACCCGAAGAGGAATTCCCATGGGTCTGGAACGGGAAGTAGTTAGAAGTTAGTACGACTTAATGCACCCGTTTGACGTATTTAAAGTACATATTATCGTTGGCGCCCGTTGGAGTCGTACAGGAAGGCAACAGCAAGATAACATAAGAACTTTCTTTGCCTTTTGCCCGAGGAATCACACTCCTGGGGTTGTGCTAATGCTTCTGCTTTAAAATCTTACTGCTGAAAAGAGCGAGCAGCCGTCACGTCAGGTTCTCTCATGTCGTATTCTTTGTCGTTCGTTACGACTACATGTAATGGATTGTGCTTTTATGTTAAGAAACGATTCATCATAGAATTAATTTATGTCATCTGCTGTATGCCATCACTTGTAAACCTTGAAATTAAAATTTAAGGTAAGCTTCTCCTGATGGCCTATATTATAGCGCGTTCCTGACAGTTGGTTTCGGAGCGATACTACTGGGTTTATATCTATCTGGTTCTCATCTCCCAGCCTTCCTTCTTCCTAACGGATCCAAGAGCCCACCCGGAGAGTATTCAACCGGGGTGGAGTGGCGCTGACGCTCCTGTATGTTGCTGGGTGGAATTTTGCTCCTCCAGGGAGGATGAGTACGACGTTGGCTTTGTGTACGGCCCCGAGGCCACCCACCAGGACATCGCCGCCCGCTCCTTACTGCCGCTGTTGCGCAAATTTGTAGACGGCTACAACGTGGCGGTGATGGCATTCGGATCTACAGGTACGGCAATCGCAGGGTTTGGGAGGGGCAGGTGCCCCCCCTCGCCCCTCCCATCCGGACTGCCTTCGGTGCTCGTCCTGTTGATCACCCTTAATCCAAACACAATTCAAGATCCAAAACCGAATCCAATACACACTTAAGCACACAAACGTAGGTTGCGCAACCTGCTGGAACCTCATATAGCTCGATAATGCGCTTTCCGACACGCCTTGTGTATGATGATGGACTCGGCTACCCTCGACTTCCCGTGGTGTGTGTGTCCTCTGGGCCCTTGCCGGCTCCCCCTGCCTTTTAACTCCTCCTCCTTCCCACCCGCTCGCACCTCCTCCTCCTTCTCCTTCCCCCTCGCCCTCCTCCTCCTCCTTTCCGCTCGCACCTCCTCCTCCTCCTTTCCGCTCGCACCTCCTCCTCCTTCCCACCCGCTCGCACCTCCTCCTCCTCCTCCTTCCCACCCGCTCGCACCTCCTCCTCCTCCTCCTTCCCACCCGCTCGCACCTCCTCCTCCTCCTCCTTCCCACCCGCACCTCCTCCTCCTCCTTCCCGCTCGCCCTCCCTCACGTCCTCTGCTGCTAATTCGTCCCCGGTCGTGGGTGCAGACCCCAGTGGCAGGGCAGCAGGGTGTCTTACCCCAACTTCTCCGCCTCCCTCTTCTCCTCTTCTGCTCTTACTCTTGCTTCTGCTTCTTCTCTTGCTTCTGCTTCTGCGTCCTCCTCCTCCCCCATCTCCTCCCCTCCGTCCTCAGGCAGCGGCAAGACCCACCTGCTGGAGGGCTCTCAAGGCAAAGAGCGGAACTCACCTGAGGGGAACGGCCTCGTACACATCGCCGTGGACGAGCTCTTTAAGCTGATGACGGAGAAGGCGGTGTATGTGGGTGGGTGTGGGGATGTCGGGAAACAAAGGAGGTGGTGTGTACGTGGGGACGGAGAGAAGGACCCTCATGTATGTGGGGACGGAGGGGGATTGCCAGTTCAGGCGCAGAGGAAGCGTGAGCAGAGGTGGAGACTCGAACCCGTATTAGCTCCGGAGTTGAAAAAAGGAAAAGAAAGGGTGAAGGGAGGGGGGTGAGTACATCAACGAGTCCTGGTACTGATGTAGAGAGGCTGCGAGAGGGAGGGGGGAGGGGAGGAAGGGGCTGCGGGGGGAAAAGGGGAGGAGGTATGGAGGGCCAGGGGATGGAGGGGCGAGGGAAAAATACCGTTTCTTGCACCCGCATAATACCACACTGTGTTTCCCCCAGACTCACACACACCCAGTTGCTGTATCACGGTGGTGGTGGTGGTGGTGGTGGTGGTGGTTAGTAATTTTGTGTGGTGCTTCTCAACAGCAGTACCATGTCCTGTCTCTCGTCTATTCGCTGTAATAACCCCGACACACACACACACACACCACTACGCCACACAATCCCATTCGCCCCTCGCCTGCATAATCCAACCTGCTCCCCTTAAAACCTCATCAGGTACGATGCTGGCGGAGAAGCGCCGCTCACCCTCCGCCCGCGCCTTTGACTTCTTCCTAGAAACATCATTCGTTGAGCTGTACCGCGAGGAGGTGTACGATCTGTACGGCAAACAGCAGGCGTCTCGTACACCTCTGCAGGTAGATATGATAATGATACGTGGCGGCGGATTGCCTAAGTCGGGGGCTTTTGAAGGAGACCCTGCAGCACTCACTCCCTCAAGGCCTTATCCGGCTGTGCTGTGCTTGTTGTGCCTCTGGGCGTTTTTCTTGTCCTTGGCCCTGGTCTTAAATCTGATTGATGTTTAATTTAAAAATCGGATGTTTAACGGTAACCGAACCTGCCTGGACAGGTGTACGAAGACGTTACGGAGGGCTACCAGGTTTCGGGGCTAAGTCACCGTGTTGCCAAAACTGCTGCAGAGCTGCGGACCGCCTTTAATTCCGGGCGGTGCATGCGGGACAACACGGTAGGGGGGGAGGGAGAGAGAAGGGGGGGTTGGTAGGGGAGGGGGAGGGGGAGGGGGAAGGAGAAGGGAGGGGGAAGGAGAAGGGGGGGGTTGGAGCCCGGTGGCGTTAGGGCATCAGGGACACGCGACACGCACTTCCGGATACGTAGGGCCCTAAGGGCATTCATGTCTGAACCTCGCCATCCCCTCGTCGGGACCCGGCGGCCAACGTGTGCCCGAAACAAAACCCAAAACCCCCTTCGCTGTTCACTTCAATAGCGGGAAGATGTCGGCAGTGTGCACGACCGCGCCGCCGCCATCTTCACCATTCACCTGGCGCAGTACTCCCCCGCATCGGGCCCAGGAGAGGAGGACCGGATCTTGGTAAGCATTCGGGGACGTACGGAGACAGTGGGTCGTACTTATCGTACTGTGCTCGTAGTGTCTGTCGTATCAGGGATGGAGTAAATGTGCAATTGGCGCAATTGTTCGGAGAGGGTGGAATGGACTTGGAAACTTCGTCATTCCGTTGTACGGCGCCCAACCGACAATAGAAGACATATATAAGTGTATATATACATGTATGTGTGTGTGTGTAGACAGCTTGAATACATATACCATATACACATATATAAACAAGAACACACATTCACACTTCTCTGACCTAGTTTCGTACAAATTTCTGGTGTATGCAGGTCTCCAAGATCCAATTCGTGGATCTGCCTGGATCCGAGCGCCTGGCGGAAGACCCTGAGATCTTGCGACTGCGGGAGGGGCCCATTTTGAACAGAGCCCTCCACGCCTTAGGGGCCACGCTGAGGGCACTGGCGGAGGGGCCCGGCGGAGGCCTGGCGCCGGCAGCGGCGGCGGCGGCCGCCGCCGCCGCCTCGGCGGCGGCGGCGCGCTACGGCGGGCCCGATCTTACACCCTCAGCGGCCGCCGCCGCGGCTGGCAAGTCCGGTGGCGGCGGCGGCGGCGGCGGTTTGTCAGCGGCGGCCGCAGGATCGGGGGTGCCGTTCGTCAACTATGAGGCAAGCGCTCTGACCAAACTGTTGGCAGGTGAGGGCAGCCGGGGAAAACCCCGGGTGCGAGGGGGGAAAGGGGGAAGCGGCGGGTGATCCGTACCACTTAGCCTTCGCCTGTGGCCCAGCTGCATTGCCTGCGATGTGGGAGAAGGGCGCAGGGGGGGACAGAGGACCACCCGGGTGCCCCGTCACTCCGTTTCCCACAGCCTCCCCCCACATATGCACCTTTTTATTCCAGTACTCCTCCTTTCGGCTTTTCCTCCCGCCTTCACTTGATGGAGTAGAATGGTGTGTTTTGCAGCTCGTTGGGCCTCCGTTTCGTAGTCGTATTCTCGCCGTACCCATTCCACCGTCTCCTCCCCCCCCCATCATCCCCCCAGATGCCCTGGGCGGCAACTCTCTGTGTCTGCTGGCGGGCACCATCCGTCAGGCGGATGGCTCTGGAGGTCTGCAGCCGCTCAATACACTGCAGTACCTCACCATTGCGGGGGCGGTTAGGAACTTCCCCATCATCAACCATGGCAGGTGGGAGGTGGGGGAGAGGGAGAGGGAGAGGGAGAGGGAGAGGGAGAGGAGAGGAGAGGGAGAGGGAGAGGGAGAGGGAGAGGGAGAGGGAGAGGGAGAGGGAGAGGGAGAGGGAGAGGGAGAGGGAGAGGGAGAGGGAGAGGGAGAGGGAGAGGGAGAGGGAGAGGGAGAGGGAGAGGGAGAGGTGGTAAGCTACGCATGTGTTTGTGTGTGTGTGTGTATTTTAGCCCTCTCTCCCCCTGTCGTCCTTCGGCTGCAGGTCACGCGGGCTGATCCAGAAGCTGCGATATCGACTGATGGCGGTGGTGGACGACCGCCAGGTGCGTTTGTTTGTTTGTTTGTTTGTCCCACATCCGTGCACGCACACGCATATGTGACTTGCTTCCTCCTCCGACCTGTCGCACGTGCGCAGGACATGGACACGTCTATGTGTATGCGTATGTGTGTATGTGTACGTGTACGTGTATTTGTATTTGTGTGTGTATGTGTATGTGTGTGTATGTGTGTGTGTGTATCACCATCCGCATGCCTTAATTTGACAAATTAATTCTTAACTCCTTTTATTAAAATTCGTGTAGTTTTATTTTTGCTTTTTTTCATTTTCTAAAAATCTTTGCCCTTTTGATGTTTCGTTCCTTTGTTGATCTTTTTGTTGTTTGTGAAATGGTCTATTTTTAAAATTCTTTGTCCTTTAACGAAAATGTGAGGGTTTTATTTAATTATCATTTATTTATATAACATCTTTTGGCAGGCTTTGGAAGATCCTAACCGCGCCGACGGTTATTTTTCTTGCATTGAGACCCGCTCGTGTTACCCCTGCTTTGCGCATGTTCCTTCTTTTCTTTCCTTCCTGCGCGGTCTGCATTTCCATCTCTCTGGGTCCCCCCTTCAACGGTTAACGGATCTGGTTGTCTGTTGGTAGGTGTGTTTTAGTTGGCATTGACAATCACATTCTGCTTTCCCTACCTGGCAAAGGCGCTCCGAGACCTGCTGGATTCCACATCAGCAGAAGGGGATCCCAACTCCATGGCCCTCCACATCGCCAAGGTCAGGGGGCTGGTGGTGGTAGCGATGGTGGTGTGTGGGGGGGAGGGGGTGAAAATTAAATGCTCGGCGGACAGAGGGGAAAGGGTGGAAGGGGGGGAAGGGGCGGAAGGGGGGGAAGGCGAACCGTTTCATGTCTTTTAGGGTTTTGGTTGGAAGGACGGTGAGTGTGGATGTATGAACATCCCACGGGTCGGATGGATGCAGTAAAGCCCAGGAGCTCTGCGGCTGTGTGGAGAACCTGCGAGTGATGACGAGACGGCGCAGAGGATACCAGGGAGGGGTGTGTGTGGGTAGTGTGGTGTAGGCAAGGTGCTGCATGCAGCGGGGGGACGCGAGAAGGCGAGTCTTTATGCCTGATCTGATCTGATCTGACTTTGCGGTGATCTGATCTGATCTGATTTTGCGGTGATCTGATCTGATCTGATTTTGCGGTGATCTGATCTGATCTTGCGGTGATCTGATCTGATCTGATTTTGCGGTGATCTGATCTGATCTGACTTTGCGGTGATCTGATCTGATCTGATTTTGCGGTGATCTGATCTGATCTTGCGGTGATCTGATCTGATCTGACTTTGCGGTGATCTGATCTGATCTGACTTTGCGGTGATCTGATCTGATCTGATTTTGCGGTGATCTGATCTGATCTGACTTTGCGGTGATCTGATCTGATCTGATTTTGCGGTGATCTGATCTGATCTGATTTTGCGGTGATCTGATCTGATCTTGCGGTGATCTGATCTGATGGTTTTCTGTGCGAGTCCCCATTTGTTTGCACACAGACTGGCTGATGTCGCGGCTGTGCGGCCTGGCCTGCTCTTGCTTTTGATTTTTCCTCCACTGCAGCTCCGCGACCTCGAGGCCCGGCTTTTGGCGGTTCGCTCCGAAAACGCCGAACTGCGCGAGGAGAAGCAGGCGCTGCAGGTGGGGCCGGTCTGTGCCTGTTGGCGTGTCTATTTGTACGTGTATGTGTACTTGTTCTTGCCGCGAAAAAGGGGGGGAAGGGAAGGGAAGGTAAAGGACGGGGGTGAGGGGGTGAGGACCACTTGAAAGAACGAACGTCATCACCGGCCCGCCTCCGCGGACCATCCTCGTGCCTCACACCCAACCCTTACTC
This sequence comes from Volvox reticuliferus, assembly GCA_019650235.1. Lineage (NCBI taxonomy): Eukaryota > Viridiplantae > Chlorophyta > Chlorophyceae > Chlamydomonadales > Volvocaceae > Volvox > Volvox reticuliferus. The sequence goes on from BNCP01000060.1 coordinate 391,667, forward strand.
CCGACGCGGGACAGAACAGCACCAATAGGCGCCGCCGGTGACAACTCGATTGCTAAAGCCCCCACTCTCCCTGTGGTGCCCTTCACGCCCGTAGGCCCGTCTGCATAAGATCCACAAGGTGGGCGTGTGTGTGGTTGTGTGTGTGTGTATGTGTGTGTGTGTATGTGTGTGTATGTGTATGTGTATGTGTATGTGTATGTGTATGTGTATGTGTATGTGTATGTGTATGTGTATGTGTATGTGTAGGGGTGTGTATGTGTGTGTGTATGTGTGTGTGTATGTGTGTGTATGTGTATATGTGTGTGTATGTGTGTATGTGTATGTGTAGGGGTGTGTATGTGTGTGTGTATGTGTGTGTGTATGTGTGTGTATGTGTATATGTGTGTGTATGTGTGTATGTGTGTATGTGTGTATGTGTGTATGTGTGTATGTGTGTATGTGTGTATGTGTGTATGCGCCGCCCGCATCTGCACTTTGCTTCCACTTGGCTCGCCCCAGACCCGACCCGACTAGACCTGACCACCTGGTCCCAAGCGCCAAGCAACGAACTCACACGAACCCATCATTCAAAGTCGGGAGGTGCCCCCACCCGAATGCCTGTGCGTGACCGAAACCCCCAGTCCCCTCACGGCATCCAAATCCGAACTTTTTGTTTTGCTACTGCTACTACTACTGCTACTGTTACTGCTACTGCTACTACTGCTACTGCCACTACTGTGCTACTGCTACTGCTGCTTGCTACTGCTGCTTGCTACTGCTGCTTGCTACTGCTACTGCTATTGCCGTCCTCACAGGCCGAGGCAGGTGACCTGCAGGAGAAGCAGGAGCTTCAGGTGTGAGGTCGGACTGTGCTATCTGCAATGTATGTGTGATGCAACAGAGGGCGGAGCCTGGCCTACAGGGTGGTGCGTGTGCGTGTGCAAATATGTGTGTGTATGTGTATGTGTGTATGTGTGTATGTGTATGTGCGTGCCCGTGTCGCGCACGTGTATCGAATGTGCGTGATTAGCAACTAGGGCGTCGGGAACAAGCATGTGTGGGTGCGCCGCAGCGGCCGTGTTATTGTCCTCCTGTACCGGCTCGTGGTGTCAGCGGTCAGCTGTGGAAAGATATGGCGCCATATGTGGGTGTTTGCTCATTCTATTTCCCGACGGTGTGTCTTCCCGTCCGTTTGCCTTCCCGACCTCTGTTCTCTGCCTGTTTGTCTTCCCGTCCCCGTTTTTCTCCCGGCACAGGAGGCCCTCATTCAGAGCGAAGAGCAACGGCTGCAGCTGGCGCGTGCGCTGATCGACTTCCAGGTGATTTAATTTCCTGTAAATCAATTGGTCATGTCGTTAAAGGGGTTACGACGGTTAACCGTTGGACTGTAGTCGCATCCTGAGTGGCTGACGAACGGAAATAATAATAATAATAATAATAATAATAATAATAATAATAATAATAATAATAATATAATCGGCAGTTTGCGTAAGTTGACGGATGGCAAGGGGCGCAGGCGAAGAGGCCGCCTCTGTATATTTGCACCTTCAACGCCTAACGGTAAGAGGCCTTCAGCGTCCTCGCTTCCAGCACACACACACACACACACACACACACAAACACAAACACAACAGCAGCCAGCTCCGGCCCCCCCCCCGTGACGTTCCATCTTCGCCGCCCCAACCAACTAACCAACCCATGCTTCCTCCCATGTCATATTGTGTGTGTGTATGTGCACGGCGCGGCGTACGGCAGATGGAGTATAATGAGGCACGGCAGGATTGGGAGACGATCAAGTACGAGTTGGAAACAAAACTCATTGAGGTACGGCAGATCGGAGAGGCGCGTTCCCCCATCTTCCCCTCCACACGTAACAAAGCTTTTGCGTCGGAAAGTTACATACACACACACACAGACACACACACACACACAGGCGCCGGGATGTCTCTTCCATCATGCTTACCATCATGCTTCCGTTTTGCCCACTCCTTGCCCATTCCGTCGATAAACCTCCCTGGAGCTGAGCCGTACAGACAGAGGCCCGGCAACAGGAAGTGGTGGACGAGGAGGTGACACGGCTTGTGCACGAGCGGGAGGAACTGGAGGCCATGGTGCGTTGTGGGCCCTATTTCCTCACATACCTATAACCCGTTTGCTGACCTGTACTGCCAACCGGTGCCAACCAACAATCTTTTTGATCGTACGAAAGAAATCGTACAGAAGACATGTGCGGAGAGTTAAGAAGAAGCGGTCAACCGGGCGCCCTTTCCTGACGTCACTTACACACGTGCACATACACGTCGACACGTCCATGACCCCAACGTGAGAGCCCGTGGACGCGTACTCTTGCTTGCTTGCAGGCGTCTGAGCTCACCAGGCAGTTAGCGCAGGAGCTGCAGCTGCGGCTGCAGCTAGAGGAAGAGCTGGAGGCGGGGGTTTCGGAGCCAGGGGAGCAGGTGTGTATGTGACGTACCATCAGTACGGCGAAATGGTATTGACGTGCGTGTCTGTGATTGGGGGATGATGAGGGCCCCTGGGGCGGTTTGAGGGAAAGGGGGGCTTATGAGGGGGTATAGGAAATATGCACGGTGTATGTGTGTGTATTTGAGTGTGTGTGTATTTGTGTGTTTGTGTGTGTGTTTTCTCAAGCCACGCTGGGCGCCACTGGCTGGAAACAGAAAAGCTGTATCGGGATAGCAGAGGGGGAGGGCCGCGGGGAGAAGGGTGACACGTGCGCGTGCATTTCTAAGGAAATTCGGATCAAAAAGAGGTGTCCGTTTGTGAGTGTGACGGCAGCACAGGTGTTGGGGCCACTAGACAAGCACGTCGTTGGGGTCACCAGCATTGCGTACCCACCCCGTCACCCACCACAATCATCATCACCACCACTATTCCACCACCACTCCCCATCACCACTGGTAATGGATAAGAAGACACGCTCATCGACCCTGATGGACCCAGCCCTCCTGGCCCCCACGACCTTCTGAGTCCCCTGCTTCAATTATTAGAAAAATTCCGTACATTTCAGTCTGGATCTCTTGGATCTGAATCTGGATCTCGTGTGTGTGTGTATGTGTGTGATATCTCTCCCCATCGTGTACCCAGGAGGCTGCGGAGGTTCGGCCGTTGGCGACCGAGGGGCGGCGGGCGGTGGATGGTGAGGAGCAGGCGGGGCTGAGGGCGGAGGAGGAGCGAAGAACGTCTGAGGCGGAGGCGGAGGCCCCCGCGTCGCAGTCGGGCGCGGAGAACCCTCCGCCGCCAGACGGTGAGGAAGTGGAGAATGCAGCAGAGGCCGCAGAGCTGGACGCGGAGGCGGAGACGATGACGTCACCCGGCGGCTTCTCCGGCAAGCACTTCCGGGAGGTGAGGACAGGTGCCTGAGACCCACCCGCGGCCGAAAGAAACAAAACCGTAAAAGCCCGTTGAAACCCATTCATTCATACGTCGAAGACGATGGGACTCGAACCCACAACCCTCAGATCCGAAGTCTGATGCGCTATCCATTGCGCCACGTCTCCGATGACCACATATAAGATAAAACCACATACGACACCTATAGTAAAACTTTAATCTTAGCTCTCTTGTTCATCATGACATACGCTAGTTTGTATGTGTGTGGCCTGCAATGCAACCTGCTTCCACTATTGCTCATCATAAGTTGGGAGCCTGCCTCCAAGTAAATGCATGGGGAGCAAGCACATTGATGTGACATCTACCTATTACTGCAAAGACCTGATGATCAGGGCCGTGGGGATGATGATGTAGCCTTTGATGCAATTGTAAGGTTGTGGATTGCTTGCGGGCACATCTTCATTTTGCAGCTGCTGAATGTGGGTCCCATTTGTTTTGTGGCATGCTGGTTTAAGCATTTGTCGTTGCCTGTCTGCCTGTCTGCCTGTCTGCCTGTCTGCCTGTCTGCCTGTCTGCCTGTCTGCCTGTCTGCCTGTCTGCCTGTCTGCCTGTCTGCCTGTCTGCCTGTCTGCCTGTCTGCCTGTCTGCCTGTCTGCCTGTCTGCCTGTCTGCCTGTCTGCCTGTCTGCCTGTCTGCCTGTCTGCCTGTCTGCCTGTCTGCCTGTCTGCCTGTCTGCCTGTCTGCCTGTCTGCTGCGTAGCAGATGATCAACGGGAACTAAAACCAAACGGGAAATATGTTCTCCGATGTACGCCAGGGAGGGCAATCCGGGAGATGTCCCCCTCTTTCCCCCCTCCCCCGGTTTCCTCCCTACCCAGCTTCTGCTGGGGCAGTCGTACCCTTTTAGGATATTGAGGGGGGTGAGTAAATATATATTTCACTTGCACTTCCACCCGCCGGGCCCCCCACCCCCCCCACACACACACACACCCCACACACACACCGCAGGACCGGCAGATCGAGGCGCTGCAATCGGAGCTGCAGAGCACCCGTCAGGAGCTGGAGTCACTGAGGACCGGGGCGCTCGGCAACCAGGTGTCAACGGACGAGGTGGGCCTTATGGTTTGACCGGTACTGTTGAAGGGTGGTGGGTCGGTGGGTCAGCGCGGTGAAGGGGGCTGCGGAGGTCCCAGCTCTGAGGAGCGGATATGGACGGCGGATATGGACGTAGATGTTTCCGTTATTACCGTTACCCAGCCCCAGTCCTCGTTTCCCCAGCCCCCGAGGGTTGTATGTGTTCCGGGGGCATGTGTGTGTGTGTGTGTGTGTGTTCAGACGCGCTTATCTCTGCACGCTGCCCCTCCCAACCCCTCACTCCGCCCCGCCCCAATCCACACCCCCACCCCCACCCCCACCCCCACCCCCACCGCACGCTGCAGGTACGGGAGACGTACCGTCGCAAGCTGCAGGCGATGATGCGGCACCTGGCCGCTCTCGGGCTGTCCATGTGGGAGGGGGACGATCGAGGCCAGGAGGGAACGGGCCCACGGGTCACTCCGGAGGCGCTGTTTCGCGCGCTGCAGAGCCTGGCGGACGAAAACATCCAGGTGCGTGCGGGTCTGGGAGCTTACCAGAATGGTGGATACGGGCGGTTGTCGTTGTTGGTTGTGGTTGTTGGTTGGCGGTTGGTGGTGGTGAGAGGCGGAGAGAAAGTGACATTTGTATACACACATGTAAAGGTGGGTGGGGTGGGGTGGGGTCTCCGACGCTCTTTCCGTGCAGCTCATAACTTGTACGGAACCTGTCCTCCACCGTCCCCTTTCCCCCTGTCCTGACCCTGGCCCCCCTCACGGCCCGGCAGGTGACTGAGGCTCGAGAGGCGGACATGCGGCACTACGCGGACGATGCGATGGCGCGACTGGTGGAGCTGCGGCGCAAGTTCAAGGCGCTGTACACCGCTTACCGCGAGTGAGTACGAGTCCATGACGTACAGTACGACACAGTACAATACGGCACCGTGCGGTACTTCGGGGGAAATTCATTCTATAGTGTGCGTTGTACGGAGACGCAGGTATTATATCTTACCCGCCTCGTGTGTTTGGACTCACAGCGCCTGCCTTAACCACCCCAACCACCCTAACCACCCGCCGGCCGCGCAGCCTTCGCTGCCTGGTGGAGGACCGTTGGCCCGGCCCCGACCCCAGGCCGTCGGTGCCCCACGAGGATGAGATCGTGGGGGGCACATTGGAGGGCCTTATCAGGTACGGCAAGGTGTTCTTACGTTACGCGTGGCCTCTGTGCCTTTGTGGGTTGCCCTCGTGCATTAGGTAATACCCGTCCCCTGCATGTGTGTGTGTGTGTGTGTGCGTGTGTTTTGCATGCGGGAAGGGAAGGCAGTATCGTAACGCCGTATCTCCGCCGTACGTCCATGTGGTTGTGCCCTCCAACACGGCCAGTTTGCATGCTCCTCCTCCTCCCTAAGCGCCACGAGGTGCCGTCATCGGGTACTGCCCTTTGCTCTTCCGCGTCCCCCGGGGGGGGCGTTCAGATGCCTGGCGTGCTGGGTTTCGTATATCCACCCCCCCCCTCGGTGCCCCACCTCCCCGCCACGCAGCAAGGGTATGGGTCTCAGTCCCTCTGGTTCTTCGAGTGCTTTTAGATCCATGATTACATCCCCTCAACACGGCGTAATCCACCAGGACTTCCTCCCAAAGGACATACACATACACATACACATAGACGTGTCCATGTCCTGCGCACGTGCGACAGGTCGGAGGAGGAGGCCGACCGGCGAACCATCAACCGGCTCCGAGACCAGGTACCGATTGATCATCAGAGTGGCGGGGGGAAGGAGCGGCCGTGAGAGGGGAGGACTCTCGGGCTGCGGCCTCAGCATCGGTCTTATGCGGTTAAAACCGTTATAACAGAAACTGTATAACTCCATCGCTAACCGCTAACCGTTTCTGAAAATAAGAAGATTAGAAGATAAATCTCGTTCATTCACTCCTATGCCCCCAGAAGAGATGGATTCAAACATGGATACTGTACGGCGAGCACACTGCGATATCAATGTCAATACATCACATCACAGAGTCAGCTCTGTATGCGTCAGTCTTTTCTCAACTTGCGTCATCCACTGCATACTCATGCTAGATTAGTGCGTTGGAACTGCTCCGTACATATTCTCGTACTTCGCTTTCGACATACACATCACAAGTCCGTTGTAACGTGTACGGCAGTAGCGAAAACCACATGTATTCATTCGGAAATCCGTATGAGGCCACCTGCGATGTCATTTATATCGTCCGATACGTGTTGTCTGTTTGTTGCCTAAACAGGTGTCTCAGCTCCAGGCGCAGTTGGAGTCCATGCGCCTGTCGCGAGGAGCCCAGGCGAACGTGATGGGCCTGCAGGCGAGGCCGACCGACCCAGGGGTCAGCAACACGGCGCCCGCCGGCCCCGCCACTGGATCTCAACGCACCGTAACTGAAGACGCGAACGGCGCCGCCCCCGCGAGAGGAGGTACTGACGTCGCCGCCACCGAGGCCGCCAGCACTCCCAATGCAGCGACGGCGGCCGCCAGTCCTTCCCCCATCGCCGCCGCCAGCCCTTCCAGCGAGCCTCCTCGGACTGACCCTGCAACCACCGCGAGGCTGTCGGATAGCAACGCGGTGAGGCCACACCAGGCGGGCGACGCGACCGGCTCTGCAGCCCCACCCCATGTCCCGGCGAACACTTCCTCCACTTCCACCGGCCGACAAACAACACCGACAAACAACACAGCCGACGACCCACGGGTCAGCATCGCGTCTTCCCCTCCCCCCCCTCTAGGCACCACTGCCCCGGCGTATCTACATGAGAATGCCTCTCGCCCAGGGACATCCGCCGCCCTCCCCCAACTCAACCCCGGCAGCCCCCCACTCGCAACCACCCCCACCCAAGCTCAAACCCAAGGCCGCCCGACGGAAGCCTCTTCCAACCCAAATACCACCACCATGTCCCCAATGGCCCCAACGGCCCTGCCGCCAAAGTCCCCGCCGGCCGCGCCCTTGGATCCCGACGAGTCATTCCCGGCTTCGATATCACCGCCAGCGGTCCTGGAGCGCGAGACGCGGTCTCCGCCGCCGCCAGTGGCGCTGGAGCTGCAATCGCTTCCTGTGGAGTTGCCGCCTCGTCCGCCTCCGCCGCCGCCTCCGCCGCCGCCGCTGCTGCTCCCGGAGGGTGGCCCCCTGGAGCCGACTGACGAGAGGCTGGAAGGAGCTGTCGTGGAGGTGGGTCCTAGTCAGGGAGGACCGGCGATGACCGAGATGGTCGCCCGAAGAACGACGGATGGGTCGAATCCGATGCAGCAGCAGTTTCAGCAGGTGCTGCGGCCGCCGCCGTCGCCGTCGCCGCTGCCGGCGGCGGCGGCAGCGCATCCGTTTTCGTTGCAATCACCAGTGGAGCAGCAGCAGCGACTTCCGTCGCCGATGCCGCCACCGCCACCACCGCAGCTGTCGGTGGGAGGTAAGGCTGGCTACCTCCGTACAATCTAATAATATTAATATCAAATAATAAATTAAGTACTTAAAAAATATATTAAAGATATATAATACGATAAAATATATGATAAATATTAAATATTTGTTTAATTTTATTACAGCTAATTATCCCCCATAGTCTACTTTCCACCATTTTGCTTGCAGCTCGCAAGCATCACCCACACCTACACCCACACCCACACCCACACCTACACCTACATGCACCATGCCCTCATGCAGCATAGATAGTTTGAGCATATCGAGATGCGCATCCGACATCCGCAGCTGTGGGCTATCACTGCTGCCCTGATGGATGGACTACCTACCTACCTTCTTTTGAGCCCTGGTCGGCGGTTTTCCCCGTTCCGCAAACCCTCCCCCCCCCTCTCGTCTCCCCTCACCCGCACCAGCCCCAGGCCCAGGCCCCCGAGCAGCTCCGGAACCGGATCCACAGCTTCAGGTTGAGAACCACCGGCTGAAAGAGGAGCTGGGGCAGCTGAGGAGGCGGCTGCAGGCGGTGTCAGGTGAGGTCGCGGGAAGGAAGAGAGCTAATGTGTAATGATAAAATTTTCATATGGAATTGGAAATATCGGAAATTAAAATGTCCGATAATGACTCAAATGCCAAATGACTCCTTCCAGCACTGGCTGAGCCGTACAGCAAGCTGCGTCCGTTGGTTAAATGGTGTCGGAGTGTGCCTCGTGGGAAATCGCGCATTGCACGTGCCCTCCTCTGCACGCATCCGCGGAGTGTAGTGTTTCATGACCTGTTTTGTCATGTGCATATTACGGCATAATTTTAATTATTTTAATTGCTACCGCTGTACTTAGTAAAAGCTAGTCCAGTAATCGCAATGAAAATCGTATTAAATATTTTCAAGTTGCTTTCAGTTATTTGCTCTTTAATGTTGTTTTATTAAGTTGTTATTGTTTTTGCCGTACATTTTATCTTTTCACCGTACAATTTTCTACTTTAAGGAGTTCTAGTCATGTAAGGTCCCTTGGAATTTTTGCAGTCGTGTCGTACATAGTCACTGTAAGGCAGGAGTGCTGGTCATGACAAACAGGAATCAGTGCACTTTCTTCGCGACTGCAGGAGCCTCAGTATAAAAATGTACGGCGAAAAGATACAATAAAATGTACAGCAAAAACAAAAACAACTCAAAAGATAAAAAAAGGTAAACAAATTAAAAGCAATAGGCATAATTTTAGTTATTTTTATTAAGGTGTAAATATTACGTTCAGTGAATGGGGCCTGAAGTTATGTGTATGAAAAGGGTGTGTGGGTGTCTGTGTCTGTATACATACACACATACACAATCTGTCGGTGCCCCTCCCCTGCGCTGTGGCTCGGTCCGGTCAGGCCCCTTGGTGCTCGCCCTTGTAGGGCGAGTCGCCCACAGCGAGCAGTGCAACACCCCTTTATACACACATGTGGACACAGATTTTAAGTATAACGAACTAACGAACCAAACTACCTTTTTTCCATTTTTCGTTCATCCATCCTATTTATCAATCATTGACTTTTGTTCCACACTCTGTTGGCTGGCAGAGTTCCCAGCCGCTTTGGAGCTCGAGAATCAACGACTACGGGACGAAGTAGACAGCTTGGCGAAGAAGCTGCAAATGGCCGTTTCTGCTGCCTCGGGTGAGTGCCGTACAAAAGTAAGTGAATTTCGGTGCAGTACACTGGTCGTACACTGGTACGGTAATCCACAACCATGCTGAATCTTGGAACGGGTGTTGTTCTTGGCCCCTGTTCGCGAGGCGAGGCGTGTTTGGTTTTAAAAACGTGTTAGTGACTTCACTTCCGAGGGGCGCTGTACGGAGCGCTCATTGTTGGACCCAACAATCTCTGTACACAGAAAAAGCCTCTGAAGATGCTGTGTGCGGGTGTACTTCGGGTTTAGCATCTTACGTTCGCGTGTGCAGTACATTGTACGACAACTACACCTTCCCTTCCTCTCCGGCAGACGCCTCCAAGGCCGGATCCGTTGTCGCCATGCCGTCCAACACCGCTAGCGAGGGCCTTATCCGCCAACTTCGAGAATTCAACCAGAAGAAGACGGTACGGCAGTGATGAGCTGCATAACCCGGGGGGATGCCCGGGGAGACTTCGCGGTACTTTCCAGGAAGTGCTTAGCGGGGGGGGGGAGGGATGCAAAGGTAGAGGTGTAGGTGTGCATATATGCCCGGGCCAGGAGAGCCTCACCGCCTGTCAGCGGCTAATTTTGGCACCTCGGCGGATTGGTCAGGATTGGTCAGGACACCGCGGCGGATTGGTCAGGATTGGTCAGGACACCGCGGCGGATTGGTCAGGATTGGTCAGGACACCGCGGCGGATTGGTCATGTACACCACCCACCTTCGGTGTAAAGCTTCGTCTCCGCCCCTAATCTTCTATCTGCTCTGTGGCGACGTGCTACTGCCGACGTGCTACTCCCTGCCGGCGGTGTGCTACTGCTGCCAATGTGCTGTTTCTCTCTTTTTTTCGCAGTCGGAGCTCCAACGGCGTGTGCAGCAGTCGGAGACGCGGGCGGTCATGGCGGAGGAGCAGCTGGAGCAGCTTCAGGTGCGATACATACCGGTGCCTGGTGGCTGCTTGTTGGGGCCATTTCCGACATGCCCGGAGGTGTGGTTTATTGCTTGGCGGTCTCTGAAGCTGTAAAGTCTGAAGCTGTAAAGCGACGCATTTAAATCACTAGGGCCCTTTCGGTTGTTGTTGGCGCGCGGGGGTGGGACTTACCAGAGGGGAGGAATCATAACGGCTATTGGCTGGGGATGGGAGACCGCCGAAGCGGTGAGTATCTGCCCTGATGCGTGTGTGTCGGTGTGTGTGTATACGCTCCCTCACTCAGCACCTGAGAAGTAGCTCTTAACTGTAGACAGTTTTCGATGCGTCATAATCATGCCGTCCATTGTCTCTGTTGTCGTGCAAAGTGTACCCTCCCCCTCCCCCTCCTATCTCTCCCCCCCCCGTTCGGGTTCCGCACCCCCGGGGGAATCCTTTGCTCAGGGCTACATGACGAAGGCTAGCGGGACATACCAAAAGGAGATTGTACGACTCAGATCCATTATTGGGCAGATGGAGACGTCCATGGGGGCGGTCAAGGTAAACATGGGAGAGATAGAAGGGGGGAATGCAAGAAGAAGGAGAAGAGGCATGCGGAGGATTATTATTACTTACACGTCATGCCGTGTAGGGCTCAAAGCACTTAAGCACGGAAATAATGGTTTTAGTTGCGATCATGCATTTTGCATGCAACTGGATGTTTAGCGATCTGCTGGGGACCCTGAACCGTCGATCATTCTTTCCTTGTGCGAGTCGTATCAGCTTGCCCGTATTTCTAGATTGAGATGATGCAAAGCTGCTGCTGTCGCACACCTCATGTCCAGTTTTTTTACTCGCGACCCTTTTGCTGCTGTCGGTGTTATGTTGGTGTTATGATTTAACCCTGACAGGGGAGCTACCTGAACTTGAGCCCGCTAGAAGGTGTCGGCGGCGGTGGTACCCTGCGACCTGCAGCTGCGGTTTTGGAGGAAATCGCCTCACGTAGCGGGTCCTTCACCCGGCGCGCGAGTGCACAGGGCCAAACGGTGATGACGATAACAACGCCCAGGGAGACGCGCAGCGGCGGCAGCAGCAGGACCCCCCTCATCAGTGCCGGTGGTGGCGTGCCTGGTGGTGTGCTTGCATCTGCCGCCAATCCTGGTGGTGGTGGGGCTGCTGTGAGCTCCAAGGCCGATGATGGTCTCACACACCTGCCAGCTTTATAATGTCGGGTCGTACAGTTTGTAACCGCTGCCGTATTCTTCTGTGACCATATGTCATGATTGATAATAGGGGCGAAGATAATATAGGCTGAGCAGGCAGACAGGGGGGGTGAAGATGATTTCTGCAGGGGCGGGGGTGGGGACGGGGGTGGGGGATGAGGGAAGCGGTGAATGAAGCTAAAAATATGGTGGCGGTAAGTTTCATTATTTATCAGCGGACAGCATGCAGCGGGGCGTCGGTATTATTCTATATAAATAAATAAATGAATGAATCAGCAGAGTTACAGCAACTAGGCCATGGGCCCTAAATAAGCTATATGTGCAGGCCCGATATGGCAAAATGCCTCAAGAGTGCCTCAAGAGTGCCTCAGCCCCATGACGTCTTCATCAGACCACACCCCTCGTGTTCCGTCATGCATCACCATCGAGCGTTAACGAACGGATGCCTGGATCGAGAGATGGGCAAGAGGTTATCCATCACTGCATATGCATGGACTTGCCAAGATGATGGACGCCAGCAGCCAGAATCCATCGGTAGAACAACCTGTCAGCAGGGATGAAGCGTGGCCGGTGCAAGGATCTCCAAGGATCTGTTTGCCGCCCTGCAAGTAGTGAAGGCGGCAGCCGTGCGTGCACGTTTCTAGGTGTTCGTACGTACGTATGTATGTATGTGTGTATGTATGTAGCAATGGCGTGCGCCAGGGGTTGACAGATTGCTGTGGCTCGCGCCGTTCGTTGTGACCGGGCGGCAGTACCAATAATTGGCATATGCCATTGCCCGCGCCATGCATGCTTGTACGGAACGTATATATTGTGGTTTCGCCTAAGATGCGAATCCTTAACGGCCGGAATGGTTGAAGCAGCATTCAAGCAGCTCTAGACGACCACGCCACGCCTCGCCTGACAGACCCTCCTAGCGGCTGATAACCCCCTTGGTCGGTGATGGTACCTGATGTCACGACAGGCTCCCAGCCACAAACCTTGTCTCTTCACCGACTACCCTGATAGAGCGTCCACCCCAGGAATTTCTCTTACCCCACCTCGCTCCGTAAAATGTCCGGTTAGCGGAGCCTGCTGCTCATGGGCCTTCTATGTGGAAGAGGGTGGAAGGGTCCGTTATCAACACCTTACAGGATATGCCCCGACGCCCGACCCCAGCCCCAGCCTCTACCCCCTGCACCCTGTCCATATGACCAGAGCGACACTTAATCCCAAGGGCATGCCGAGGCTGGATGGGTTGCTGAACATGCCGTTTTAATCGGCTCCAATCAGATCCAGCTATTGCCCCACCAGCCGGTTGATAGTTGTTGCGTACTTCCTGGCTCTAACCTAACCAATACTGCCAACTTCCAACAGTCCACACTCCACGGTTATCACGTCCTGTGAAGGAAGCGCGCCGCAATCGCATTCATCACGCGCCGATGATGAACCGAATGCTATATTGCTCGCGTTGCACACGTGCGTGCATGCGTGCGTAAGGGTTGTTCGCGGGAGACGTAGTGAGCCCTCGCGCACTTTGCGATCGTGCGCAACGATCGTTCCACCCTCGCGTGTGCTTCCGGAGCAATCATAGGGTACAGAGAACCAGCAGTCTAAAATAGCTGCACACATGCTCACAGCCAAGCTGTAATAAGCCGAGTCGTTAACTGTGGACCATATGGCCGCCAGAGTGCGTGTGCCACACACGGAAATCCCGACCAAGTAATAAATGTCTCGTGCGTGCCAGAATGGGTATGACGTACCCCCCCGCCACCACGCACGGGGTACCAACAAACAAGTGACCAAGGCGGCATGTGCGGTTCTGTGCGCCAGCCACCTCATAAGCCGTTCATAACGTACAGTGATGAGAAGGCTCCACATCTTCCCTTGCAACTGGCAGGGACGCGATACAGCCTACCGATGTACATAGTTCTAACAAGGGCAGGAAATCCCCCCATATACCTGATCGCTGTACGATTGCCGTACATGACGATGTCACGTCAGCTAGCTACCTGGCTACTTGGGTGCTGCACCGTAGATAATAGTGAGCTCTGTGAGCCGGTTGGAAGCCCGAGTTGCAAGGGCCAACATGGTATAAGAAGCGCGTGTTAAGTAGAGTAGAGAGGGTCATTCACAGACCATTCACAGACAGTGCTATATGGGGAGCTAACATATCCTTCCATTACCGATCACTCCCTGGACACGAGCCATGGCTCCCAAGTAAGGAATCTAGGTCTTCACGATAAATACGGCGGCGTCGTACTTCACGACGCGACGACACGGGAATCTCTCCAACATGGTCATAGGATTAATACACACAGATTTCGCACAGCGTGATGAGCTGCACTGCTAGGACTGTATCAGACCGCGCATCCCTCCCACCGTCAGCCGAACCGCAATAATTGTGTCAGCAAGTACTTTGGGGTTATGCACAAGAGGAACGCTCCAACGGACACAGTCCTACCACACAACCCGCGTTCCGGTGTCACCGTTCCGTCAGAGGAAAAGGATTTTCGGCTGGGGTCCCTGGTCCCTGGATACGGCATGTCCAGGTGGAGATCTTGGACGTGCCTTGGAATCCATCAGCCCCTTATGGCCACCACGTAGATCCATATGCAGCACACGAACGCCGCCCCCAGAGGCTCTACGTAGACCGCCGTGGAGAACTTGACCCGGTCGTCGGCGACGCGGTGGATGCCTACGAGCACGATACCCCGAGTGTGTGCGTGTGTGTGTGTGTGTGTGTGTGTGTGTGTGTGTGCACATGCACGGTTTAACTAGGCAGGCACACTTTAACTAGGCAGGCACACTTTAACTAGGCAGGCACACTTTAACTCGGCAGGCACACGCACGCATCGGGGGTGGGAGGGGCTGCACGCATGAAAGCAGCCACACACTGTCGACAATGCTGCCAGTTCCCAACACGCTCCACACATATACGTGTGACATGTCCCCGAGACGACATACATTTCCGGGACGAGATCATCCAAGGATCGTCCATCATGGCCATCATCAACCATTATAAGACGGAGACCACAAGGCACTTTGGCCAAAAAGGGGCCGCGGGGATGCGTTCGACTGGTCCTCACCGGTGTTCGTGACCGCCTCGCTGACCGCGTCAAGGTAGCGGTCACTGAAGGACATTGCTAAGATGTGGCCGTTCGCAGACTCCGCCCGCGATTCCCGCCGGATGCGCTCGTTGTGGCTAGCCTGCGCGCGCCGCATACAGGATATATACCGGGATAGCGGAATAGCGGGCCGACGACGTTTCAGACAGCACCGTTGCAGACAGCAAAACACACCGACACATAGCACATAACACGATTCGGGGGCGCATAAAAAGTGGCGCAAGTGGGCACAGCTTGAGTGGCGCGAGATGTTTTCCAAGGCGAGATTGTCCTCTTGTGATAAAGAACGAACTCTTTAAGGCGCCTGGTACGCTTGTGGTAGGTAGGTGCACGGAAGGGAGTGCGCGCTTATTGCGGTCGGCATATGGCCGTGTCCATCAGGAGGAGGACATGAGCACACAGCGGAGATGCAGTAGCAAAGGTACATGAAAGGTACATGAAAGGTCGCAAACGTGTAGACGTATACAGATCGCACCAAGGAGCCGAATCTGCACCTGCAGGCCCTGTATGAGCTTATGTCTTTCGCCAAGGTACGCGGGCGCGTCCGTGGGGCCCTGGCCGCCCGTCTCTGCCAGCTCCGCGCTAGCCTTCAGAGAGGCCGCCGCAATCTTCTCGTGGATCTGCAGGCGCGTGCGATGGAGATGATGCCTGCCCTGATGATAACGATGCACTAGTGAACAGGCTTCATGGTGAAGTGATTATGCCCAGCAGGCAGACGACATCTTGGATTAGTATACGTATCTTTAGGTACCGGCAGTGCCGGGAGCAAGGGCGTGGCATCACGGCAAACGGATGTGACTCCCTAGCCCCTAGCCGCATCCCTAATAGCCCCCAGAAGCGCGGGCGCTAACAGCAGATGACAAGGTGGCAGGGAATGTAGTGGGCGACAGTGCACACAGCTTATTACGTGGACTATGCGTGACATAGTCTGGCAGACACACGCGTTAGCCGAATAGCAATATATCCTTCATGGATTGTGCGCGCACACGACGCCTCAAAAAATTAATGGGGTGCGCACGGCATATTTATACAAGCGGTGCACCGTCCTGATCTACACCCCTTTGCGCGGCAGGTGCTGTCAACGCCGCCCTAAATTTTGCGCATGCGGTTGGAACCCAATCCCAATTCCTTCCAGCCGCCCACCTCGCGCATCTCCTTGAGCAGGCTCTTCAGAAGACGCGACACCTTGTTGTCGGGCTTTGTGACGAAGGTGGATCGCGCTTCTGCACACATACACATACACACACACCGACGCGCAATGGCCGCGAGTGTAAAAAAAGGCTTGTTATCACACACACACACACACACACACGCACACACACACACACACACACGCGGGGATTCCTCAGCTGTCAGATCGCACATGCCGTCTGTGGCGGCATCATGTTGCGCACTGGCGCGTTATTGAACGAGCATGGAATTTCCCGTGTGTGCGCCCTTTCGTAAAGGTGATGCGCCTTGGCCACACCCAAGACCTCCGCCGTCCCCCCCCCCGCGTCCAACTCACTACTCAGCGCCTCTTCCACCCTCTTCTCCACCCGGCTCTCCAGCTCCTCGTAAAACCTGCCGTCCAACTCCTCGTACAATGGAGTGGTCTGGAGGGTGCAGCATTACGGTACGCAGTGGTTGATTGCAGGCGAACAGTGCGGAAACGAAAGCGACATATTGCAACCAGTTCAAATGGGACATGGTGCTACACTTTATCTTTATAGTTGGGTCACAGATTCGACCCGGCCACAAGTCGTGAACCGCACCTCCCCCACGCTTAATCCGACGTAAGGGCTCCTCTGCCATTCGCCGTGTGCACACCGTTGCGTGAATGGGATTTGCGCACGACTGCCAAGCATATGACGGACGGACGGCGTGGCGCTCTTCAGCCCCAGCACGCACCTGCAGACTTGCGATCTCCCTGGGCGGCAGCGCCGCTCCGAAGAAGGGATCCCAGTCCTTGACTGCCCCCAGGCTCCACCGCATCTCCCAGGGCCGACCCGTGGGCTGCGTGTTCGCCCAAATATTGGTACCATCGTACAGCTGACCCACCTAAACAGGCACGAGTACCAGGCGCGCGCGTATACAGGTATCACCGCTGCCGTTACAGGCGCGTACAATTTATCAAGTATACAATTATTGACGGGACAAGCTTTTATCAATGCATACCACAAGGATATGATTTATTCCGGAATAATATGGCATTGGTGAGCTAAGAGGCGAGGGAGACTTAAAAGGGACCTATGTACGAATGTCTTCAAGATTTCTCGGATTCCTGAAGAGCTCCGAAACCGGTATCGCCTACTCGCAGTCCATGTTAAATTATCCTTCCTCTGGCTCGGTGTCGCACACGGGACAACATGCCGGATTAAGGAGAACCCCAACCTGGTTCGGGGCATGAGTGAAACCTGGCATGCTTCTCTTTATTCCCGTCAGTCTTCGTTGGACAGCGCAGCAGCTAAAGCTCCACGAGCCGCGACGGATACAAATACTCGTCGCAATGGTTGCACTCCCCCTATTGAACGGTGGTACAAGTGTCCTTAACAACTCTCCGTCCGGGCCATGCGGCGCACCTCTCGCAGCTCCCCTGTGGGGTCCTTGACCGCCGTCACGATGCCGGTCACGGGGTTCCACAGCCGCAGCAGCGCCGGATTGAGGTCCAGGGATGGTGGGGGCTGCTGAGGCTGTGAGGGGCTAGCGGCGGGCTGGCCGGTGGTCAGCACGAAGTAGCTACGTGCGCCACAAATGGCGGTGCCCATGACCACGAAACACTGGCGGCGGATTCGGATGAGATGCCGGCGGAGGGGGTTGGCAGGCCAGGACGGTGAGAGGCAAGCAAGAGAGACGCGAAATCTCCAGCCCCCCCCAGTGGTGCGGATAAGCAGACTCCTCTCACCTAAGCTCGGTACATGGCACCATCGTCCACTTGTGATCCCCCCGCCTTCCAACCTCTTCCCGTCCGGATTGCACATACACCCCTCACGCGCCCAGGCAGCGAGCCTGTTCCCAAACTCCGCAGTTAGATGTGCTTGAGTTGGAACATGCCGTGACCTAAAGACTTTCACCGGTAAAGAGTATCGCATAACGATGAAGTGTGCGCATCCTGGCGACGCCATCGTGGGTGCTTCTTCCACCGCACGAAGATGGGACCCATTCCGCTCCTTCCCACCTGCAGGCCCAGCTGCAGGAAGAAACCCGCCAGCAAGTGTGCGTGCTCCTCGGCGTCACCTCCGGTGAGGTGCAGGAACTCCGCATTGGTGGTCCAGATGTCGTTGCGCCGCTTCTGAATTCCCACATCCTCCATGTACGGCACCTGGAAGACGCATGAGGCGGCACGAATGCGTGTATAGGGGTGTTTATAGGGGTGTGCAGAGCGACGTGTACCCATCCCGTAATGTACATGTACATATATTCACTTGCATATACATGATACGCGTGGCTCCTCAAGCAGCGGCGGTTACTCTGAGCGGGCACATACCCATCTCTGCATGTGGACGTCCATCCGTCTACTGGTGCCCATTAGCATCGACTGATTCACAGCCTTCCGATCATATTCGGTGCCGTAACACGGAGCTTGACCAAGGTTTGACCAAGGTACATAATTGGATGGCAACACCGCCGATGTGGGCTGTAGCCAGCATGCAACTAGCATTTCGCATGTTGGATTATTGGTTGGGGGTTATCGTACAACTGCCCCAATAGCTCGAACAATTACCTAAAAAAACAAGTCCTCTGTACAAGCCGCTACCGCAGGAGGCAGACCTGGCCCCGCTCTTGCCCCTGACACCTGGACCCTGCCACTCACGTGTGATACGAAGCGAGACAACTTGAGCATAAGCGCCTCCACTCCTCCCGCCGCCGCCACGTTGCCGCCCGCAGCTGCAAGCTGCGCTACCGGTGGCGGCAGCGGTGTTGCCGCAATGTAGCGGCATACCAGAATGGCTGCACCATCGGCATCCACCGCCATAACCTGCACGCCAGGACACACAGGTGTGGTCTCCACCTCAACTGCCCGAGAAACTGCTTCTGGCACTATGGTCAAGGATAGCGACGCCATAAGTCACAGGCTGATGCCGCTGCCTATTTGATTGAATGTCCAGCCCGGTCAGTGATGGACACGGGCCACACCGAAGCAGTCGTGCTGTGCTTTGTGGGTCACGCGTGCCGTGGCCTTCAAAAAAGAGATATTTATATCAACTGAGTAAGAAATCAGCCGGAGAAGACCACATTTTTTAAATACGCACCCAAGTCCCACCTTGAGTATCCTGGAGCGGCATTCTGGCCGAGCTAAAAGCGCCGCTAGCCACTTCTGTGCGTGCCGGTTAACCTGCGCCTGCTCCGAACTGACGACACGTTCATCTACCTCGCCGGCGGGGGCAGCCAGGCGCGGACGCATGGTCATGTGCACCGTCAGGGTGGAAGGCCGGTCGCTTGTCTGGTGACGGGATTGGGAGCGAGAACAACATGGCGGGGTGGGTGGGGGGGGGCTGATACACATCCATGCAGCCATATGCGGGCGGCGGTCTTTTAGGTTAAGGACGATTAAGGACATTTAAGGATTCCGTAGCAGCCAGCTGGCTGGCTGGCTGACCTGTACATAGCCCAAGACCACAGGTGGCGCCTCCAGCTTGAATGTTCCCTCCAGCACTTGCAGCTGGTACACTGCTGACAGGGGCACGCGAATGCAGCCCAGGAAGCGGCGTTCGCGCTCGGGCAGCCGCACGGGGTCGGCCAAGTCCTCGTCCCTAAGAGAGGTAAGCGGTCGGACAGGCATGGCGAGACTCAGGCTCAGTCAGAGGGGAGTGTGGACGGAACGGCTCAGCCACGGATAGGCAACACATGCAGCATGCAGGGGAAGTGAGCGCGACGAATTTCAAACTATACGATAGGAAGGGCCCGAAACCAGGGCTTGCTCGTTACAATTAATTTGGGGCTCAATAGCGGTCCATGTGCCCAATACTACTGCGTACATGTTTGGATTGGCGGCGGGCATCATAGCAGAGCTAATGCTTCCGCAGTTGGCGGCCTAAGAGTCCATCGGACATGACCTTAAGAATAGCGAAGAATAGCGAAGAATGACTCCATCATAGCGGAGCGGTCAATCTTACCCCGGCCTGCGCCTCCGCGTGATTGCCGTTTCGGAGGGCTCCACAATCAATTCGTCAAAGACGTTGAATGTGATGAGGTCGTTGTTGGCCTGGGGAGCAAACATAACACCAACAGCAGCAGAAGTGCGACCCCTTGAGATCATATTAGATAGGGGCCTGTAAGTGGCGGATAAAGCACGCCGGTGACGATCAGCAGGAAGCGACCCCAGCAAGACAGGACAGGCATCTGGGAGACCTGTTCGTGTACGTGCTGGTACGGTTTCCTGTTTTCCTGCTAGTTCCCGACGAAGATGCCCGGATAGGGCCTCTCAGGTCCTGACCTCCTGTGGCTAATACGGCATCTCAAGATGATGAGAATCTCAGTACTGAGGCCGGCTCTTGCTTCCGAAGCGTGGCAGCATGGTGATCGATAATAAATAACACTTTCAAACGCAGGCGGTCGAAGACGCCGAAACAACAGGCTGCTGGCTTCCACCTGTGTACAAGCTATGTACAAGCTGCTGCCATCAGATGCACTCATTCGCTGTGCTCACCTGCAGCGCGCTGGGACTTGGTTCCAGGCCGGAGCCCTCTTCCGCGCTTTTTTGTTGCTGGTCGCTGCCGTCGTCTCGGAAAACATCCAGGTCAATCTGCGCGCGTATGCGACACACAGCAATGAAATGTCCCGCCTGGTCATCCGCAGGGCTGACACGAAGATGCTCGCTCCCATTGGCCAGCGGAAAACGTGTAGCGGGCGGATACCACCCGCCCTGGTGCATCCTTTCCTTGGCCTCCTAGCAGAGCTTCATTGCGTATTTACATTCCCCGGTGCGAGCATGTAACGCGGCAATTCCGGCTCAAGCCCCTCAATCCTTGTCCCCTAAGGACAAGGATCCCTGCAGTGTGGAAGCGCACGATCCGGCCCACCTGCTCGTTGAAGAGGGGGAACTCCCCGGGTACCGCTTCCGTCCGTTGCACCAGAGACCGGAAGCGAATTTCTACGAAACAGTTGCGCTGCTGCGCCTCCCGGTCAGCCGCGCTCAGCGTAGAGGGCCCCTCATCGACTGCCATCCCCTCCCCGTCGTCGAAACCTCCGCCGAAGCGACCCGGCCGCCGTACATTACGGCCACGCCCAGCAGCACCGCCGCTGACGGCACCGTAGCCGCCGGACTCGACCATCCGGGCAGGGAGGTTGGCGGCCCGCTGCACGGTGACCATGAGTTGCGTGTCCCGTGGAACAGACGTCATGAGGGACTTCACCTGTGCATTGGGATTGCGTGGGAGAGAGCAGACGACGACGGAACCGGAAAAGAAGCCCCCGTGGGAAGGATTTTAGGTGTAAGTTTTATATTATAGCCCGGGGCGGTAGAGCCGAGCAGCGGTTAGATTCTCCGGGGGCTCTAAACGAGCAGCAATGCCAGGCAGAAGGCGCGAGCCCACAGGCGTGAAGAAAATGCCTTGATCTCACTGTTTACCCGTAGACCTTCTCCCCCATCTCAAATTCCTCAGAGCTTCCTCCTCCCTGCCCTTCTCGCTCTCTCTGCACGTGTATTTTGGGTCTCCCTGGACCCCTTCACCCTCCCACACAGCCCGCTCTGATCCAATTCGTACCAGCTTCCGCGTGCGCTTGAGAGGCCGCCGCGGCGCCAGCAGCTGCGTGATGACCGCCAGCTCCAGCTTGAACTGCGGCAGAGGCGCATCATTGACCACGTCTTCTGTCCGGAAGTGCCGCGCCATCAGCAGACCGCCAGCTACACGGGCCGCAGCAGCACGCACGCGCAGCGCGAAGGCGCGGATACGTTCCTCGCGCTCCTTGATAGCATTAGTCAGCATCGCGCCTAGGAACGGAAGAAACAGGGGCGGGCCAGATAGCGGATGAGGCGATGCATGACACGACGATAAGCTCCTTTAATGGCTGTGCCGAAATCCGGCGATCGGCATACCTACAGCTGGTATAGACATGTGCTAGGAGACATGCACTTTAGCACATTTTTCTTGAATGCTGGGGGTTGAGATGAATTAGGATAAGGGTATCAAAGTATCTCATGTGTGTGGGGGAAGGTTCGGGATAAGGGAGACAGGGCGTTTACACATGGAAGCGTTTACGCATGGAAGCGGGAGAGCATTTACGCATGGGAGCAGGGCGCAGATGCTCATAGGGCAGATCCTATGCTGCAAAAGAGGATATCCGCTAACCCGGTCCCCGGTGCCCTCTATGCGCACCGATCTGCAGCTGCATGGCCTTTTCGTGTCGTGCCATCATAACCCGGGCCAACGCAAGCTGAGTGCCCTCGCTGGCCTGCTCCAAGAGCGCCAACTGGTCCAGGTACTGGTTCTCAAGCTTGTCCGTTTCAGCGGCGCTCAGAGGAGCAGGTATCGCCACGGAGCGAACACCTGTAGGCGACAACAACAGCGATAGCACCGGCAATATTAGCACCATGTTATCACCACCGCAGCAGTTAAACAACAACCGTAAGGAAGGAAAAGCAACCGTGCGGGAAACTATGATATATCTGTGGGAAGAAACTCCCAAACCGAGAATCCAGGAAATTTCGCCTAGGTATTTACGACAGTGGCAGCACACGGCGGCACCAGCGTCAGCTGTGAGATCTTCGTGAGAGAGAGGGTCAGGACCTGCTCGCTCCAAAAGTGGCCTGTGGACGAGAGTATCGAGGGAAACGGATCCTAAGGGAACCGGCATCCTGTCCTCCCGCCCTGGAGATGCCGCATGCGCTCGCACCTTTCAACAGGCTTCTGTCTGGGGCCCGGTAAATCCCCGCCTGCCAGCGCCTCTGAAGCACGTGCATTCGTCTGGTGGCCGCACGGTCCTCCTGCCGGGCGGTGGTGATACAGCAGGCAGGGAAAAGGCCGGAATGGGCGCGGCGTATACCGTAGCTGCAGAACTTCCGTGAGAATGGTTAGGTGCATGAATAAGGTGGCGTTGTGTTTAAGAGTCCAAATGTGAGGCAGATAGGCATAACCACGGCATATCACGGCATCAGGCATCATCAGAATACTGCGGCGGTCCTGCAACGACGGCGGCCTCAGCTTGCCAGCAACCGTTCACTCGTTCCCGAAGCGAGCTGTGTAACCGCTACGTACTGATCATACTAATCAGCGCAAGCAAAGCAAAAGCGTTTAT
This sequence comes from Volvox reticuliferus, assembly GCA_019650235.1. Classification (NCBI taxonomy): domain Eukaryota; kingdom Viridiplantae; phylum Chlorophyta; class Chlorophyceae; order Chlamydomonadales; family Volvocaceae; genus Volvox; species Volvox reticuliferus. The sequence continues at coordinate 414,612 of BNCP01000060.1, forward strand.
TACACGCCGCATGGGCTCAGCATAGTTCGCATGTCCGCAGCGAAACCAAAAAAAGCAAGACAGCACAAGGTGTCGTGTCAAACCAAGCACATCATGAGAAGCGTTCTGTCCCGCGTGTCCCCGACCCCAGTCGTCGATCTCGCGCCGTACCTTCATGGCCACATCCGGGAAGATGTCCAAGCGGAACAGATCGCCCAGGGCGCTGGCGTTGGCTTCGTGCGTCTTGAGCAGCTCCAGGAGAGGCGCATTGCGAGGGTCGTTGGGGTCGATCACGTGCTCGTTCAACCAGCGCATGATTTGCGCGCGGTTTGCCTGTCCGGGGCAAGCGGAAATGGGGGAAATGCAAGCCAGCGGGAAAGTCGCGTAGAAGTCATGCAGTTCGGTGCCGACGCCCAAATTCAAGTTATGTTATATATATATATATATATATATATATATATATATATATATATATAGAGAGAGAGAGAGAGAGAGAGAGAGAGAGAGAGAGAGAGGGAGAGAGAGAGAGAGAGACCTTCTCAAGATCTGTTTGCATCCTTTCCAGGAGGTAGGCTTTAGATGCACATGCAGTGTACGCATGCACGCGTCACGGTTGTTCATTCGGCCCACCCAGCCTAAATCCAAGTCAAATGACAGATGGGATACTAACACATTGCAACTCTGATGCTTGCGCACCTTGCCGCCTATCCGCTCCGCCGCCCGGCGTAGCATCCGGTCAATGGGCACTGACGCACGAGGAGGCATCAAGCTCTTGCCTGCCTCGATGTCGTTCCACATTGCCGCCGCCGCTGCCTGTCCGCCGGCAGCTGGCCGCTCCGCCAAGGGGTTGTCATAAGCAATCACGGCATTGGGTTGCACCGTGTCGGCCAGGCGTGTCCCCGGTGGCGTACGGTCTGATACCCAGCCGCATCTCACGTACAGGACGCCGGCGGGGAAGATCGTGTTGAAATTGTACGAGGAGTCATGGAAGTGGCTGCATTTCAGGAGGGTAAAACACAACAATAACCTTTAACTTGAGGTACGTCAATAATCCATGTGATGATGTCCCATAGCTTGGTCACATGGCCGGGACCGAAGACCAAGAAGACGAGGATAGCAGCTGGCAGCTTGGCAGGAATGAAGGCGAATCAGTTAATGTAGCCCCCCCCTGCCAGTTGCTATCCCCATCGCTCAGAAGGCCGAGGGTGCGACTGAGAATTGAGTTGAAGTCAACAGCAGCCGGACAGTAAAAGAGAGCTGAGTGACCTTTGAAACAGAAGGGACAAGGTTCAAGGGACCACCACTACGGGACTGGAAACACGGGCACCAACAAGATACCCCATAGCATCAGGGATGCTCGTCCAAACGCCCCACTAAAAGAAGCGCAACCCAACCAAACACCCAGGCCCCCACCACACAGGCCAAGGTATAGGCCAAAGTTTATAACAGAACACGAGTATGGGCGACGTACGTACGTGTCGGGCATGAGTGGCACGGGGCCGGGCCCTTGCGTTGGCAGCCGGGGCCGGAAGGGTGTAAGCGCTGTGAATTGGTATGGCCGCGCCTGCACATCCACGTGGGGGCTGCCCGCCAAACCGGGGATTGCAATGTACACCTGTCGACGTGGGGGGGGGAGGGAGGGTGAGAAAGTTGCGCGCAAGCATACAGCTAAACTTAGTTTCCGGTCCGTTCGCAATCGCTAACGCTCGCGGTCTGAGACCGTTTCCCACCCGCGTGCGTTGCCTCCATTACGCAGCCGGTTTGAGAGGCAAGGGTCATAGAACCGGAAATTTGGTTAACACAAATCATTATAATCCGCTGTCTGAAAGAATGCTGTCTGGAGTTGAAACAAGCTGTAATCGAACATTCAACTGATATAGAACGCACTGGCACCTTGGCACTGTGCTTTGGGCGCAGCTGCCATACCCCCCCTCGTGCTTTACCGAGGCGAAATGTGAACCCCCACAGTCCCGCCCCCACAGGATTGGCCTTGCAGCGATATCACCTCCTCTCAATAATCACCCAGGACCACACGGACCCACCTGGCCTATATAACTGTCCCGCAGAGTATGACGCTCGAACAGCATCACACTAATGGACTCCGGGAAGCGCGACACCTGGATCCTGCAGGGCAAGGAGTTGATGGGAGAGGCAGTGTAGGACCTTCAGCAAATAGTTCGACTTGACGGAGCCTCTTATTCGTCGTTTAAGAGATATAGGGCTCCCTGGTTCACCTCGAACATAGCCATGCATGGATACGTCCAATGCAGTCCATTTATTATTCCTTTCTTTGATTTTCCCTTCCATGCACCTGCGGTTCTACTGCGGAGGCGGCGAGGCCATCAAACCCTCTGCCGTGCCTATGACAAGGGCGAAGGTTGCCTGTACAGGCCACGCCATCACATTCGCAATTCCTTACCGTAGACCAATTCCTTACCACCACACGTATATGTACACGCCCATGATGCCGCTTCACAATCCATAACTTGACCCTTGACCCTCTTGACCCTTGAACCTCTCAATAATCACATAATATGCTGCGTGCGGCCCAAATGGGCACCGACCCGACTTACGTGAAAGTATCTTTAAAGTCACCCGCGAAGTTATCGCCAAGCGACGTCACCTCGGAATAGTCCACGCAATAGCCATTAACAAATAGCTTCACATAATACCTGCGAGGTGTGGTTTTCGGGGCGTGGGGGGGGGGCGAGGCGAAATGTCCGCTGGGGCAGGGGCCAGGCCAAGGCTGAAACCCGTCTCTCGAACTTTGACAGGGGTGCCGAAGTTGCGCACCTGGGCCCCATCCCCAATTGTTGACCATGCTCCATTCAATCTTTCAAAAAAATGGATCGAAACCTTCTTACCTGCCCTTTCCACCGTACTTTAAACTCGGTCTGGGTGGCGGTGGAGCAAGCTGGCCCGGAAAGGATGCTATCGGGAGGGGGCCGCTGCCAGGTGCCTGCCCAAGCTGCTGATCTTGACCTGGCTGTGGTGGACGCGTCATCATCTGCTGCTGTTGCATTTGCTGCTGCTGCGGGTCTCGCTGGTTGATGGTCAAAATGGGCACGAGCTGCGGCATCCGGCTCACGAAGATCTGCGGGTGCATATATAAACATGTAAATCTGCGCATGATGTGCATGGCCAGTGCCAGTGTGTAGATTTATGCGGGTTGAGATCCATGTACTGAAGTGCCTAAGACAACAGCACCCGGGCACCCTGACCTGTGCCAGCAATCAAACAACCAACATACCAACATACGAAAGTGTGAAATGGACGTAAGTGTGAATTTCTTAAGCATTAAAGGTTGAAAAGAAGATGTACCCTTCAAACCATGCCAGGACAACCCAGCTGCCCGTCCCCTTAGCGTCCAACTCCGCGTCGTTTCTTACGCCACGCTACCATCACACTGCCCACCTCGCCCTTCTTGACCATCTCCGTCGCCTTTAGCTGCAGCTCCAGCTGCTCCTCGCTGGTCATGGACATCCGCCGCGGCGCTCGTCCCACCAGTGCAACCTGCTCTTCCAGTGCCTTGAGGTGGGGATCTTCGGGGTCCGTGGACGGCCGGTTCTGAAGTTGCAGCGACAGGTCGGCCGATGAGAACAACGGTCACGAAGGCAGGAGGTGATGTTGCGGAACGCTGATGGTTGTGGTTTTGGTGGTGGTGCTTCAGCAGTGGCATGTAATGCAATATCGATGGCAGGACTGGTGGGGCTGCGGCGCGCCAAATGACGGTCCAACATATCACCGCATCCAGGTTGGGGGGTTCGCTACAGGTCCGGTGCTACAGCGACTCGCGACAGCAAGTGTATAACTGCCGACATGGTGCCAGCAACCCAAGGTGGCGTGTGGGCCAACCTCTTAAGTCCACAGTTTTTCATGTGAGCACGTGGCGTGGTTCCGCACGTGACTGAGAAGGATGGCGGGAGTGGCGTGTGCCAGTTGGCGCGACGACATGACCTGCGTGCTTTCTTCATGGGCCATACATATACTAATACTTGACAGGAGGCCACACACCTAACAACAAGTTTCACCCCAAGCTCAGTTCCAGAGTAATGACTGTCTTTACACGCGCCCCGGAGGATCTTCAATCCACCCCACCTCACTCCACTCGCGAGCTGTCGAATCCATCGACCAGCTCCAAACCCACCCAGATCTAGGCCCCCATGTACTCACCTTGAGGACCTCCAGCTGCGCCGCGATATCCGACAGTACGGCCGTGTGCGCTGCGCACATGCTCTCACAGCGTCGAAGCTTGAAGACAAAGGGCTTATGTGCCGTTGTCGTTGCCGTTGTCGTCATCGCAGCAGCCAGAGGGTCCATGAGCCCCGGTGCCAGAAACCCCCCAACGCCCATGCCCAACCCCAACGGCAACGACCCCAAGCCTCCCGCGTTTGGATTGGGATTGACATTCGGAAGAGGGAAGTCGGCCAAGTCTGGCACAGGCAGGGGCTCCGGGAATTTCGGCAGCCCCGCGATCTCCTCCAGTTCTGCCGCAACAAGCAGCACGTCCAAACGCTCCCTGGTCAGGACACCCTAGGAAGCCAGTCACGGGTCGCGCAGGGCACAAAACTTAAGGGAAGTACGAGTGGAGACCTACTCGCATGGGGAATGCCACGCCAGCAGTGCAGGAACGTATAAAGGGTGGAACGTAGAGGGGTTATGGCTCGAGGCGGTATGAGTTCCCGCCTTCTGGACTGCGGTGGCCCCCTCTCACCTGCTGCCATGCCAGCTCTTGGGGCGGTTTGGAGTGCACCGCAAGCTCCAGATTGGTAAGCGCGTAGCCCTGCTGGCGCCGCAGCCCTTGGATTTGCATATGCAGCTGCTCCATGGAGCGCACGGTGCGGTTGAGCAGCGCCTCCTCCTCCTCCTTCAGCTGCCGCATCTCAGCAACCTGCGGCAAGCCAAAGATAAGGGTAGGTGAATACTTCGGACCTGAAGGCTTAAACGGGCTTGGCCCTTTGCACTGGCTTGGCCCTGGGTCCAGCTGCGGGGAAAGAAGGGACCATCAGCTACTAGCTGAACCGTGTGAGGTGCGTGATGTAGGCTGATGTAGGCTGCTACCATGCATGTCTGTTGCGCCTGGAAAGACCGGCACAGGGAAAGAACGATGAAAAAACTCAAGATGTTGGCAGATCTGATGGCATGGTGCCGCTTGCAATCGCCAGAACCTCTACATTATTTTGTTAAACACCATTACTTGCCTCTCGCTCGATCTTTGCAAGCATAGCATATGCATCGAGAACTTCATCAATTTGGGCTTCCGTCGCCTGCGGGAAGGTGCGCCGCCGGCTTAAGCATTCCTCTCAGACCAAATTATACAAAAATCAGCGCGCAGCCGGACGTTCCACAGGCAAGATGCTTGTCAAATTATATACATACCGATACAACTACCAGTCACCGATCTTCGTGGGGTTACCTTATCCTTACCCTTACCATGCCCTTATCTTCGTGATCTCAACGCAGAGTGGTCAATGCGGAGTCTTTTAACAGCAACGCGCAGTCACATAATAACAAACACAGACAACGCTAATTCGACCACAACTGGTCCCCCCCCATTCAATGAGCTGTGCCCAGCAACTCAGTCCAGCACACCGTGTCCCCAGCGCTCGGACCTGCAACGCGAACAATTTCTCCCTGGCGCCCAGCATCGAGTCCTCCAGCGCTGCTAGCTTACTGGCATAGAACATCACCAGGCCCACCGCTTCACGCCGCTTGAAGTCGCGGAACAACGCCAACAGCCGGGCGGCCTGATCAAGGACGCGCAGTGTGGGTGGCTGGGGTTAGCAGAAGTACATTTCAGCGGCTCTGGGCGCCAGATGTCTCGTAGGGCACAACATCGATGGCCATCCGACCTGGAGCGGCTAGACAAGCATGTCAGGCTGCTCGGTTGTGAGTACGCGAGCTACGGAGTCTTTCAGTGGCGAGAAGGTGAAGTTTGACATCGTTTCTCCTTGCGCAAACTGTGGAAACTATGCGTTCATCCACCGCAGCCCTCGGTCACCCTATCGCCAATGAATGGACGCATAATTTCCACAGTGTGCACAAGAAGAAACGGTGTCAAAACTCGCGACGCTCAGCAAGTAGGCGAAATCGCTGGGGGAGCCATCCCGCCGCCCACCCGAAGCTGCCGCAAAAAGATTCCATACAACCTAAAACATTGAGGCCTTAGATTCTTCGACATAATGAAGCGGCGGTGCAGTCCCCGCCTTAAAGCAGCTGCATTTTCCCAGCCCGGCACCTCGGGCCCCCGCACCAATAAATCCTCCTGCGCCATGGCGGGATGCACCAGGAATTCAAGCCGGCCCAGCTCAATGTCTAGTCGGTACAGCCGTGTCTCGCCGCGCAGTGAAGCCGCCTTGGCAGGCCGCCGCACGTACGTACGCATCATCTCCTTATCCTGGTCGTAACGACGGGCAGGCCGCTCGCGCCCGGGCCTCTGCAACGCATATACACACACATACACACGTGCGCGCGCGCAATCGGGAAAGAGGCCACCATGGTGGTCTCAGCGTCAGCCAAGCGCCTACAGCGCGCGACCTCGCCACAGGCCTCTTCAACCGTTTGTACAAGTCCTATACGAGCCAAATAAGGCGGCCTAATTATCCGAGTCGTGCATTGGAGGAGTGCTGCCGATTAGGGCCACAAAGCCTAAGATCCGAGACACACCCGAAGCTGGTGCTACTTACTGGGTCACACCAGGCAGGAAACCGGCGACCGCTACGGGTAAGGACCGCTCAGGGTGGCTAAGCCCACGAGATCACCCATATTAGCCGGCCATCACTACTGCTCACCTTCAATGGATCGGGCACATAGACCATCAGGCCGTTCTCATCCAGCCATTGGAATGCGTACATGGGGTCCATGATTGTGGCATGTGGCGGTACCGTGGCCGGGTCTAATCCGGGGACAACCCGTGGGCCATCAGGCTGCATCTCTGGCGGTTGCTGCGGCGGTGGCGCCGGCTGTGGCTGCGCGTCTCCAGAAGCTCCGCCGCCCGCGCCCGCGGGCTGCGGCGACGCGTCGGTCATCTGCCCGGGCTGCCCGGGCTGTGGCTGCTGTGCTGCCGAGGAACTTGGCGGCGGAAGCTTCAGCACCTCTGATCGCTGCTCCTGACCCCCGGCCTCGCCCTGCTGCCCCTCAGGCTCCTCTGTCACCGTTGGCAGGTTACCTGCCAGGCGATGAGGCGCAGGATAAACAATAATAAGGGTACAATATAATTAATCTAGTCGCCTAGGGGAAAAGCTTCATACAAACTTACAACCCCCCTGAAGCCACGGAGTACGCTGCTCCATATATACATATATAATATTGTATATATATGCCCGCCATGCAAATCGGTGACAATGCTGCTTTGCAACCACGATCACATGGTCTGACGTACGGTATACCATCGCACGAGATACGGTGTCCACTTCCCACACAGCCAAACACGTAAATTATATTCCATTATTTTCACATTCTATTCCCAATAGGCTCAAGTGGGACCGCCTCCCCGTGCACTCTCAACTCCATCTTGCCTGTCACGGCACCCAAACCTCCCCGGGGAACGCACCGACTGTCAGCTGCTGCTGCTGCTGCTGTTGTTGCTGTTGCAGCTGCTGTTGCTGCCGCCGGCGCTCCATGATGGCCACCTGCTGCTCCGCCGCGGCGGCGTCACCGCTATCCATCTGGGCCAGCAGGGCCCTGGGTCGCGGACGGAGGCCATCAAAACAGCAAGACACAACACTTAGCCTTGCTACATGCGACTACGGGCCAGCAATCCAATTTGTCCGCTCAGAACTGCAGCCTTGAACTTCATGCAATGTAAAACGAACTCAACGCATGCTCTATTCAGGCACTCCTCAAGCCCGTCTGGATGAAAGGGATGATGGGATGAGAGGGATATCACATCACCTTTTCTATTCCGTCATTTTTGGGTTTTCTGGTTGAACCACCTCCACCTTCCCAATCACCATCGTTCACGAGGGTGGTCCTCCATCCATCCCGTTGCGCACTCACTTGTCCAGCGGCGCACCCTTCGTGATGCGCTGCTCCATCTTATTTAGCGAGTGCTCGGACAGCACACACTGCCGCTCACGGAACAAGCCAAGCTCCTCACGCGCGAAGCGCCCCTCGCGTTCGGCCGTCAGCCGTTCCGGTAACGCCAGCGGCGCACCGCTGAAGCGGCCCACGTCGAAAGTGAGCAAAACACTGGCCGCGACGGCGGGAGAGTCCTCCCGGTGCTGATAAGGGATTCATTTGGGACACAGGGCATTCATGTAAGTCCAGCGGTATTTTGAGGTCTTGCCCCACCGTACAAGCTCTGCTGCACGAACCCAGCCCAAAAAAGGAGCGGGATATAAAGAATACGTGACGTTCGAAGTTTGAAGTTCTGCGGAGTGCGGGCTCGGAAAATGGTGCCGCAGCGGTTCTCCGCTATCATATTGAGTTAAGACAGGCATCGGCGGCGCACTGATCCCGCCTGATCCCGCCAATGCCTACGCGCCGGCTTACGAGCTTTCGCCCAACGCTGATAAACCCTTTTCCTCCTCCTTCCAGACACATCGTATGCAACCCTGGGATATGCTCCCTTCCGATATTTCTAAAGCTCCCTACACCAGAACCCGGGGAGTTCATGCCCCGTCCTTATCTTGCAATGCACATGCTATTATATACTTTATTTCAGCTATCAACCATGCCTGCTATTCTTTTTCCAAAACTAAGAAAGCACACACACACACACACACACCGTGTAGCTGCGTTCGTAGGACACCATGGCGATCTGCAAGGGATCTTTGTTCGGCACGCTGGCCGACGCCTCATGTTGGGTGCCATCCGCCACCCGCGCCTGCTCGCCGCCTTGGCCGGTGGCGGGCTGGGAGCCAGCCAGCGAGCCCTGCTGACGGCCCAGCTCTGTGGGTGGCTGTCCGCCAAGCTCGGGATTCGCTGGATTACCGGGTGCCTCCACGTCTGGCTGCTGCTGCTGCGTCTGATCGCTTTGACCTGCTTACCACGCAATGAGGTTGCCTTGCTAAGTAGCCATACAAGTACACACACATAGCCATACATAGCCAGGAAATGCATGACACACGTACGCGTAAGGCCATGCGAGGGCTGGCCTCACCAATGGTCAAAGCCCTCTTGTTAGCAACCAAGGATCACACTTTCTTATCCTGGCGGCGGTGGCACCATGGATAGGTCTTTACCGGGCACAGTACGTTCGGCCCAACCACACCGCACATGGTTGGTTAAACAGACACAAGGAATCCCGATACGGTCTTCCTTCAGAAATGCACATATTCTTATAGTACGTCTCCCTGGAAGTCTCCCAAGACGCGCGAAACTAAGCTTTATTAATTTCTCTGCGCCCAGTTACACGTAAATGTCCGCACCTCTCCTGAAAAAGCCGAAGAGACCCTTCCTAGGTGGCGCGTCAGCAGGTGGGACTCCACCGCCGCTGGACGGTTGGATGGGATTCGCATCTGACCCCGTGCCTCCAATGGGTTGCAGAGCTTGCGTTTGCTGCTGCAGCTGTTGAGGTTGGATAGGTTGATCGTATGGTGGTGATTGAAGCTCGGGCCCGGTTTGATACTGGACTGCTTGGGGCTGCGTTCCGAGTGTAGGGAAGGATCCGACAGGCTGCGGTTGCGCTCCTTGAGCTTGTGTACCATACGGGTACGCGGCTTCAGGATACAAGCCTTGATAACCTCCCGCCGTACTCCCAACGAACGGCGGAGCTTGTGCTTGCTGCTGCGGTTGGGGAGGTTGACTGGCCTGATTATATGATGGTTGCTGATATTGCGGAAGCTCCGGGCTAGTTTGATACTGAATTGATTGGATCTGCGTTCCGACTGTCGGGAAGGATTGGGCAGGCCGAGGCTGCATACCTTGGGCCTGCGTAACATTTGGGTATGCTGCTTGAGGATACATGCCTTGGTAATTTCCCGTCGGCGCGGCCATTGTTCTGTTGGTTATGTGTTCAGGTCTACATGGCCGTCGTAGTCAAGGTTGACTCTGGGTCATACAAAGGCTCTTGCATAACGCACATCTTACATAACACATGAAGCAGAAAACGCTTCTAGATTGCTTGAGCATAAACCGATAACCTCTGTCATCTCCTTGCTCGTACCTGCGTTATTGGATCCAGGAAACGGAAAGAACACCGTTCCTCATCACTGAACGCCTTGCGCTAGGAGCGATGTCTGAAATCTACCAGAGGTTTATGCTCTTCAAGGCTGACCTGGAAGCCGACCCTTAGTTCTTACTACACCGACTTCGCTTCACACGTTATTACCGTTTGTTTCATAGTCACAACTTGAAGCAAGTTATTGTGTTTAGTATTCTATGGCGAGACAAATGAATCAAAAGATTTTGGTATGTTCGAGACTGTCGTTGATGTGTCTTGCCGCCACCCGATCAGGTCGCTGACATTAGGCCTGGCACGCTGTGCATTGTAATGTTTCATTTTTTTTGTTGGATCTGCAGACACCACTTGCATTTAATGTGCATGCTCAGCGCGCTTTGTTTGCGCTGGCGCAGCCGCTGGCACACTTGGGTACAGCGCACGCAAGGTGCGTTATGCCAACTTTTAAATGTTACATAACTTCTACCCAAGTGTTTTATTTTTTCCAACGGAGGAGTGCGGCTATGCAGGGGCTTTTCGACATCACGCTGCGGACTTAACGAACAGCATAAGCCCGAGGTAAACAGATACTTTTCAATTATGCTTCACAACTTTAGCACACGGAAGCTAGTGTTGTTTGGAGAAGGCTTTATTGATGCCGTCCGTGTGTCTTCATGTCGAATCAGGGCGCACAAGCAAGTACATCGGGAAGCAGCCATCAGCAACAGCATCAGCAGGAAACATCTTCTTCGAGCGACCAAGCTCAGAACTTCTACAACACCTTCAAAGCGGGCTATGAGCATGTGAAGTCTAAAACGGCCGGGGCTGCGGGAGGCGGCAGCGGACAGGAACCTGCTGCCAAACGTCTATTACAAACCTTGGCAAAGGATCTCCGGGAAGTCCTGCTGCCGGCGCAGGATATCACTTCGGCGACTCGAGCATATACGGGACCCGTCGCATCCACAACCTATGACGGTCCGACGGCGCTTGTCCTCGCACGGCAGCAAGCAACAGGGTGGCAGAGGACGTGGGACACTGTCCAGGAGAAGGTGAATATGTATTGGGGGCAGGGAGGGAAAGGAGGAAGTAAAGAAATGGAGCATTATTCCCTAGTGGGTGGAGGGACGGGTGCCGGTCCTTGGGACACAACTTCGCTAGTAGGCCGCGTACGTAGTTGGCTCGTGATAATCCCAATTTGGCAGCTGAATTCTGACGAAGAATAGAAACGGCTGGGTTTGAATTGGAAATCAACCAGCGGGATCACTGTATTTCCTTTGGGCCCCTTGAACACCAAATAGCTTGTCAAAGGGCAAGGCATTCTTTGTTAGGACCCTTTGGGTGCTGACTTGAACATATGCTTCTCGCATCCCCTTTCCCTGCTCTTTTCTCATTCCTACCCTTCAGCTAGGTGGCATTCCGCTGGTGTCAAAGCTGCTTAACTTAAAGGTGAGACCCCCAATCAGCCGCTCGTAATATTGCGAACCAACACGATGGTACGCGTCTGCATTTGGGCGAGTTGGATTATGTCCCAGTCCTGAAGGCAGCGCTGGTTTGGTAATGCATATGTTAACATAGCGCATACATGACTACTGGAGACACACACAGACACGCACAGATGTGCGCTCGGTAGGCGGTGATGTGCTGATGCGGCGGGTGCCCGGCCGGGATATTTCGGACTGTGGGTAAGCCGTAGAAGTAGAACTTGTTCCAGGTAGAGGCCATGCGTGCACATTCGCACCAATGCAGCTTTGGGTTAAGCACCTGCGGTGTCCAAAGCCCCAGCGGTGGGATTTGGGATGCAGCGGTAATGCTGGAGAAGGAAGCGCAGTATCAACTACGGCTATGATGGCTGCGGCTGGTTCAGGTGCTTGAAAGTAGTGATAAATTTATACAAGACGCACCTGACATTTGGGTCCAGCGTCAGTCGGAGGTGGCAAGATGGACATGGAGCTCGTTGGGATGCTAGCAGCGAGGGACTTTGAACCAGCGGAGCAGGCCTGCTGCTCCAGCAATTAATACTTTTCGTCTGCGCTGATGTGTCTGGCACGGCGGTCTGCGAAACCCCACTTGGAAGGCACCTCTTGCACACAAGATGTGTATCCTTAAAACATATATGTAAACAGTAGCGCGCAAGGAGTGGGCCGACGAGGCGCCCCAATGCCCTTCACCACAGCTGGGTTAGATATGTTCATTTTTTGTTACGATCTCTTACTTCAAGTGTTTGCCCATGTAGCCACGGACGCGGTTAATTGATCCCTTCCCCGCTGCGACCTCGCAGGTGACTGATACCGCGGCCTACAAAAAAGGGCAGGAGATTGTGGAGGACATCAAGGACAAGTACGAGACCAGTGACCACCCCGTGGTACACAAAGTGGAGGTGAGGACACGCGCACGCAGCGAAGTGATAGCGCCACTGCACCGGACTGTGGAGTATGGATGTGTTTGGGCGACGCATTTACGAAATAGAGGCCGGGAATGGAGAAGCGCACGGACTGGATGAGTTGAGGGCCAAGAAGATAAGGCCCACTAGAAACCCTTTCGCGCTGAAAACATAGAAGATAAGGCCCAGAAGAAACCCTTTCGCGCTGAAAACATTTTTGGGCACATCACCCTTCCGAGCGCCCTTCAGGGCAGTGCCCACGTAGTATGACTAGGTAACTAGGTGTTACTAGGCAGTACGAACTAGAGGCAAGTCCGTTGAACTTTAGAGCCGCTCGCCGGCCGTGCGGAAGATACTTTTCAACGTAAGAAACTATACTCACAGGTCGTTGCCACACCTCCCTTACGGCTCCGTAATTTCTTATGACTTCTGCAGGACATCAAGGCGCGCATGTTCACGGGCAGCGAGGCGTCCCGGGCAATGCGGGAGATCCGGGTACGGGACCCGTCCTTCGACATGAACCGGTTTGTGCAGTCCGTGAAGCTGGACGCTCCTGTGGTGGTGAGTAAGCGACTGTGGGTGGGACCTGCGGGTGGGACACCTGGCGCCCGCGGTCGTGCTGATACTGGATACAGCAGGCTGGGGGGGAAATTCAGTCGGCCTGTGTGAACCCAGTTCCGGGTAGCCGCGGACAGGCGAGTGGGGAGTTTGGTATATGGGCTAGAGAGGTGGGGACAGGAGCACGAGGCACGGCGCCCTTGCAATAGTGGGTGTGATCCATTGGGGTTGGGTTGCGGCCGCTGCGTTGTTCAGCAGCCCGCGGGTGTATGGGGAAAAGGACGGTGGCTCAAAAGTGACGAGTTAGGGGGCCCGGCGATCCCGTTGTTATATCCAGCATGGCTAAGGATCGTGCGAGTGGCCAACGTGTGTGTATGTGTGTGTGTGTGTTAGGTGGGCGGGTGGATGGATGGCTGGAGGGAGGGAGGGAGGGAGGGAGGGGGGAAGGGAGGGAGGGGGGGAGGGGGGGATGGGCTTAACTTGAAGCTGCCGGCGCCCTTGCACCAGATGGGACTGAACCCGAGTGACCGCTCTTACCTATGCAAGGTAGGGACACACAATTTTCCCTCGGTTTTCCTTGAATTGGTTCATTTACAGAATGTCCAGCCGCCGTCCACTGTGTTGATAATTTTACCCTCTGCGGTTCCTCGCCCCAGGTCCGCGCCTTCCTAAAGCACGACCTTGAGGCACTGTCTCACCACTGCGGGCCGGAGCTGCTGGAACGATTTGCTGGTATCTTCAAGCACTTTGATGAGCAGGTGTGCATACCAGCCATCACACATGCATGCCATCATTAACGATATACGATATGGATGGAGGCAGGAAGGGGTTAGGGACGAGAGCGAATTAATCGCTGCAGCAAACGTAAATGCATGTATCACCAGCTTGATGCAGGATTACACCAGGTGGTATTCGGTGCCTGTTATTGAAAGCTATAAAAAAGAATGGCATTTGTAGAACGTACGCGCATGGCCTCTACGAATTGGGATTGGCGTTGGCATCACATGGGGATTACATACCAGAACCTCCAAAGAAGGAAAGATGCAAGAGAAGCAGGACTGAACTTTACTGAAGCCGAATGTTATTCGGTCTGGCGCACCATTCCCCGGACGGAAAGTACACGGTACGTTTATGCGATCCAGCACCGTTACCATCTATCACCATCCGCCGCATTCATAGTGCAGCGGGTCGCCACGATCACACGATCACGTGATCACACGATTTTCACCTTGGGGCTGTGGGCCCCTCCTTTCCTGTTTCGGCTTCTGCATCGCAGGGCGTGTTTGAGGACCCATCTATCCTCTTCATCGGTGACGTTGAGATCGTTGAGGTCAGTCACAAAATCTCACAGTCATATATTTTTTCCTTATGCACCGGCGCGGGGAGGGGCCAAGGTACTCGCTAGCGGCTGTGCGAGCGCGTCCGGGTTCCACCAATCCATTTTCCACGCAATCTGCAACGATATGTTCAGGGTCACCTTCATGGCGTGGGCATTGCTCCTTCAGGGGAATTCTTTGACATGGATTTATGGATGAAGCGTGCCAATGCTCGAGTTACGGATTATTGGCATACATCGCACAGTTGGTAGTCTTGCATAATTACTATATAATTGAAGGACAAGTACCTTATCACGCAGCCTACACTAGGTGTACTTGTCCTTCCAAACTTAGGGATAGGATGACGATTTTGCCTCCGTCTCCAGGTCTCCTAATACCTATGATAATATACTAATAAAAACATAAAAAGTAGGAAATATGATAATTTATCTTCAAAGCCTTTGCACTCCCCTCTTCGTCTTCTTTTCGCCTTCTTCCTCATTCCTGTACTTGGGGTCCCTCGTTTGGTAATCCCGTGCCTTCCCCTCGCGTTACCTTCAGCTCCTTCACCCGCTGCCGCCCTACCTTTCACTCCTCACTCCATGGCCTCCAGGTCCGATTAATGGATGACGACCCATTCATCATTGCACAGTTCCATTGCCAGCAGCTCAAATGCACGCGCGATAAGTTTGGTAACGTTATCGACGGCGGTGCCAACCAGATCCAGCGTGTGTATTACTTCTGGGGGCTGCAGCAAGAGCGGTCCCCGGTCGTGACGGCGGAGGGTAAGGTTGTACCACCTCGTTGGGTCATCAAGGACATGATGTGGCAGTCCATGTTGGCACTGGTCTAAGTGCACACAGGCACGTAAGGCAAAGTTTGCAGTGTAGGCGGCTGAGATTGGATCCTATCTGAGAACATTGAACTTGAGCAGAACGGGAAACGGGGAGGACGGAGGAGGCGGAGAAATACATTAAGAAGGGGGACACGGAGCGGGAAGCGTGGAGCTGCTGCGGGACATGAAGACCAGTCAGGCCCATTAGATGACACTTGATAATGGTGGCAGTGGGACTGGCGATGGGCAGTGAAGAAGGTTTCTGGTGTGATGGGGCAAGGGGCCGCAAGTGGGGAGGTGACTATCGATCGATCGATCGATGAGGGGAGGTGCTGGTGCCGTTCTTGCGGGTGTGGTTCTGACGCAGCAAATGCAGCGAGAGCCTAACGAAGGGAAGCACTGGAACGGTAGTAACGAGCGATATATTTCGTCCACGCATGAACGGGTGAATCGCGGCATGAACGGTGCGAGCTGTTTGTGCAATGATCACCATGAATACCGTTTTGGAATACATACCTAGCTGGGGTTGTAGACGTGGATCGGCATTTAGCTGAGCAGACCTTGCAGGTGGGCGGTTAGTTATTATGAGCAGGTTTATGACATTGGACACTCGTCGGGTGATTGCACGCATGCGCTTCTGTTGCGCAATCATGACCTAACATTGCGGAATAGCTTCATTGCGGCAAATACGGCTGCAAATACGAAGGCTCACATGACTTTTTAGCTAAGAGATTTTTAAAATGTGTGGCAGGCAATTCGTGCCGGATGTGATAGATGTGTCCTGCTAAACATACGTTCCCCAGCGGGCCGAGGTGGCGTGCAGGAGGCACCAAGAAGCCAGGAAATGCCGTGCAGGCTTCATACTGACCGTGACTTGTCATTGCAGGGGGGGTCGGTTCTAATGGTATCAGGTCGCCAGGACTGTACTGGGGTACTTCCAGGAATGGCATGATAGTCATGCATCAGTCGTCACCCGGATTTGATACTACCTGCTCATGATTTAGCAGTCGAATTGGAGTACGAGAGACAAAACAGTATCAAGACCCGATTCCGACCAGCTTTGTATCCGTGCGCAGCCTAATGGGACTGCATATATGTCGGGTGGAAGCATTATTTCTCTTGGAACAATCTGTGCGTCAACTGCGACCAGCAGCTCAATTATTTCACGAGTGGTTGGTGCCAATGATTCGGGCCTAAGTCATAGCATGCCGGAAAGTCTACGTTCTCCTTAGCCAGCTCTCCTCAGAGGGACTACATGTTGTAGGTGCGTCACAAAGGTAGAAAGCCGCTTCCACCCGCACAAATGCTGCCACAATACCTCCTACTGATGCCTGCACACACCCAGCTGCAATCCCTCCTAGGAGGGGGACTAGGGACCGAGGTTGGGATACAACCCGAGTATTGCAAGACACATGATGATGGCCCTGGACTACCTTGCTTGCATCTTCCCTGCCTTCACATATGAATATTTCATATGAATATTATATTGGCGATGTATTTGAACTATGGTGTGTCGCCTGTCTTCTGGTGATCCACACCAAGTGCCTTACAAAACTTCATGGTGTCTTTTACGGCGTCTTTTACGAGAAGCAGTAGGCGATGGCAGCTGCAGTTGCGACCTGTTGCGATGGCCCTATGGCACCAGAAGGGGGGTAACCCCTCCGTAAATGATACATAGGCGACTGGGGGTGAGGGGGCCGGCTGGGGGTGAGGGGGGCTGACGGGGGATGGCTGGTTGTGATGGTTGGTTGCTGGTTGTTCCATAGGCCCCAGTCGTCCCCGTCGCCCCGTCGCAACCAGCCACCCCCAGTCGCCCCCCCTCACCCCAGTCGTCCGCCCTCGCCCCCAGTCACTAATGTCACTAATGCCACTGAAGTAAAGGACCTAATAAAAGAAGGAAAAAACTAGCAAAAACTTGCAAAAGAAGACTCAGGAAGCACTTATTTAATAGGCAGGGTTACTGATGGGTTACCCCTGCATACGGCTACCCACCCACCCCAGTAGGGCTGCCATTTAGGCAGGGTACTTCACCCCGGACGGGACCCGGAACTTTTTAGAATTTTAGGAAAATGCCCGTAAAGGTGTTGGCTGCTATGCCCAATGGGTATCGTAACTGATGATCAGCAGATGACGACTTCATGAACTTAGTTTCTCACCTAAAGGTTAGCGGTTTAGAATCAGGTAGAATCCAACGGACCCGGGAGCGAGCAGAATAATGCGTTAAGATGCGAAATAAAAGCAGTTCTTGTTCGGTAAGATAAGCTCTATCTTGTTTTGCAACCCAGTCGTAGATAGATAGACTCACCAGTGATGGAGCAACCATACAAACTGACGGCAATAACTGATAAATGTTGCACTTTGTTGTGCCGGGCCAAATGGTCTGGCATGACGGTTTGGGCTTGATGATGCAGCTGACGGGGCACAGCGGATATGTAGCCTCCGTAGCCATCGCACCGGACGAGGTCACCCTCGCCACGGCGTCTTACGACCGCACGGTGGGCACCCCTGCTCCCGTATTTTATTTTATTCCGACAGTATTTGCCGTATTCCGTGCAAGAATAGCCGTAAATTGTGTACACGTCATAGAACGGCAGGACATGACTCCTCCTCGGGTTCCTTGACATGCAGAGAAAGAAACTTTGTATTTTGTACTTAGTCTTAAAGCTTAAATCGTGCCTCGTGTACAAATGCAGGTACGAGTGTACCGCCTGGACCGACCTTCGGTTCCGGAGCTTGTTTTGTCAGGCAGCCATCGTGGCTTTGTTACGGCGGTGGCCTTCGACGCCTGGGGCACCCGCCTCGCGTCTGGCGGTGCGGACGGCCGGATCCTCTTTTGGGACGCCACATGGGAGGCGCACCACTTCGCAGCTGCAGCCAATGCCGCAGCCGCCAGCGACGGCACCGCCGCTGGCTCGCGCGGTGTATGTGAGGACTGTGATGGCGCTAAAGACGGAACTGTAAGCGCCAAAGCAGACGGTGAGGGCAATGGTGGAGGCGAGTGGATGCGGCCGCTGCAAATCGAGTCCATCAGCGGTGACTCCTCCGTCTGGAGCTTAGCCTGGTCACCTGTGCAGTACCTGCTGGCGGCCGGTCACAACAGCTGTGCCATCTCTCTCTGCGAGGGTTTGCAGCCCGGGCAGTCGCGCCGGCCTTCGCTGCTGAAGGCGGTGTACAAACCACCGCCGGACGATACTGCAGACAGCGGCGGCGGCGGCAGCGGGGGGATGAACGGTCATATTTACGGAGTGGCTTGGTCACCGGACGGGGAGTGGCTGGCGGGTGCTTACAGTGGCGTCCGGGGAGGCCGTGCTCGCATGTGGGATGTGATGAGGGGGAAAATGGTGAGTATGAGATTGGGGTCCAGTGCTGCATGTTTGTGTGTGTATGTGGTGGATGGCGGTGGGGAGGGGAATTGGGCGCTCGTGCTCCCTTGTCCGGGATTGAGTTGTGCGGGACGCTCGAGGGGCGCTGAGGAATTTGGCGAGGGTACCAAAACTGCAGCTGAAGGGCAGAGCGGTAACGTTCGACCAGGATTAGGAAAGAGAGTGCCATGCATGGGAGTGTCGACTCTCGGATGACGCTTTCGAAGCGGCAGCTGCAGTCCGCCTAGGTTGTGTCGGAATCATGTGCAGGGGCCCTAGGGGGTATCCGTCCGTCTGTCGGTCGATCTGCCGGGCCCGTCCGAGTGAACGGTTTCATGGCTTCCAGCTCGCCGTATCTCTTACTCGTTAATATGCAACTTGGCCTACCCGGGCCCAGAGGGAGCGCATGCGTGGGGATATGGATACCGCAGGTAATGTGGCATGTCGTACCCGATACACATGTGGTGAGAGCTTTTAAATGTCCCGAATGGCTAAGCCTAAGGAAGATTCCCCCCGCCGCCATCACGCCTCTCCGCCTCATCCCGCCACGCCTTCGCCTCTGTACCTGCCTGCTCCAGATTGTGGATTTCAGAGCACATGAACGCGACGTGTGGGCTGTGTAGCTTTTGACCCGCTGGATCGCAACGTGTTTGCATCATGCTCATACGACGGTACGGCAGGTACGGAAGGGTCCCACGTCGGTTTAGTTCCCCTATGCCAAGTCGTCTGGATTGAAACCGCATGCTGCACTTGGGCGGGGTAGGTTGTCGGAGTGCGCATCACTACATACATCACAGGTATTAATACGACAATTAGTCACAGTCGGTTGTCAAAATCCTTCAGGTCGTGACAGTTCATGACCCCACTCATTCCGTGAAGCCATTCCATATGCCGTAACCTTCGGTCAACACAGCTGTACACGCCATTCGTAATCACCCCTCATCGCGTGCCTATAAAGCCCATGCACGACTCTTGACTGTGTAATGTTGCCGGCGGTGATGGCGAGAGCACCCACCCGCAGCGATATGGAACCTTTCCGACCTGCGCTCACCGGCCCGAGCCATCGCACTGCGAGGCCACCAGGGCTCTCTGCGCAGCGTGGCGTTCCTCGCTCAACGTGCTATTGCTGCTACCGCTGCCACTGGCGATAAGAACACCAAAGCCGCCTCACCGGAGGAGGCGGCTTCCAGCGGTCAGGGGGGCCTCGTCCGGGGTGCTGGCAATGGTGAAGACGACGTGCACAGGGTGATACTTACGGCCGGTACAGATGCTACCGTACGGGTTTGGTCGTACAGGGAGGGCCTGCGTCGGCGGGAGGTATCGTACATCTGCCCGTGGGCGCTGACTGCCTCATGCAGCGGCTGACCAGATGTACCTGCACCTGAAGGAGATGAAGGGTCTCCTGATGCCACGCACCGTACGCTGCAGACTTGCACCGTGGCGAGTTGTATGAGACCATGTCGGGGTTGATAACAGGAAGTTTACGGAACAGAGGTCGTGGAGTCGCGGAGTAGTGAGCTTCTGCCGGTCCAGAAATGACTCTTCCCCCTATCCGTCTGCCTCTCTCTATGGAGAGTGGACGGGAAAGTTAGGGATGGCCCCTCTGGGTAGGGCAAGAGCGCCATCCCGTTGCACGTTTCGAATGAGTGGACAGAAGGGCGGGAAAGTACGGTTCTTGTGACGGACGTGTACGTGAGCTGTGCCGTATTTGGTGACACGTGGATTCAGTCGGTAATGTAGCGGGCTAACCCAGTGTGGTGGCGGGCCCCCGCCTGCTACATGACACTTTTACGTGTTTAGGAGTTCCGTACAGTTCAGCTAACTGTCAGAGGTTAGCGTGTTTCTTAGCACAATTGTAATATTTGTGACTTAACCCCCCACTTTCCAACCCTCTCCATACGGATACAGGACCTGTGTATCTAAGTATGTAACATGGGGGGGGGGTTGCAGACGTCATGCTCGCCCTGTTTAGGGTAAACCGAGCACGTGGTGGGCACCGACAAGAGAGTTGGGGTCGAAACATTCCGATGTTGGGGTCGAACAGAGATACCTGGGTCCCTTGAGCAAGGGGGGCTTATGGGGCCGCGCGGCAAGCGGTTACGGCCCCTGGTTCACCAGGTATCGATCGTCTTATTGTTCCTCACGCGCAATAAGCTATAATAGAGTCAGACCCCCATATGGGTCCTAGGGGTGCTCGCTATGATATGTCACCAAGTCAAACACACACGCGCAAACACAATACACACACACACACGCACACACACATGCAAATATATAAAAACGCGTGGGTCAAAATGGCTTGCGCAGGTGATCTGCAAGGCCGCTAAAGATGCTAGATGTGCGCCTTGGCACCTCATAGTCCAGGAATGCGTGCACCGTATGTACTGTACAGCTGCTACACGCTCCACCTAAGTATGTACCTGCCACTGCTGCCTACCTGGACAGCCATAGCCTCAGGGTTATGGTTAAGGATTGCCCCTGCCTCGAGTCAATTTGGACCCAGACCCCGACACAGCAGAATCACCGTCATGAAGCCTAAGCCATCACCATCGTCGTCATCGTCGCTGCCACTGCGATAATCTCCATCGTGCACTTATACCGGTACTCCATGTGATTATTGCCGCTACCATCCAGCACCTCCACATCCATTGCCTCTGTCTCATCCATCGCCTCGTCCTCCGTCTCATCCATCTCCTCGGCCTCCACCTCGTCCCCAGCCTCATCCTCCGTCTCATCCTCCATCACATCCATCGCCTCAACCTCCTCCTCATCTTCCGCCACAACTGTTGTATCTCTGACATATCCGCCTAAAGCAAAGGCTCGATCGAAGGATGCCAGACAACTGGCCAACCTGGATATTAGCCATGAGATACCCCAGGACACTACAACAACCTCCATCTCAACCTCCGTCTCGACCTCCGCCGCGTCCCCAGCCTCATCCTCCGTCACAACCATCGTCTCATCCTCCGCCTCGTTCTCTACATCAGCTGGTGCTGACTCCGCCTCGTCCTCCTCCACCGCCCCCCAAGCCCCTGACTCCGTTTCCTCTCTGCAGCGCTTCTGAACCGGGCTGTCCTCCTCCTCACCCTCGATAAAACAGTCCACACGTCACTTAAGGTTTCGCGCAACAGGCATGCTGAGCCGGCGATAGCCGTAGGCCACACTGTCGGATCGGGCAAGGCAGTCAGGACCACTTGCGCAGGGTTGCGGATGCCATTGAGAAGATGCCGACGCGTATGAAGAGTTGGAGGAAGAGGTAGACTGAGAGGTGGTGGGCTGGGCTGGGGATAGGGAGGCGGTGGAGTGACATGCTGACGGGGAGGAGGCGGATGGCGAAATCTCCTCAGGGTACAGGAACTCATAAGCGCCTGCCATCTCGACCTTGCCTGGTCGGAGGCTGAGTTGGAGGAACAGTTGACCGTCGAGATTGCAGGCACTTATGAGTTCTTGTACCCTGAGGAGATTTCGCCATCCGCCTCCTCCCCGTCAGCATGTCACTCCACCGCCTCCCTATTCCCAGCCCAGCCCACCACCTCTCAGTCTACCTCTTCCTCCAACTCTTCATACGCGTCAGCATCTTCTCAATGGCATCCACAACCCTGCGCAAGTGGTCCTGACTGCCTTGCCCGATCCGACAGTGTGGCCTACGGCTATCGCCGGCCCAGCATGCCTGTTGCGTGAAACCTTAAGCGACGTGCGAACTGTTTTATCGAGGGTGAGGAGGAGGACAGCCCGGTTCAGAAGCGCTGCAGAGAGGAAACGGAGTCAGGGGCTTGGGGGACGACGGTGGTGGAGAAGGACGAGGCGGAGTCAGCACCAGCTGCTGTAGAGAACGAGGCGGAGGTCGAGGTGGAGGATGAGACGATGGTTGTGACGGAGGATGAGGCTGGGGACACGGCGGAGGTTGAGACAGAGGATGAGACGGAGGTTGAGATGGAGGTTGTGGCGGAGGATGAGGAGGAGGTCGAGGCGATGGATGAGATGGAGGATGAGACGGTCAACCCATGCAGCGGAGCGGACTGAGCGCAGCAGTGCTGTGCGCACGTATGCCTCTGATGATGATGAAGAAGAGGGGGCGAATTTGGAGTGTCCGGAGGTTCTGGGAGCCTTTGACCCGATGGACATGGATGTCCTCGCCTGGTTCCTCCAACTCGGAGGAGGTTCCTCCAACTCGGAGGAGGTTCCTCCAACTCGGCCTCAGACCAGGCGAGGACATCCATGTCCATCGGGTCAAAGGCTCCCAGAACCTCCGGACACTCCAAATTCGCCCCCTCTTCTTCATCATCATCAGAGGCATACGTGCGCACAGCACTGCTGCGCTCAGTCCGCTCCGCTGCATGGGGGGAAGGGAAGGGGACGTCAGCAGCTGATAGCAAGGCACAACTAGTAAGGAGAAGGCGGGGGAGCATGCGCGTACACACACATACGAGCACACAAACCCACATACACATAAATGAACAGCGTTAATGGTATTCTTGTTATGGATACGAGAGCGGATACTTGCGAGCTCAGGTCCATCAGGTCCCACGATGCATGATAAGTGCGACGGCATACTACTGACAGACTCACGGGTCATGCGAGCTTGCACGACCATCTGGTCCAGGGCGCCACACGTGTGTGTTGGCGCGCCGCAATACTTGGACATGTCCAACCCGTCCTCGCAGCGAAGGGGGATGGGCATCTGCAAACACAAACCGATTTATATACGCACGTTATTGTGAAGTCGGGTGCAGAGGATCAGCATGTTTCTCACGTGGCTACGGAAACTCCCTTCCTGACCAATACGAAGGAAAGGAGCAAATTAAAAAATAAGCTTGAGGACTTCATGATCATCTAAAGGCGAAGCAGCAAGCAAAGATCGGAATGAACGTCTACAGAATTTCCGGTGCCCGCTAGCTATCGGTGTGACTGGGTGAAGAACTTTTTGGGTGAAGGCACGATAGATACATCACATTATACGCCCCTATATTAGGTGAGACTTTCGATAATCCTCACCGCCGAAAAACTGGCAACAACAAAACCTGCAACCCAGCAAAGAGCATACCTGCAAAACCGCACCCTGGTCACAAGTGTGACCCAGGTTGTTAAACCCAAATGGACGCTCCGTAGAGACAACTTCGGGTTCCTGCGCAATAAAAGAAGCATTGTTTAACCGTAATAAGAACGCAATTGAGCTAATTTATGCAAGGCAAGGCGTGAGCTGTGCTGGCTGAGCCAAGCGGAGCTAAGCAGGGAAATGTTCGGACAACTCAAACGAAACGCTTCGATGCGCCAACTCCATAGCATGATTTCATTGTTTACCTCCACTGCACCAAAAGTCTCATTTTCGTATGCCGGTGCTGGCGTGCCTGAAGCGCTGATGATCAGCATGGCCATGTCTGCCCAAGGATTCGGAGATTCTGCAGCAAATAAAAATTTCCTTCCGTTTAAATGGCATATCCTATTGACCACATGGGTTCAGAGGGCTGGTTGTACTTACCCTTCCTTGAGGACGGCGTGGACGCAGTCGGCGGTATCTGCCGATTTGAACTTCCCAAATTTCCAAGCCCAGAGATCGCACTCAAAAGATTCGCTAATAAACCGTGTAAGCTCAAAGAGAGAACTTTGCAAGAGATTTGCAACTTTTTGTTTTAAGAGGCGCATTGTCATTAATGCAAGTCTGCTGGCATCCGTACATCATGGGGAAACATACCGGCCTGCCGGTGCTTGGTATTTGCTGCGAGAAAATAGTTTCATTAGTGTCGCATGACTTCGGCTTTCATGCTGAAAATGCTTGTGGAAAAATGGGTGGAAAGATCGCCAAGTGGGGTAGCTGACACAGTAACTGGACATAACTGCCAAGCCAATTTCGCGCGAAAACCTGACAATTTAACGACATTGTTTTATGCTTGAAAGCGATTCTTTGGTCTAGAAATGATAAATCCATACCATGCACATGTGCTAAACCAACGAAGTATTCACCCCAGAAGGGCAGGCAGGAAGCACACTGCTCGTTTCATGCATGACTCACGGTTGGCCATGCGACACACCACAAAGCTGAACCAAACTGTCTTATTGTTTTAACCATTATCGCATAAGCCACGGAATCTAATACCTGGACCGTACCTTGCTTGGTCTTAGGCGCCACCCAGGGGTGGCGCTCATTCGCCCAGTGGCTGTCGCAACCCACGCACGGAAGAAGCGAGCCTAATTTTAGGGATTAACAAAACGCGTCCAAATCGTAAAAAGCAGGTCCTTAAATGATGAGATGAAAACCAGAATTGCGCCAGCCAACAACAACTCGGCAGTTTGCCTCCTCGCACCATGGCACCGACCTTATCCCGCACCTAAGAATGCATAACGCGTGCGGAAAGGGCCCATCTGATGCATGCTGCAATTGACTACTGCCGGCGTCCGTCCACCAAAACGCCCTGTGAACCCCCTGTATCAAGACAGCCCTCCATCTAACAAGCGCCCGCCCTCCCCGGTTGACCCCTCCCGCCTTCGGAGCACCCTGCTTTCGTTGCCGCCACCTGCCTATCCGAATTAGCTCGCCTATGCATAGCCCCTGCCGGATTGCCAGACAGCCTGCACATCTGCAATGCAGGCTATGATGTCCCTGTCCATCACACACCTTTTGTCGTCTGTAGGAGAATTACACGGCCAGCGCGCTCAGGTCGCGTTGGGGGGATGCTACTGGTCGGTGACACCGTGCGTTCCAGCGAGGTTCATGTTAGGAACTTGCGCGTAGAATGCGCGAGCTTTAGCTTAGCTTGTAGTGCTATTAGCACCGTACAAGCTCGACACATGAGTCCCCTGCACATAGAGCGCGAGGGCGCTGCGGGCAACATTTGCAGCGATGTGCGGATACGAAGGGCAAATTTTCTGCTGCCAGGTAGAGCTCATATCACAGATATAAATTTCTAATTTAGCTTGATGATTGCGAAACTGTAAG
This sequence comes from Volvox reticuliferus, assembly GCA_019650235.1. Classification (NCBI taxonomy): domain Eukaryota; kingdom Viridiplantae; phylum Chlorophyta; class Chlorophyceae; order Chlamydomonadales; family Volvocaceae; genus Volvox; species Volvox reticuliferus. The sequence goes on from BNCP01000060.1 coordinate 440,078, forward strand.
GGGTTGCCGTGAATAGTACTAGTACATGTGTCCGTTCCGCCACGTCAAAGTCAAGCTTTGGATCTAGTCAACGCATCCACCTATATCGTTCTTTCCTACCTATATCTTATTTATTAACTCGGAGGGATAAGAACAAATCCACCAACCCGGTTTTCGTGTACATGCATGGAGACTTCTGTATGATGCTGAGAGCGATTCAATTATAATCGGACACGGACAACAGCTTGACGCACCTGTTATTGGGTTCCAATGAGTATTAATTCCTTTGTTAAATCCTTTTATGTTTTTGTGTTATTTGCAGTCAATCCTGTGCTTCGCGTACCTATATCCACCGTGTTGCTGAGATTTGGTTGTAAGCTTTAAAACGTAGATGCAGATAATTCCTTGCTCACGTATCGCTTCTATAGTCTTTCAATCGACGGAGCGGTCTCAAGTCCAGTATAGGTCGGCGATCATAGTTTTTCGGCATTCGCCGGTGCATTAGTTACCAGTCCCCCCGGTCAAGGACGCGGGCTGCTTTGCCTGACCATAACGGTCTGGTCGCTGCCTTTAGTCGAATGCATGTTGCGCATTCATTGCACAGCAAAATGCGCCGTTTTCTCGTGGACGGGTGAATAACATGTCACTTGAAATTTGCGAACTAACGATATTTCAGCGGGATGGCGTGCGTTGTAATGTACTACCTAGAGAGCATCTGGTATTGGATTTCGCTGGAGGGCTGAACATGGTCAAGTTGTGTCGCTCAGTGATTGCCTTGGTGGCCATCAACCTGGCGATGGCGTCAGTGTTATCGCCATGTCCCCCCTGCTCCCTCCAATGAGAATAGTGACGGACTTTCAGGACCGGAAACAATATTGGTCTTTTTATGGAATTGAGCGAGGTTTCCTATGCGTGGAGGGGTAAAGTGGTCACGCACGTCGATGTCGTGCAGAAGGCTTGGCTGTTTGTACACATCATGCAACGTCTTAAAACCAAGCCGCGAATTATAAAAGTGCGATCATCACAGATATCGTAATTGCGCCTCTTCCGAGTCCTGCTGAAGACAGCAGTGACGGCATGTAACACACAACAATTCTCGCCCTTGTAGGGCGAGTCGCCCACAGTGTAACACCCCACACATACAACAATTCGACTCCACCGAATCAGCCTGTCCGTGGGTGGAATCAGCCTGTCCTGGCTGGTGCTTGCTACTGCGTGGTCCCACTGCTGAAGAAAGTAAATTTATCTTCCTTAGAAATAAGATGACCGTGTTCCTCCGTGTTTTTTAAGCTGCTAATAAATAACATTATATAATTATATACATATCCCTCCTTGTTTTCGTGGTGCTCCTCAGTGCTCTGTTAGTGGCCAGGCTAGAGCCTCTGAGTCTTTCTTTGCTCTAGCTGGTCCGAGTGAGAGGGGAAGCACGTGGCAGGACAGACAGACAAAGCCATGTGCCCCTCCCCTGCGCTGTGGCTCGGTCCGGTCAGGCCCCTTGGTGCTCGCCCTTGTAGGGCGAGTCGCCCACAGTGTAACACTCCAAATATCATTATCAAGCAAAATTACCTACATTAGTTTGCGACTGGACGGCGGCTTATTACAAATTCCTTCCTATGTAATTATTCCTACCCTCTAGCTACATACCAGCTACGTACATCCACGTACTTAACAAAAAATCCGGTAGGTAGGGTACGTGAAGCGCGCCGGATTCCACTGCGCATGCCAGGCTCGTCATATGGCACGCACTTTACAAGCTTCGCATGGCTTCATCCCTAACAATGCATTAACCTGGATTTGGACTAGCTTACGTAACTGGCTTGTCAGGGATGAAGCCATGCGAAGCTTGTAAAGTGCGTGCATGGTAGAGTACTGAAGAAGCCAGGATAAATAAAACTGAGCGGTACGTGGAACCCTGTGTTTGTTATTTGGGTGTTACACTGTGGGCGACTCGCCCTACAAGGGCGAGTCTGTGTTTGTGATAGATAACAATCATGACCCCTGCTATCGTCTATCATTCCTTCTTTCACACGAAGATACTGTATTTAAAGGAACGTGCCTGTAGAGTTGAGTGGACAAGACCATTTGGGCTAGCTGGTTGCTTGCGCTATCTAGGGGAATGAACGCTACTACATATCTTGGGCGGCCGGCAGGACGATAAGAATCATGCATGATACATAGAGAGAGCGGCCAAGCAATAATTTTTTGAAGAATAGTGGTTATTAGCCCGTGGAGTCATATTCGATGCGAACGCTTTTTGTGCATAATAATAAAACTGAACGAAGAAGCTGCATCAGCTATGGGGCCCTGCCCAAGCCATGGGGACCCCTCCCCTTGGGCAGGTCCATTTGTACCAGGGCCGCCTCCCCGTGGGTAGCCTTAAAAGCTGCCCAAATGAATTTTTTGCGAACCATTTTTTCCGTAGCTGCCTCATGGCCCGCAAACAACCGCAATTTATTAGGGAACGTTCGTAAGGGAACCGCGGCACTGCGCGCCGGCTTATTTCGCGATTCCGAACCTGCCCAGGCTGTGCCCGTCACGGCTGTACAGCACGGGTATCCCGTCACCAAACAAGTTACCGTTTAGATTATAGAATAGAAATAATATTTGTATTACTTATTATTATTTATTTGGAGTGACTTTAGGTCCTTGTCCTGCAACTCGATTATTCATAAGCTCACTTAGGAAAGTAAAAGATCTCGTAAAAGAAGCATGAATTAAACAACTTAGGAATAAGCGTTGATGTGTCAAAATAAATCCGAGTCAGCCTGTACAAGTTCAGTCCACGAAGCTAGTACATGCGCCAGTCGTGACTGGTGAAGCGGTCGAGGCACCCGATGATGCCGTTGATATTGGCCAGGGCGCTGATTACGAATTCTTAGGGCCACTGAATGAGGCTGTGGATAATACGGTGGTGGTGGCGATGGTGGCCTAGGGAAAGGTCAGGGACTATGGGGCCCTGACAGGCGTGTGGTGTCGGGTTGTGCCCCTGGCGGCAGCAACAGTGGCAATGGTGATAATGGTGGCAGTGGTACATTGGGAAAAGGTCAGGGACTACGGGGCCCTGACAGGTGTGTGGTGTCGACTCGTGCCCCTGGCGGCAGCAGCGACGGTGATACGATAGTGGTGGCGGTGGTGCATCTGCACACTAGGCAAAGGGCAAACAAAGGCAATAGGTTTGCAGAGATCCTGCTTTCATGAAAAATTGCAAGTGATCATTTACATACTGTAGATGCTTTGGGGAAGGATTGTTCTCGGTTATGCTTACCATGACCGACTCACCTCACAACTCTTTGAATGCATCGGTGTATAATGTCAGAATGTTGAGCCCCGACTCTGCTCAATACGGATACTGATTGATTTCAATGTAAGGTTCATATTGCCAAAATTTCAGGGGAATCAGAGATGGTCAATTTCTGGGGTGTTGGGTTTTACACTGCGTTTGGGTGGGGGTTTTACTGTCTGAACTGTTCGTCCCAAAGTCAGGGTTGTCCAATCAAGGTCAAATTTTGGGATTCGTCATGTTTTGTTGTACATAGATGGCCTGCACTATTATTTTGGTGGTATGTGACATGGCATATATAGATATCATCAAAATTTTGGGGCTATTGTGTTTGCCCACCAACCGTGAGTACCCTCTGTGTGTGGTGGCAGAATGTTGAGCTCTGACCCTGCCCAATATGGATACTGTTATATATCAATGTAAGGTTCATATTGCCAAAGTTTCAGGGGTGGGGGTTTTACCATGCGTGGTTGGAACAGTTCGTTCCAGAATCAGGGTTCACCAACTATTCTTGGCATCGTGCCTCTCCCTGCAATATGCAGTACAAAGTGGCCTCCAGCCCCAGCACCCCTGTGCAGCCCATGGATACTGCTTTTGTTAAGGATTGAACCCAGTGCTCCCCTTACTGACAACGCCTGCTTAAGCTCCAGGCTCATGGCACCAGGTACCACACTCCAGCTTACTAGCTGTTCCCAACAGTATGAACCGTTGCGTGGCACTGCCTTGGGGTGTTAGTAAACATGTTTACTGCAGCTTCAGAGCAATTCTGCTGTCCTGCCCCTCTCTCCCCCCCTTCCTCCCCTTCCAACCTCCCTCCTGCCCCTCCCTCCTGCCCCACCCTCCTGCCCCTCCCTCGCCCTCCCTTCTCGCCATGCCCTATGCAACATTGCAAAAACCGTGACCAGGACACCAACAGTGCTGCAATGAAGGCGACTCTTGCTATCCCAGGACGCTTCAAAGTGGCAGGTAGCCTTTATTTCCGAAGAGCATGTGTCAGGCGTAGCTCAGGTTCTGGCTCATCGTCAGCTGCACTGAATGCACCATCCATATTATCCACAGCCTCATTCAGTGACCTAAAGTCACTCCAAATAAATAATAATAAGTAATACAAATATTATTCCTATTCTATAATCTAAACGGTAACTTGTTTGGTGACGGGATACCGTGCTGTACAGCCGTGACGGGCACAGCCTGGGCAGGTTCGGAATCGCGAAATAAGCCGGCGCGCAGTGCCGCGGTTCCCTTACGAACGTTCCCTAATAAATTGCGGTTGTTTGCGGGCCATGAGGCAGCTACGGAAAAAATGGTTCGCAAAAAATTCATTTGGGCAGCTTTTAAGGCTACCCACGGGGAGGCGGCCCTGGTACAAATGGACCTGCCCAAGGGGAGGGTCCCCATGGCTTGGGCAGGGCCCCATACCTCAGCTGCATACAGCAGCACCTGCGATATAATACATCGATCGCGGCACGCACTCGATTATATATTATCTTTTCTTGAGGCATGCATGACGATAATAAATTGCCAAGTTATATTGCCAATCAAGGTGATTGCGGGATATTTACCTCGCTGGGTATGGCGCTCTATCTGCGTGAGGCGCCCTGCTTTGTGCAGGCAGCAGAGCAATCGCAGCAGGGCATGCCCCTGCCTGGGGCAGGTACGGCATGCAATCCGCTTTGCCGAAAAGGCATTAACCTGACACGTACGATTGAACTGACCGACTTATTATTACTTGGTTATTACTTGTCTCACTTGTAATATCAACTCCATGTATGTAAGGAATGGGCCGAATTGAACCGAATTCATTGTCCTAATAATGATGCTGAGGCACTATTAAACAACGAAAGTATTATATATTTTTCATATGCATCTCGCGGCGTTTGAATTTCATCCCAAAGCCTTCGCTATCCCCACCCATGCATGCCACATACATGGCGTGCGCGTGGCATGGTTGCGCCCAGGGATGCAGCTTACAAAATTTTTAGATACGAGAACTTTTATAAATGAAAATTTTGCGTCCCCCTAATTCTGTTTCCTTCCGATGGAGGGTCTGCCCTGCACGACAGGTTGATGACTTATTAAGCGAAACGAACTCAATTAAGCATATTTAGTTGTATCAATAGAAATTTGATAATGACTCCAACACAAATTCATGTAACTATGCTGATGTTCCGGCCGCGAAGGATTATTAGATCCAGCGGCAACGACATTTCCGGTGCACCTCGATCGGCAGTTCTGCGCATGCTGAACACTTACTTGCAGCCGCATGTTCTATAGCTCTATCCATAATTATCATAAATTTTTATTACTGTAAACCTGCATCTAGCGACTGAAGCTACACAGCTGATGAATTACCAGCTAAACGCCAACGCGGCTCTACGCCTTCAATTCTTCACGAAGGACCTATACCAGGATATATCCACGGTTAAAACGCATTTCAAAAGTCTTGTCTGAATAACATCATCAGAAATTCCGAAATGATAAAGGCACAAGTAATGTTAAGTTACCGTGTAGCAGACACAGGCACGAAGGAGCTTGGTGGCGACGGCACAGCTGTGCAGATACGAGCCCATTTAGCGGAGCAGGGCTATACTGTTTACCTGAACGAGAGTGTCCTGCAAGGAGGCCATGATTGGAGCCGGGAGATCCATCAGGCAGTGTCCAATTGCGAGGTCTTCGTTATGGTTTGCTCGGAAGGGTGAGGATTTGCTCGTTCATCAGTAGTCAAAACGGCACACTTCCAGGCGAGAGAGGCCCCCGAACGCTGTAATCCGCCTACCTTGCTAGCTACTTGCGGGGGCTAGCTACTCGCAGTCATCGCACAGCTTTTCGTTTTCCAGCTTCCTGCATCAACCGCTTTTCCGGGGGGTGGTTTGCAGACGTCTTGATGCCTTCAGTCCAGCGCCGTATCGTTTTTTTTACCTTTATCCGTGCTGAAGGTTCATATACACATCAGCACGTGTATGTTTTGAAAACAACCATATACGTACATGTAGTAGTTTAAACAAATGTTATTTCATCCTGACATCATTTCCCTGCCGTACTAATATGCCGTACATCGTATGCCGTATATCGTATTCTCCGCGTTCCTGCGAAGGATAGATACGGTGAAAACAAATGGACGTTTGGCGAATTTCAGGTAGCAGAAGCCGAGCGGAAGCCCATTGTCCCACTGTGGCACAGCGGAATTTATCCGCCTCCACCGCTCAAGGTCATGATATCAAGCTATCTTCGGGTTCCAAAGGGCGGCAAGCCCCTCGTGCAGTGCGATTTCGAACTCGCCATGAAACAGCTGGAGACACGGCTAGCGCAGGTAGGCATGTCTTATCTCCATTTTTTCCAACCATCAAATGCGCCACTGATGGAAAAGCCGCGAGAAGATGGTGCTGAAAACAGGGGATATATAAGAAGGCACCGACGTTGCTTAGGAAAATTGATTAGTAATGATGCGTACGGCTTTGTACGGCGCACTTTGAGCCCCGTACGTTGCCAGGGTCGGAAGGGTCGGAAGAAATGTATGTATCATCTGTGTGCTTGCTTCGGCTAAGGTGTTTAGTTAAGGTATTCATTATTTCATAGCTGCCATTTTTCTCATTCCTTGGCGCCCATGCATGGTAAGAGTGAGACTGCTCCACAGCCCCAGCCTCCGTAACGAGGCTGGGGCAGTCCCTTCTTCAGTCTGTACTTCAATCTGTACTTCAGTCTGTACTTTTTTCCGTACTTTTTAGGGTTTAGGTTTTAGGGTTTAGGCAAGCGTAAGATAAATGCGACAGGTGTGCGTCGATCCGTGCGGCTCAAATAAGTAAAGCCGTTAAAGCGTTCGTTTTGTGTTCGTTAGGAGTTACACGAAACGGGTTGCGCGCACGCATGAAAAACACAACTGTCTAAAACAATGATACCCCCGACCGATGACCTGACCTGACCGGCCCCAGTTGGGATGCAAACCGTCGAGGCCGCCCGGTCTGGAGTGGCGGCCTGGCCCTTCGCCGCCGCAGGAGCGCGAGAAGCCCCTATCCCGGTCAGAAGCAAGGGCAAAGGTAGGCGGACATCTGATTAATCGCCGTGGCACCTCTGCCGATATGATCTGCACTGCGGGCGCGTGCAGCACAAGCGCATCACGCGGGCTCACGATGGTTCCGAAACCATCACTGGTGGACAACTTTTCGCAGCCGTACCAAGTGCATTATGACACACAGTCAGTAGGCCATCATGCAAACCTTATGCTCCGTCAGTCGTTAGTCACTCTCAGACGGACGGACGGACGGATGGATGAACGGATGGACGGACGACGATGAACGGACGGACGGACGGACGGATGGACGGACGGACGGATGGTCACAGCAGCTTGGGCTTGCTGCAATCGAGGACATCCCTTCGTTGGCCATCAGTATTGGTTTGGCTCTGGTCTCTTCCCAAATTGGAAGAGAATCCGTTTTTGCAGCGGGTCATGTCATGTCAGCGCTCAGGCACACGCTAACCGACACAGAGGCCATTTCGTCTTCTCTATTGCGCACCCATCCCAGCATACCGTAATGATGCCAACGGTTGCAACGAACGACCGAAAATTAACTAGCTACAGAAAATTTGATCAATTTACTAACCAACCCATGAACTTGCAGGCACTGGCCAAGACGGCTCAGCACGCTGCTGCGGTGCGTGACGCCACCAAGCCCTCCACTACGCCCTCCAACTGTCTCCGCAAGCTGATGGGCCATGAAGGCGAAATCACGGCGCTGTGCTGGGGCACCGACAACCGCACGCTCGTCAGCGGCGGCACCGACAGGCACGCCATCGTCTGGGAAATCAGTACCGGCCGGACCAGGCACCTTCTTACTGGGCACCGACATGAAGTCATCGCGATTGGGTACACCGCGGACGGCCGCAAGCTCATCACGTCCGGGGAAGAGGGCACCACGCGTGTCTGGTGTGCGGATGATCCGGAGCGGGAGCCGCCGATGGTGCTGGCGGGTGATGGTTCGTTAACGACCGTTTGCCTATACCCTGACAGCTTCCACGCAGTTACCTGCAGTACAGACCGCTCCGTGCGGGTTTGGAACACGTGGCTGGGGGCGCGGGAGCGGCTGCTACGGTTGCGGGACAATGTGGGCGTGATCCTGCGGCTATCGCCAGATGGCACCATGCTGGCCGCCAGCGGCCACCCGCCGACCGTGTGGGTATTCAAGGAATCGACGCTGGAGGATCTGAAGTCTATGACGGGTCATGTGGACCGTGTGACGAGCTTGGCGTGGTCCCCGGATGGGAAACTGTTGGTAACGGGCAGCCGGGATAAGAACGCACGTGTGTGGGAGGTGGCGACGGGGACGTGTTTGAGTACGTTCACGGGCCACACGGAGGTCGTGACAGTGGTGTGTTGGTCACCGGATGGCCGACTAATAGCAACGGGCGGTGAAGATAGGACAATGCGCGTGTGGGATGTGGCAACCGGGTTCTGCAGGCGCGTGTTGAGCAGTCACGGGGCCGAGGTGACATGCCTGGCCTGGTCGCCGGACGGGCGGTACGTGGCCACCGGGTGCGCCGATAAATTGGTGCGCGTATGGTCCTAATGATGATGACCCGCCGCCGCCTGGGGCCTCCGCTGGCCCTCGCCCCCCCCTCCCCGCCCCCCCCCCACACATACACGGCGCTGGAATACGCGCCACTGGAACTATATGCTGCAGTTGAGGGGTCCCCTGCCGCAATCAGCGGTGAGGAAATGCTGAAACGTTGCGGATTGCGGTGCTCATGACGCGAAAGCATGGGAGGGGAAGGGATTTCGTTATAAGCAAAGTGCTACCATCATATAATCGATACACGACACTTTGTTATCGAACAAAGCAGATTTATAAAACAGCATGCATAGTTACGCCCGTCGGGTCTGGCTGCTTAACTACTTTCGCACAGGGTGTGGATGGCGGGGCGAGATCTGGTGATGCCTTGAAGCACCGTGTGGAACATGGTGGACAACGCGGTGCATAATATATATATATATATATATGTATGTATGTATGAATATATATATATATATATATACATATGGGTTTGAATATGCGAGCCTTTCGAGGACATATGTTATTTATTCATCGCTTCGGCTAGGAGGTAACTCCGCTGAGTGCTCTACACGGACCTTGGTTCCGCGCGTCGCGTTTGTGGTAGATAGCAGGGGAACATAGATTCATCATCCTGTCTGACCCTCAGTGCTCATTTTATAACCTGCTCGTGTGCTTTGAGGGCATTTTCGTAGTACAGTTGCACCACTATAAATATACAGTTCCATTTTTTGTACTTGTGATCGCATCATGGCGCCGGGGCTTCTGTGGCACCGCTTTTAAGTTCCCAGGTTGGCCGAGGTTGGCCCCGGTTGGAGGTCGCCGCGCTACCTAGCATGCACTGTAACCTCCTCAGTCGTGACAGCCTCTCCCGGCCAAGTAAATACGGGCAAATTGCTGTTTGTCAATTAATTCATTGAAGGCATCTCTGAACATAAAGCGTGGAGATCCACGGGCTGATGGTTTGATTAGGTTTGATTGCTGGCCTGATAGGCTAACTGCACCGGATGCTGATGCTGATGATGCTGATGCATCACTCAACGTCGAGTGATGCAGGTCATCTGCTGGGTATGGGGCTCCTCAAACTTACAAAACGTTCCCCAGACTTTTTTAAAGGTTGCCCCAGACAGGTTTACAGACAGACATACACATAGATTCAGGCACACATTTGCACACATCCCATCTAACCTCGCCTTGTACAATAAGGGCTAAATCTCGTAATCCTGGCAGCTGGCGCATAACAGCCGATGACAAAATTGCGTGCATCGGTTGTGGACAGCGCTAGCTGCCCCTCGTGCATACCACTCCACTCTTCACTCCACTCTTCAAGCCGCTGCAAACGGAACAGTATTTCTACTTCCAGCTAGCGGTCTGGCGAGCCCGCCGGTCCGTCTTATATCTCCGTTTACTTCACAAGCAGCAAAGCAGCTCGAGGCCCAGAACGGCCCAGACACGGCCTAAGACCGTATGAGGAAGCGGCGTCTAATGCAAACGCTTACCACCCCTGCTGCGTCCCCGGCGGTTTCTGATCGGCTCATTAACTCGTCAGCGATGAAATGCAATATTGCACTAGAGGTGGTGGTGGCACCCTCTCTTCCCAAGTTACTATGCATACGCGCCGTAAATGAAAACGGGCACTGAGCCCTCCCCCACAGCAAGATATTATCAATATGGCACATGGAGCCTTGGCGCTCAGCTGCATCAACATCTGTTGCATCATCCCGCAGTGCCAAGGAGCTCGCTGGGAGTCGATGATGGCTGCTGCCAGTGGATTCCGGTACTCGTTCTGCTCTTCACGGGATGGCCGCTGCCTACACGGATTATACGGTCGTCACAAGCCTGATGGCCTTCGCGCCTCATTCAGAACACAGCGACCGTAACTAGAGGCTGCGATGCCCAGCGCATGACCAGCCCCGTGCAAGGTCCACGCAATCTGGATATACGATAAAGACCTGCTTCCTTCACTCCGCCCTCCCGCAACTTCCTCAACGCTTCAATTCCCACTGTGCCACTTTTCCCTTCACACGGGGGTAACAGTCATCCCGCCGCAGACCCCGCGAATGGCCCGCGTTACATTTTTGCAGACTGCACCACCAGCCATCGCGCCAGACATACCCCCCCCGGCTCGGTGCCCAGCCAGCCGCTACCAGAAGTGCAGGGTCTTTGCCGTCAATGTGCCACAAGCCTCAATGCCCACGTGTATTCCCATAAACCATTACCCCGACCCCGACCCGCTTTCCGGCCCCGTGTCTTCGGCCCCCCCAGTGGCTGCTTCAACAGAGGGATCTTCATTCCACCTGAAGAGCGCTGTGGCTTGGCTGCAGCGGCTGCCCGGCACAACACTGGAACGCATCTCGCTGCCCCCTACCTTTCGCGGACATGTTGTCACGCCAAGGTATGCTGCTATCACATCGCACATCAGATAAACACCAGTGCACACTCACAGCCGCAACAACCATCACTCCGGAGGGCCGCCTTGCACACCGCGTTGCCGTCGTGCGTGTGCGGCGACAATTAGCACGTGGTCCATCCATTCCTACTGCCTCCACTACTGACGTCGGCCTACTGCCCAAGTATGTGTTTTGCGTTGCAACTGCACTGCTTCTGCATATTCGAACAAATTCCAGACTCAGAATTTCCGAGACCTGAACTGGCACCAAGACATACACGCACACATACGCTGACCATCACGCCATTGCGCAATGCTCCGTTTTCCTTCTCCTGCAATGGCCCTGTGAAAAAACCAAAGGCCAATACACCAATTGGAAGTCTCTCGATCAAAACGCGCTGCGTGTTGCTTTTTCGGTTTTCTATTCGTCCAGCCGCCCCAGTACGTGCCGTCAACGTCGCCGAAGCTCTCTCTCAACTTCCAAAAAGCCCATCAAAGCACCTCCAGAAAGCCTTAATGGGCTGTTGGGCGCCAGCCTCATATGAGCACACAGCACCAGCAGCAGCCCAGCCCAGCCCAGCGCGGAGCAGCCAGCCTACCGCCTCGCAGCGCCACATCACTTCCAGCAACATTAATACAAACAATGCCGTCCACTTCGGAACGCCCGTGGGCCTAATTAGAGTCCGGCATTACATCTTGAGCCAGTCCGAGAGCCGCATGGGCTTGTTGGAGTCGTTGTCCTCCTCAGCTTCCGAATTTGACCGATCGCTGTCACTGCTACTGCCGCTGCTACTACTGCTACTGCTGTCGCTACTGCCGCCGCTGCTCGTCCGTCGTCGCTTGCTCTTCTTGCTCTTCTTCTGCATTGTAATTAGCAGAGATGCAACAACAAGTTCACGCTGTGCTTTCGGCTGGATACCCCCCATAATACCCGCCCAGCTAAGGACCTAAAGCCCACCCCGCGTTGCCCTCCCGGTACTAGGACCTTGTTCCTCTAACCTCCCCACGCTAGAGGACGCAATCAGGTCCAATTTTTCAACAGTTACAAGTAAATTGACCCTGGCGCGGATAAGGTCGGGTTTGCCCCTAAAATCTTAGACAGTGCACACGTAATTGGAGTCGCAACCAACCCCAAACCCTCAAACCCCCAAATTGATTGGGACGTAAGTCATAAGACCGACGAGTTTGGACCGCCCCTTCCTCACCTTCTTGCTTTTGCTGTCCTTCTTAGATTTCTTGCTCTTCTTCTCCGATTTGCCGTCCTTCCGCTTGCCTGTAGGACGAGTTTTGGCGGGCAAAATATGTCATCCTGGCGCACCATGGACGAGGTCCGGGCTTGAGGGGTCAAACACAACAGCGAAGACACTGCACGACAAAGCCAAAAGCAGCCGGGCAGCAGAAGGCCGGGCTCCAAGCCGACAAGCTCCAAGCTTGCAACACTGGGCGACGTCGATTACGTTGCTGGACGACGCGCCTAACACCCATCCAATAACCCGACGAGCCGACAAGGTTCAAGCCTCAAACTCTCAACCCCACATGTACCCAGTACACACCCCTTGAAAAGTGATTGATTTCCAGTGACCGCATGCGCATCAAATGATGTCATGTCCCCCTATCCGCCTTAGAGGCCCAGCCCAAACCACACATCACCGCCCCTCCGCTGTTGGGTCGATACTGGGTCGACGCTGCCCATCCGTTTCGCTGCGTCTGACCTCCTCTTCACCCCTGTCGCTGCTTACGTTTCTTGTCTTTCTTCAACTCCTTGGCCAGGTCCGCATGGTTGCGACCCCGGGCCAGCAGCTTACTGCGGTCCGCGTCCAGCTGGGCCCTGTACTCCCCTTGGGACCAGGGGAGGAGCCACATGGCGCAGAACGAAGAGCAAGCCAAGGACGAGGTTCCCACGGACACGAGACGGACGAGAGCGCGAAAGGGGGGGCAGGAGCGGTACATAAGAAGGCGCGGTGTGAAGAACAGCATATCATTGGCCGTGGAACAATGTGAAGGAGGAGACTCAGGAGAGGCAACGGGCCCAGAAACGACTCTCCACCAGCATATTCGTTGAGCTTAACTATCACGGTATGAGAGCTGAAACCGGAAGTGCGAAACCTACGCATGAGGCGCTCCTCCTCTTCTGCAGCCGCTGCCAGCTTGCCCTCAGCCTGCATGACAACGGGATACGCCAACGGGAGGATTACGTACGTCCGGAGCGCATGGACTAATGGAGCAGGAGCTAACAGACAGTCTCTGAATACAATGGAGCCAAGGCTAAAGAAGGCACCGAACATAACTGAATAAGAAGGCTAAAGATGCAGGTAAGCAAATGGGAAGCAGAAGCAGCCCATAGGTGGGGAATTTGATGACTCGGCTGCTCAGACGACTCGTGAGACCAGCAGGGTTCTTCTATGGGGCAGCTGTTTGTTCCGGGGTTCCCCAAAAAACACGGAAAAGTTTCACAATGGAAAAGTTTCCCGGGGATCCCCGGAGCAGCCCCAACATTTTTCCGGGCGTTTTCCGAAAAACTGAAAACTTTCCGGGTCCCGTCCGGGGTGAAGAACGCTGGAGACCAGGGACTTCGACGGCGCTTCAGCATATGCCCCTGCTTACCTACCTCCTTTTGCTTTTGCCGCCACTCCTCCCAGGGCATCCGCTCTACCTGCAGCGAAGCGATGCGCGCTGGAACACGGGGTTGAGAGAGGAAAAAAGTGAAGCCGTCAGCCGCAGGCAAATGAGCCCAAACCGCCCAGCCTGGCCCTGTTCTGTGGACCCCGGGGTCCGACGAGAATGGTAAGACGACTCACCAGCGTGCCATTCCGCCGTATGAAAAGTCACATCCTTCAATCCGTCGTTAAAGGCTGGTGTCCCGCCTTCCTCGCTGCCGCCACCACCAGCGTAGCGCGAGCGCTGCATAGCTTTATGCGCTGCGGGGCAGAACGGAGTATTTAACTGGTTTGAATGACCGTGAACAAAAGCTATTAACCAAGGGTGTACCTTGATTTTTGCCCATGGCTGCCTGGCTTCAGTTCCTGCCTGGCAGGCGAAAATAGGGTCCCTTACAACGACGGACTAGGTTGAGGGTTGAAGGCGGCCTATTGCTACTTAAACGTATCCATGTAAAAAGTAAGATAAGAGTTTGTAAAAAAGAGTGCGCAAAGTATAGTCAGGCTGAATAGACCTCCAGGCCTGGTCGGAGCCTTAAATCGCTGAAATCTTAAAAGTGACCTTTTATTTGGACTTATACGATTGAGCATTCTCAAAGGGTCAAGGATGGAATGTCAACCATCCACACGCGAGGAACGACAACTGCCGTAGAGCATGATGATCACCTGCTTGAGCTCATACACCTAAGGTGATACCACAAGCCCGGTGCGTCCTTGCTTCGTTAGCAGTGCTCTTGCGCAAACCCCTCCTGATAAAATGTGGGTTACTGTTTTACATTCGCGCGTTGCTGAAACCGCGTATTTGATGCCAAACCTTGTTATTTTATTTGTCCACAGGGTTGAGTACACGGAGGAAGACCCTAAGCCTCAGGTAGGTGTGCGCAGTCAGCAAAGGAAGCAATCAGTTGGAGGCTGACCTCCTTTCCAATCACCATTTGAGTCTTTCATGATGACTATTATCCTTTGGAGTGTTAATCACAGATTGAGGAGGATTGCAAGGTGCACTGCGTAAAGGAGTGGGCGGCCTACAAGGTATGGGGTGGCGCGACGCTAGTTAGATTGGTCGGCCAAGAGCTCGTTCACATTGAATCGCTGTGATCAGAAGGGGCCGAAACTGCATCAAGGTGCAGCGCACACTTGTCACGCCCTGGTACAAATCGCGTGTCGGAACAGGCTTGCGCTGAGCGTATCAAGAGCGACACAACGGGGCAAGCTCATTGCAGCGGGCAGTACTTCGACTTCTGGCATTGCGTTGACCATTGCGTAAGTCATGATTTGCTGAAGTTGGTGTGCGGTGTGAAGTACGGTGACGCTGACCTTTCTACGGGGCATCTTTTATGCAGGCGGCACCCAAGATTTTTGCTTCTCTTAAATAAGAACGTGGCAACCTTGTGAGAAGCATCGCAGCTTAGCAATTTTAGCGCCAGGGGACGCGTGGGTCGCGCGGGGTTTCAGGGGGTGCGCGCGGGGATGATGAGTGGGTCTATCTTTCGCAGCGCCCCTAAAGGACGTGACTATGGGGTAAGGAAAGGGGTGAGGAAAGGGTGTGCGTGCACAGCCTACTTGTAATAGTTCTGACAGCATTTGGCAGACTGTAAGTCATTGCTGTTGCCTTAACATTTCAAGGGGGTCCCTTGATCATATTTTTTATCGGTCCCTTGAAGGCGTTTAGCCGTGCTCTGCCGCAACCTTTCGCAATACATCTCAGCACATAATTACCCCAGTTCCAAGCCGTTCATGATTATACACGCTCCAGCCTGACCCGCCATGCAAAGTTACAGAAATAGGGACCTCTTCCTTAAATGAGCATTTCCAGTTGCAATATGGTGGATTGACGCATTCCAAACTGGTTACATAACAGATTCAGTCAAAAGCACCTTGTGTTTTGCGGCTGTGCCCGGGCTCCTGAACGATGGAACCAATGTGAAGGTTGCCTACCTGCAGGAAATGGATGACACAATAGACGCTCTGCTTAGACGGGAACGCTCCGGAACCTGAAGCGAGAAACGTCAGAAAACAAGGGCTCGGGAACAGCAGGCAACGAACTGGCCTGAACACATATAGCTCAGCAGTTATCTAGTCGACCCACTTAGCTCGGATACACTCAACGAACCTGCACACAGTCGCGTTTCACGTTGCGCATAACAAGCATATTTACTTCAGGGCTGGATATCAAAAAATTGAACACTAATCTCGCATGTAAATTGGTCTAATTGAAAAGAGACGAATGCGTAGCGTGACGATGAAGCCACAAACGGGTTGCCTTCCGTTCAATAATCCGATGCTATCCACTGTACCTGCGCGTATGGTAATACCCTTTTCCTACGCGTGTGCTTCAGCGCGGCCGGTATTTCGCACCGCGTCGGCGGCGAGCGAAACGCCCACTGAGCATGTTCCCTCAACGTCTGCTGTTGCCGACATTGATAAGGAACTAGTTGCGGAGAAAGCCCGGGAGGGAATGCACCGATTTGCTGCAAGCACGCGTAAGGTGCGTACGCCCTATACCGGGAGTTCGCTCTTACACCTCCCCTCCAGCTGCCGTGCGCATCCATACGCGTCGCGCCACTATCAACCCCCGCGCCAACTATGCAGGTTGGAGCAACTCGCTTAGTGGTTGACTCATTAAAACGCGTATCGCTGACATTCCTCGGTGACGACCACGCCCTAAATTTCATGGTCGCCAAGGTCGTGGGCTCCCGGCTAGGGTGGTTTGCAGTCGACCTTCCTAAAGTGATTTGTGGCATGCGGAAGGCGACATCCCTGGAGCAGCTGACCCAAGAGGAACGAGGTCAGTCAGTTTACTACCCCTGAACGGAAGGCTAGCCATACAGCCGCCGCGCATCGGCACTTGCACCCGTGGGTGGCGCGCAAGCCTTACCTGCCCGCTCCTCTGCGGCGAAAGCAGCGGCAGTGCCGAAAAGCGGCGGAACAGTAGAGGCCCTTCACGAGGCGGTGCTCGCCCTCCAGGCGCCATGTCGTCCTGCGAGTTGCAAAGATCCCACCACATCCATAAACGAGCTGCCACGCCGAATGCGCACTACAGCACGACGATGCTCGACCGAACAGCCTCAAAAGACCACAAGATAGAGAATGAGTGAGGTCTGACGCATACGTTCATCAACAACAGTATGCACCACGTGACTCGCAGTTGAGCCCATCGCCGTTTTGGTCCTATCTATTCGCTTACCGCAGCCATTACTGAGGCGGAAGTGCTTCGTGGGCTCCGGAACCAGTTCCGGGTCATCGCAACACCCCTTCCTGGAGGCGCCATAACCCATGACGCCGTGTGGGCGGATCTCTGGGGCAGTGTCATCGTGTGGATTGGTAGGTCTTCATGAGACGAGCCGCGGGTCGAACCCTATAGCGCGTCTGCACTCCCTCCTATCGCTCCAATGTTCTTCTACACGCAATGGGGAACGACCATCATCTAAGCATTATGCCACCCTAAGCAAATTTCGGTCCACATCTATTCCGCGGTGTGCTAATCATTCTAGTAGCACTGCTGTTACTAGTAGGCACATCGCCCTGGGGGCTGCTCCCGGGGCCACCTGATGCTCCACCAGGGGTCCTCTCCTGCCTGTTAGCTCCTATGGCCCGACAGCTACAGGAGAGGCCAGGCCTGCGATACAGAGATGATGGGACGTTGTCGGAGTGGGTGGGAAATGCCAGACAGCCGGAATCCACCATCCACCGTCACCTTACCCCACTGCCTTGGAAGAAGAGCGAGCGCGCGGCCGGTTGCAGCTCAAGACGTCAAGAGGGTCATAAGACCTACTAGGCAGGAGAGGACTCCTGGTGGAGCATCAGGTGGCTCCGGATGCAGCCCCCGGGGCGATGTGCCTACTAGTAGCAGCAGTGCTACTAGATAGCCCGTATATCGGTGTCACACCGGTGACATGGGAACTACTCGGGTTGGAATCTTTTTCGGTTTTGCCAACTGCTATTCACTGCCACCACTGGGATGAGGTCATCAGCCCCGGCGTCACTTCAACAGGGAGGCCTAGCTACCTGACGTCTATCTGTCGCGCTGTGCTCTTTGCCGTGCTACCGGTAACAGATGAGGAGGACAAACAGCGGCCCAAGGGGCGTACTCCGGAACGAGCGCTCTACGAGGACAGGGCGGAGCTGGTGGTCCAGACCAAGGTGCGGGAAGGAGGACCGGGGTTTCAGACACGGCGAGTTTCCAGGGGGTTATCAACCAACTGATTCCGGAGCCCGTGGATCCAGTACCAACGGCAACGAGATATACTTTTCGCGGATGGAGGAATTTGATAAGAAACGATTGGAGAACATGATGGGCACAGGACTCCATAGATGCATAATACTTTGTAGGGAGCTGTAAGTCACCTGATGGCTACTTGTAATATGGCCTGATGAGGAAATTGAAACAATGAAGCCGAAGGTAGTTGCAATATATTTGATAAAAATATTTAATTATAAAATTAGTTTATTCGTTATTTACATCTTTTTTGCGTTAACATGCTTTTATTTTTTTTGTTGTAATGGGTTGCCCTCCTTAAGGTCTCAGCTCCGTCGCCCATGTTGTGGCCCTGGCGCAGGTCCAGAAGGGTTTTGCGGTCAAGGGAGGTAACAGCCTCGAGAACAGGGCCAAGGCGGTGGCGGAGTTGCTGCTGCCGCGGTTGAGCGATTACCTGGCGGTGAGAGGCGGAAGGCGGGAGAATGCTCGGCTGTTGGGTGTTCGGATGTAAGAGGGGTCTCTTATTGGGTTTCCACAGTAGTACAACAACACAGGTATGTGACGCATGTGTAATTTTTGCGTGTTGGCGTTTGCAATTCTGAGTCGCTGGCCTCGTGTGCGAAACGTATCTCTTGTGCTCCACCCCGTCAATGCTATGTGCCGGGATCATTGGTGCGGTTTTGTTTGGCATGGCAATTTTTTGGCTTTTCTACCATTCCACCCGCGAACAGGAGTTCCCGGAGTTGGCGGATCGCAAGCGGCAGTACGTGGAGCTGGGCTGCCGGGGCGACTGGCCGCATCTGCAGCCCCCCAGCTGGAGCCCCGTAGTGCAGGGGCTGGCAGCGGACCGGAAACCGCTTGTGGGCTTCGAGGGCGGTGACAACGCAGTGGTGAAAGGGAATGCCATGGAGGTTATTTCTGATGGGAGACCCGAAACGCCCGCGACGTAGGCGGTTTGCCATGCGGGGCGGTGATCTGTAGCGGGGCGATAGCGGGGCTGGGAGCTGGGGATTGGGAGGAGGAGGTGGAGAGGAGGTGGAAAGGAGGTGGTGGAGGAGGAGGGAGGGCGTTGACGGGAAAGAAAGGAAGCGAGCCTGGCCCAATTCGCGTGTCCTATACGGCATTAGGTAGCGGTCCGTGTTGGCATTTTTCCGTTTTGCATTCGTGCTATCCGTGCGCTATCAACAGCGACGGAGGTGAGGAGATCATCGCCGGCCTGATCGAAGACACGCCTCTTAGCGAATGACACGTTCCGTGTTTCTCTGTACGTAAGGCGCGCGTACAGCGTACAGTTTTGCTGTAGGCGTTTATCAATTTGGAGACTAGGCTGGCTCTGGTTTGCTCGCGCGCGCGACGGTGCTGCGGCATTGTATAACTATTTGCACAACTGCGACACTTGTTCATCCGTTCCAACTTTACGTGTGCCCAGGGTGTTGCGAATCTCTTAGGCCCACTGCTCCGGCAGCCTGTACTGGATCACGGCCTCTATCACGGTTCAGACTCCAAGGCGTCGATAAGTCGCAATTAGCTTTAGTTTTAATTAGCTCTGCGCCGTCTGCAGAATCAAAAATGTCGAACAGCCGCGCTTTCCGCAGTCTGGAAAAAGGAAACCGAAGCTGAGGCCTGCGGACAAGCGTCCGAATTGCCGTCTCGGACCGGTTTCTTTTTCCAAGCTCTTCGCAATAGTAAATGAGATGCCGAATAACAGAAGGCCTAAGCGGCTAAGTAAAGGTTATGGTTCGGAGACAGACCGGAATTCCTAGGATACGAGGAGTGTATGCTAAAAACACCTTCTGGCCCCAACACTTTTCGATAGACCCATTCGAGATGTTTGGCGACGAGAACGTTCATTCGAGCCGTTGTTGCCCATGCTGCAACTTGCCGTCCCCCGGCAGAAGATCACACCCACATATATCCTATATTTAAGGAATCACCCGCCGCACGCCCGAGAAACGTGTCCAGCCGAGCCAGGTCCAGCCCGGTCCAGCAGTGCCGATACTCCCCTTACCTCCCATATAAAACCGTACCGAAGACAAATTACCACTTCGCCTAATGAAAAGATTTTACCCGTATGGGTGAATTTTTCGAGTTTCGTCGTACTTCCTTTTTTGGTAGGCGTTTCACCCAATCTACTGCTCGACAGTCGACATTTTTTCCCTACACTGGCTTCTAAGCAAATACCCATATGTATGGTGTCCGCCAAAAAGCGAAATCCCGGCCGGGAACAAAGAGTGATGGTCCCACCACTACACTGCGCTCACTCGTGCCGCTGTGTTCTAGGGCCCCCTCGATGTGAAGGACGAGACGCGCTCCTTGTAAAACGAGGAGTCAGTCCCCGCGACGGAAAGATCCCCGCGTTGGGGCCCGCGTTGGCCCCCGCGTGCACGACCACCTCCCCCCTTTCCCCCTTTTTCCCACAATCACCACCTCGCAAATGACGTCACCCAGAGACCACTTCCCCTCTTCTTCTCCCCCAACTGCACATAGGATATGGATCAATGGTCTTGATGAGGAGGGCCGTCTGATACCCCGCATGCCGTACATGTTCTAGTGGCGGCTCTAGATGGCTTTGTGACAGCTCGCACGCGGCTGGCCAAAGCACGTCCGGAGCTCCAGACACGGCCACGTTACGAACTGCGCACAAAGTTGAAGACCAGCAGGAAGAGAAGGGACGCGGCCAGGCTACCCCAAACGGCGCCGTTGATGCCGGCAATGGCAGCCCTGAGCGGGGCAGAGAGGCGTGGTGTGATGTGACGGAAGAACTTAGAGCGGGATCGCGGGACTGCATTCATTTTCATTAGTGGAAAATGAGCTGCCGGGCCCTGTTGTGGGTGGCTATGACGGTTGTCATAATGGTGGTGGCTGTAAGGTCTCTGTCTCACCACCCCGTGCAGAATCTGCCGCAGGCAACGGCCCGAACATCCTCCCCTTGGACCCATTACCACAATCGGGCAAGGTCCAAGCTCGGCAGCTCCTTGAGCCATCCATTCCGCGGTGGACAAACCGTCCATTGGCTCCGAAACCGAAATCCACATAAGATGTCCTTTCTACACTTGACCCTCGGACTCCCGGAACTCGGCAAACACTTCCCCCCTTTTTTCCCGATCCATAACCTTTCATCTTTTCCACACCAGCTTCTTCCCCCCCCCACACACACACCCTAAGTCCGCTGGTCGATCCCCCTAAGTGTCAGAAGCAATGCAGGTTTCAGGCTAGCCTGACCCATGGCCATGGCAGTGCGGATCACTCACTGCTGCACGGAGCTGCTCATCTCTCGCTTTTCAGCCTCCGTGATGGGCAGATTGTCAAGCTGCCGCGGGTGACGGGGGGGGGGGGAATTTGGCATGAAGGACGGAAGGTGGGGCAAAACGTGGGTGTTTGGAGGTCGTGGCCTTAGGGTCTTGCCTCGCGGCATATCAGCAGCAACACACGGGTGGAAGGGGGGGGGTAAGTGGTGCCGGGGAAGCCATGCCCCAGCTGACAGCCAGAGGCCTATCGGGTTATGGTACGGCACATGCACGGCTTCCGTAAATCCGTATACATTAATTTAAAACCACAATAACCTTAGTTTGCGCAGCCCTCGGGTACAGCATCGGGTTATAGACACATGCCGTGTACTGGATCTTTAGGCAGACTAAGCAGATCAGCCCAGGTCAAGCCCCGGCGTTCCGTTTCCGAAAAGGAGATGGGCGCGTTATGCGCAGGAGAGCGCCCACCAAGGAGGAGGTGATCCGGTCGATTTGCTCGGGCTCCATTTTCTGAAGGCTCTCCAGCGCAATCACGTAGTTGGGTCGGTCGGTCTCATCGTCCATGCCGCCGCCTCGCCGCCGCCATCGCCAGATCTCACTCAGCATCAGCTGCGCCACCTGAGCGAGCATGAGGAGGCGGAGGAAGATGGGGGACAGCGTCAGGAGCCCCGAAACCATCCACATCCCATCTGGCTTGGCCCTGGAACACGGTCATTCGTCATGGGCGAGCTGGCAGCCAACACCGCTCCCCAGCCAGCACGCATAAACACACATACACATAGACATAGACATAGACATACACACACATACACATACACGCACACATACACATACACAGATACACACATACCTTGAGTGCCTCCAGGTCTGACACCGCGTCTTCCTGAGCGGAAACCAGCTGCTCCACAACCGCCTGCGGAAGAGACAGGGCCCAGCAGCAGAACGCCGTCAGCGCAGCACGCATTCTCAAGGCTATGCGTGAGAGGGAAGGAGAAACAGTGGTTCGTGGGAAATCTCAACGGGGAGGGGGGAGTAATAAAGCAGGGTGAGCTGGAGATGGAATCACATGCGCACCGGAACCCTCCCCCACTTAAGGGTGGGGGGGTGCCTCGTTGATGGCTCCCGGCAAGATTGGGCGTTGCGGCGACCGTACGGCTGGATGGCACCACCCGGTCGGTGAAGACCCATTACTGCTGCTCAGGCCGTGTGGCTTCTCAATACCAGAAATAACCGCTGGCATGCTGAATCCCCCAGCTTCACTCAGTAGCTCTTCAGCGTGTTCACGTGTTGCGCTCCGAAACCCCGGACGATTGACTCTCGACCAGCGGAATAAAGCGACCTTTCCTCCACATCTCCTAATGTTAGTACTTTTTTCGATAATAACTAGGCTGTCTTAGTTCGTCTTACCACCCCGCCCTCGCCGCCGCGCTGTTTGTCTTTGTTGCAATTTTACCTCCTTCCGCCTTTCCCCCCCCCCAAAAAACAAAACGTTCAAAACATCTAGTCAACAGCATCACTAATTTTCGCCGACAACCTGTATGGATGCATGACCATGAAATGCCGACGTATGCCGCTTTCCAAAAAGAGAAGATGTAATATATACACAAAGGAGACGAAAATATATTTCGGTGGTCCTACTGCTGAGTACGAGCGCACCTCTGTCCGCCGCAGTTTCTTCCCATCCCCCCGCTTTTACCGCAAAGCTCAAACCCACCCTCCTCCCACTGCGTGGGGTTTCCCCCTGCCTTACCCCGTCGCGTCCGCCCCCCCGCTTTTTCCCCCCGTCACCCACCCGTGCTCGCGCCAGGTCGAAGTCCTTGGCCACGCCCGCAGGCGGTTTGACCACGAACTGGAAGTATCCGCGGACGTCGGTGCGGGGGTAGTCCAGACCTGGTTTGGGGGGGCGGGATGCCATCCGTAATCACGATAATCACCTTGCTAATCAATGACCCCTCAAGAACACACACACTCCAGGCACGCAGGCCTCCAGCGCTCGTGTCTAATATCTCCATTTAAGCTGTGCAGCGCACCCTTTGGTCGCCCCCTAAACGACGCCCAATTAGTTTCATGACATCCGTTTCACCTGCTTGCTGATCACCTGCTTGCTGCTCCCCCACTCCCTTCATTCGGCCGTCGTTGTGCGCGAGTGGTGGTACAACAGAACGGGCCGGAACCTTGGCAACCTTGACAGCCTTCCGTGGAGCCCATGGCGCATGCATATGCATATGCATCAGCCTTGTACATGCAGCCTTTCCTGACCAGCTCGCTAAGAAGACATCGGCCTGATTAGCCGCCGATATCTCACCAGGTGCCGAGTGCCGACTCATTCGGCAGCAGTCCCAAGCCCAACCTCTCATTTGGCCAATCCCCGTCTGCTCCCACACTACCCACCCTGGAGCTCCATTAAAATGGTCTTGCATCCTTTGATCAGGTCAGTCCGCAATTCAGCAGGGTCCTTGGCAGGCCTGGAGGAGGATGGGGGTGGGGGCGGGGGATAGGAGGCCGCCTGCGGTGGGGATGCCGTCCACGGAGCCTGCGGTATAGGGAGGGGGTGGATCGTTGGGTCAAGATGAGCATGAGGGTGATCTGAATATTTAGCAAGACAGACAGACAGACAGACAGATTGTACGACTCGGGTCGCCGGGGAAATGGGGACCCGAGTCCCGAATCGAAAAGGGAAACCCTGCAGTTTGTCGATGCGTCTGCCGTAGTGGCCTCGATGGAAAGTACTTTTAAGAAATTGCCCATCTGAGATGGAATGGCTCCAAATTGAATGGATAGGATCGCCAGATTTAGTCACACTCTAGCTCTAATGGATGGCCGTCAGCCACGGCCGCTGGTATTTGCACCGTGCTCCATGCACGAAGGGGTTGGGGTTGGGGTATTAGTCAAATGGACTATAATATATTGTTGTGCACTGAACGTATTTGTCTGGGCCGTCAGTCTCCATACGTGGCCCTTGTTTGCTAAATGATGGAGATTTTCCAAATGAAGGTGTTAGCAGGCCTGGAGGCAGTTTGATGACTGCCCACCGACACGGATGACCGGGAGAACACACAACAACCCCGTCACAACGTTCTGGGCCACACCACAGCGTGGGACCGATATTTGGATAGAAAACGTAGGACAGTTCAGTGAACCCAAGATATGCATGGCTTCAATGATAATGACCTTACGCTCACGACATGGCAGTAGCAACCTCCGAGAACGTATGCCACGGAAGATAACCAAGCATGCAGATGCAAAATTAAATTTCAGATCAAAGTGCACAAGGATGAGAATCATTCAGGCCAGATGCCATAAGCCTTCCGTCCCAACAGGGGCTAAATGCTGTACGCACCCGACCGCGGTGGCCAATGAGAAAGCCCCACCGCCGCTGCGAAAATTTTATACATGACGTGCTAGAGCACGTAAGTGTTTGGTTTCCCGAAACTGTGGAAGGTAAACTTTGATATTGCACTTTGGACAACAACATGTTGTCGAGTTTAGCCCTATAATGTATACATATGCAAACTGAAATACGCACCAGCAAAGAATTTGCAGTTATTGCAGAAGGTTAGTGGACATCACCGCAGTCTTAACAAGACATAAGGCCCCAAGTGTTCATAGCCACAAAAAAGCACCCCTTCCATGCTCATTATAGGTCCTTTTTACTGCATCTCTCCGTTAGGAAGGATTTTCGGTAGGCAGGGTAGTTGCGGCCGAATTTACCTTACATCCAGGCCGCCGCAAGCAGTCATGGCTACGCTTACCGCACCCAGCAGCGCCTCGGCGCGCGCTACTCGGCCGCAGACCAAGGTCGCGGCCGGCAGCATTTCTAGCCTTCGTGTACGCCCTTTTACCCGTGCTACCCGCAGCATTGTGGGTGCTCCTAGGCAGCAGGTTCTGGTTCGCGCTGCGGAGCCTGAGGTGGAGGAGTTCAGCTTCAGCTTTTCGGACGCCAAGAAGGGTAATGAGTACACCTCTAGCGATGTGGAGGCTGCCCTTCGCTTTTATGAGGGCGACGGCGTTGCGCCTGGCGACGTGAACAGTGAATTTGTTGAGAATCTGTTCGGCATTGAGGACGCCTCCTTCTTCGATGACATGGATAACAACGAGGCATACGATGATGAATTTATTGCTGCTGGTATTCCTGAGGCCGCTCCAAAGCAGCGCCAGGGCCGCCAGCGCGGCGGCGAGGAGGAGAACGAGTCCGGTGACAGCGACGAGATTGCCGCTGCCAAGCAGGCTGACCGGCTCAGAGAGATTGAGGAGCAGATGGTTCTGGAGGCTGAATTGCAGGAGACTGGCCTGGATGAGGAGGTTGAGGAGGGCTCTTACAAGCCTTTGGGCCCAGCCGTGTGGGACTGGATGACCGATGTCGAGGTCGAGGACGACGACGAGGAGATCAATGCTGTTGCAGGCAGCAGCAAGGCAGTTGCCGATAATGTTATGGCGGCGTTGCCAAGTGACGAGCAAGTGTTCGCAGATTTGCGCAGCGCCAGCCTCCAGGACCTGGACCTTGAGACGCGCGATACAATTGAGTTCCTACTGGATGACTTCGATATTGAGAACGAGGTCAAAGTTATTCCTGAGAACATTCAGGAGGTTTTCACGGTGCCGGAGTTTACGCAATTCGGCGATAGCGACTTGCAGCGCATCGATGCCCTGCTCGGCGAGGACCTATCCCTGCCGGAGGTGGACGTTGAGGGCATGGAGGATGTCCCTGATCTTGTTGACGATGGATTGGAAATGTCGGATGACGCAGTTGAGAAGTACGTGGCCAGCCTGAGGAGCGCGCAGGCGGCGGAGCTATCCGACGATCAGGTAAAACGCTATCTACAGACACGGGCACAATCTGGCTTGTATCTCAAGGTCGGGGCAGGGCGGGGATCGAAAACCTAGCTCTGCGTATACGGGCAGGGCGAGTAGTGCTGCCTCTTCTGCTGCCATATACTGTGCTCGCGCCACTGACGAGTTAGCTGCTATCCGAAGCTCTGTTAAACTTCCGTGTTAGCCATAACATCAAGCAACCATTCAGCCTTTCTGTTTCATTTAGTGTGACTGGGTAGTCGTCGCTATCATATTTCACCCCTGGACGTTCAGGCCAGGGTTTTCCCCCTGGACAATTACCGCTCCACGTTTTCACGCTTTCTTGTTCTCAGCACACTTCGCGATCATCCCTTCGTATTGGCGCCTAATAATCCCGTGCCGTGCCCCCCGCGTCCGATCAAATCTCATCCCACGGACAGATCAAGGAGATCTTCGGTGATGAGCCGGCGCAGCAGGTCGACCTGGAGACCGAAGCACCGGTCTCCATTGATGATGTGGACCTGACCGAGCCGGCTGTCGAGTCCCTGGCGGAGAGCGAGCTAGTCTTTGAGGCAGTCGAGGTGCGAGATTGCCAAAAATTATGGCTTGGCAGGCATTTGGTCAGAGGCATGGTTTGAAGATGGATTGACTGGGTTCTCATGATGTAATCCTTTGCGCTGGGGTTTGAACGCAATGATGGCTTGGGATGGATGTGGAGCATGCCAGAACACGCTTGCTGAATCACCCCGCGGTATTTCACGTTTTAGGTTCGGACACCTTACGGTGTTTGGCGCCAGTCTTTTACCGACAGGCACTGACTGCGAACATTGCGGCTTAACTTGTTTGGCGAACGTTATGTTAGTATGTAGGCTCAGCTGCATTCGTGATGACGTGTGGAGCAGTCCGGAGCATAGAGCCGTCAGATTACATGATCGTCATGTCTATTGCAACAAGTGATGCATAGTGAAGGTGAATTGGAGCACAACAAAACGTACTATGGCACGTCTTGTGCAGTCGCGCATCAGTTTCTTGTTAATATGTCATCCTCCCCTCTCAGCATCCAGCGTGCACCACCCAGTCCCGTTCAATTGAGTGTAGGTAGTACTGAGGTCACCACGTACCCGTAATGTTCACAACAGAACAAGCTGGAGGAGGTTGACGAAGTGGACTCGTTCCGTGCCGAGCTGTTGGCACTGCGCGCCATGCCGGAGGCCTATGTGGAGGTGCCGCCCCAGGAGGAGCTGGACATGCTGGAGGAGTACGTGGCTGCATCGGAGCAGTTCCTGGACGCCGAGGAGGCGCGTAAGGCCCAGCTTGCGGAGCAGGTCATTAAAGGCGAGCTGCCTCCGGATGTGCTGGATAACGAGGATGATGAGTATGTGGACGTGGAGACGGAGCTGCTGATGCCGGACGACATGGAAGATATGGTAGAGGAGGATGCGTTTGAGGACGATGAGAACTGGCAGGAGCGCATCCTGGAGCTCAGTCGCGTTACCAAGGTGGGGACTGCGGCTTTGGATGGTGGATGCATGGGCGTCGGATTGTTTGGTAAAAGAAAGGATATTGTTAAAAAAACTGGCAGTCGTGGCAACAGGGACACGTGAACTTACATGGAGATTTCCGGAGAGGATGGTCGTGGACAGGGTGTGCTTTAGGGGCTTGGTCGATAGAAGTGTTCAGGAGCTAGGTGGCCTCTGTTAACAGAGGGCTGCCGGGCTTAGTACGCTCGAGAAGATACATATGTTTTGGGGCAAGAGATTGGCTTGAAAACCTTCCTCACAGATGGGGGCCCCGTTCTCGGGTAAGCCATTCTGCCTACTGACTCACTGTCTCTTGGCCTTGTTCGTCCACAGGTCGTCAAGGGTGGCAAGCTCATGGGCTTCCGTTGCACGGCCGTGGTGGGCAACGGTAATGGCCTGGTGGGCGTTGGCTGCCAGTCGGGCCGCGAAGTGGCCACAGCCGTCAAGAGGGCCTTGGTGGACGCCAAGAAGTCTGTCGTGCGGGTAGGTTTGGGATATGCGCCAGCCGAACGCAGGCCTGGCCACTTGCCTAACAATATTTTGGGTGTTAGTGAGAAGGCAGTTGAGGAATTGCAGGGCGCACGGCTGCGCCTATCGAAGTCCATGGCTTATCCGACAGAAAGTGAAGGCACGAGTAACGAGCAGAGGGCTCAAATAGCAGTCATTCTGGTGCTCCTGTCGTCCACTTAGTTAATCCTGTGATAACCATCCAACACTGTTGCTGACTCAACCATGTCGCGGCTGTATGTCCGGCTTGCAGGTACCGCTGGTCGGCGCGGGCACAGTTCCGCACCGCGTTGAGGCCAAGTTCAATGCTGCTCGTTGCGTCATCCTTCCGGCTGCTGACGGTACCGGTGTGCTGGCGGGCAGCTCGATTCGCTCCGTGCTGGAGTTGGCGGGTGTGCAAAACGTCCTGGCGAAGCGCTTGGGCTGCCGCAGCCTGCTTAACAACGCACGCTGCGCTGTGACTGCGTTGGAGCAGTTGCGCACGCTCCAAGAGGTCAGCAAGGCGCGTGGGGTGCCCATGGAGCGGCTGCTGGTGCCGTCGCGGCGCAAGTAATGGAGCAGCGGACGGCTGCTGTTACCACGGTAATGCTTGCGTGACCATGGCGTCTTCTCCTGCTTTGAGTACTTCGTTGCACAATGGAGCATCGGGGACAAGGAGGGACTGTGATGAGCTGAAGTTGCCGTCGTCGGAAGATCATGGGGCAGAGTAGTGCGGCCTGCTTTTGGCCGCGGCGAAAATGGTGGTGATAACGGTCGAGGCGGCCGTTGCTCAATGGATGGGCTTTGGGCGGAGCGCGGTTGTAGAAGAGTGCGCTGCTGGAACTATTGGATTACAGCATCAGAGCCTAAGCAGGCCACGGCGTGTTCCGGTCCCATGGCGGGCTACATGCAAACTGTGCGCACTGAGGATATGTGCCTCCATAGCTCACGTTGCTTGCTGACGTCTGGTTTGTCCGTGCTTGCGTCTGGTTGGTGCTCTGGCAGATCGTTCTGTACGCTTGTAGTATCACAAAAGTAGTCCGGGCGGCGAGCCGCGCACAAACTTTTAATAGTGGGAATTGTCTGTCCATCGCTTTTTGTTCGTGGCGTATGGATTGGGCACATCGCCTCGCCATGTGCTTTACGGTGACTGAATGGCCGACGCTTTCCGGAGGTCAGATAAATGTTTGTGCGGGCAAGGTGGCACTAGCCGATTACAGGTTGGCGCTAATATTGTTCACGGGTGGCGAACAGAGCTTTATGGATGGAACATGTCGGCGGCTGCATAGGGGTGCATGATGGCTCGAAAGCGGTATCTTCGACAGCTCGCCGGACGTGGGGCAACTGCTTTGCCGCGCTATGCACTTTATGGTAAGTCGGGGCAGATGCGTTGCGCAACAAATGCAGGACTGGAGGAAGTGCGGAAGGATGAATCGATGTATCGGTGAATACCTATTGTAACAAGTCCTCATGGTTAGTGGCGAGCCTAGGTCGTAAAGGACCACTTCAGGAGGTTAAGGACTATACCTAGGTCCAGCTTATCTGCGACATCTTCGAGAGAACGTGGCTCGCGTGGGAAGAAGCCCCGCAACTGCAGCAGCTGGAGTAGCGCTCGTGACGGCAGGGCATGCAGGTACGCGGCTGAAATGTGCCTTACGGTATGGCGGTAAAAATTTGGCATTGTTGAAATGTCGCCCTCCGTTCCAAGCTCGCATGTCACAATTTTAACAGGTTCTGAAGCAGGGGCCTACCGCGGCGCCAACCCACGGGCACTTAAAAAATTTAGAAACGGCACTGTGCAGGTGCGGCTATCGTTTAGCCTTGCACAGACAAGTCACGAAAGCTAATCTTAATGATAGCATTTGTGGCAAACACGATGCCAGATGAACTGCATCAGCCATTGACATGTATATTATATGTCTCTCCCCCAAGCACAATGCAGCACATGCTGTAACCACCAGTACGATGAGCCACGTATCTCTGTTATTCCTTCGTGCACCAGTACATGATAAGTCTTCGTATTTGTACAGTACACTTTAGCGCATACTGCCGCATCAACACTGTACAGTGTACAGCCGCGGCGTCCAAACCTTGGCTTACACGACCTCGTCATGACCGTAGCTCATGCGTCACACGTATCGAGATCAAACTTACATTCCCTCCCCGTCAGCGGTTTCAGTCGTCTTCATACCCTAGCGGCTCACTCGCCCGATCCGCCCGATCCAAAACCACCCACTTACCATACGACGTAAGCCCGATCCGCCATTACACGCGTTCTTATCACTTGCGCACTGAGAACCACCACTTAAGGTCCACACAGTCAAGGCATCTGCAAAATCAAGACCAGCCGGCACCGTTTAACAGCATAACCCGCCAAGCAGGCTGCGACGCGTCAGTACTCGCTCGTTGTGAAATGTACTTCATGCGGCAGTGTGCCACCACCACGACCCACCACTCTTCACAAATCCAATGAGACATGAAGGGACGCGAAGACACCTAACAAAACTTCGCTTAACGTTTCTACGAAGGTGATTGGCTGGGGTGTATTGCGTTGACCCAGGGTCCCGATTATGTTCGTGAACAAACGAGAGGCTGCGAGCGGCGCGCGCCGCCATACCACTGGCCCGATTGTTTACCACACTGACCTGACTCGTCGACCTGTAAGTGTGAAGCCTCCACCTTTCCCGAAACAGAGTCATAGCGGCTAGTGTTGGAGCACGACGGACCCCGAGAACGACGAACGATGGCCCAGCCAGGCAATCCCGTGGCGTAGCCAAAGAGCATGCATGCTCTTCGCCTCCAGCAAGCCCGCAAGCGGGTCTTGGATATATTGAACAGAGCCAAGAGCGCAAATCGCCCTTTGCGTGTTGACCATAGCCGGCGTGGGCACAATGCGCGGGTTCTCAAACATCGAGCGCTATAGCATGGCATTCTTACATCCGCCTCCGCGCTACAGTGTCCAAGCCCGGCCTGCCGTTTCCTACCCAATTCCACTTTGAAGTCGCCCTCCCCCGCTCCTTCGCACTTTAAGGCTTTCCTTTCAGCCGTTTCAGGCTACACTTAAAACATGCTGAACGCCGTCGCAGCCGCGAACAGTAGGAAGAGCACGCCGCTCACAATGTTCACGGTGCGCTCGCTGACGTACTTGGAGGCGATGCCGCCCCCTAGCACCGCAATTCCAGTGGCGATGGCGTGGCCGCCGATGGCGCCCACTGCCACTCCCACAGGGTTTTGAGCGGCGCCCAGCGCAATGGTCGCCAACATGGACCTGATCCACGTCACAGCGTTTGTCACAAGCCTTAGGGCCAAATTTGGGCTGCCATGGGGCTGGAGGCCTTGCAGGTGCTCCCATCAACGTGGACGAGGGTTCAGGGCTTTGCAGGTATATGGTAGCCCACTTGAGGCGCATAAGCAGGACAACCACCAGAAGTACACCTCACGCAGCGCACTCGCCGCGTTTAGGCATCCTCCCACCAGTTAACATACCGCTTCTCTCAATGTACCCGGCACCTCATCTGCCCCACTCACCTGTCCCCCCATTCCGCCAGGAAGATAAGAGTGGCCACCTCAATAAACACCGACAACGGTGATTGTCGTTTGGTCTTCCCGCCCTCCACCTGCTGCACGGCGCTCTCTGCGTCCGCCAATTCATCATCCGAAGCAGATCCCCCGTCCGTAGGTTGCGCCAGGCCGTCCTACGGAGGACAGTGGAGGGTGTCTTGAGTGATTCATGCTAATGACAACATGCAGGACTGGCATGGCAACCCGTAAACCCAGAGCGTCGCGACTGAACAGTCCCCACCCAGAGCAGTTGTGCAGTTAGGCATGTGCCCGGATTGCGGCTTTCCCCTCCCATTTGTGTGACCCTTCTCCGCGAAGCCGATCCAGTTGATAAGCTGTTAGGCACGAAAATGTAAATTGGTTCAGCTGTGCTGGCATCGTATACAATGTGCCACGCAGCTTACGGCTGACCTACTAGGCCATCATGCAGACCTTCCAGACCATTACCCTCAATAAAGCATGATAATCCGACACTTTAATTACCGCCCCTTATCCCAGCTTAGACCTTGACCATCCAAGAACCCTATTGCGTCCGACCCAGATCAATTTTGGGCCGTAGATTGTACCAGTTCAACTCTTGGGCACGGGCCAGACCCGCAACCCAGAACCATACAGCATCACCTCTCACGTAAGGAATGAAAGGTTCATGAGTAAGGGAGTCTAACATGTGCAAGAGGAGGGGGGACATCGTGTTGATTGAGCGCACCCGCAGTGTCTTCACGCCGAAGAAGACGAGGAGGGCGATGCCAGCCAGCTCGCCGACGGGGATGGAGCTTTTAAGTGCATCCGGGACACGAGAAAATATAGCACCAATACTGACGGAAATTACGGTCATGACTGCCAGCGCACTGACGCTACCGAAGAACGACATCCACTTGCCAATCTTCATGGCGAGCAGCGCCGCGATGAAAAATGTCTTATCGCCGATCTCCGACAAAAAAATCAGCGAAAATGCCGCAAGAAAGCCTGACTTTCCTAGTGGACCGTTCGCGACCAGCTCCTGCAGTGAAGCCCGGGTTTTATTGGTACCATGCCGATACCGTTCGTTTGCTCGGCCCAACAAGCTCCGTTAGCCCACCTTTAGCGCCTGCCCTGGCTCCGATAAGATGTACAACCCAAGCGCTACACCAGCGAGACCAAGGACAATCCACGGTAGTGGACCGCCACTCCTGCGCGCCAACCAAACCCCGGTTGATACAAAGAACTTGCACCGGTAGGACATCCGATGTCATTAACATCCTCTCAAGTGCTCACTTATTCGATCCCGCATCTGGCTGAATGCTCGCACCAGCGCCAGCGCTACAACGACAAAGGACGTCCGCATCCTTCCGGACATAATTTTGCTTTGCATCTGGTTGTATCACAGGTGTGCGTAGCCCTACAGGTCTAATTGCACCCCGTAAGTTGCAAGGAGAAGGCCCCTGAAAAGGTGCAATATGCAGCTCGGCTCGAGGACGTGCCCCGCATGGAGTTCCAGCAGTGAACCGTTTCAACATGGTCAACTGAACGCTTTCAGTAATGAAAATTTTATTGTTTGGATCGGCAGTATGCAGCGATCAGGTTCCCCTCGACTAACAGCCTAATTATTCTCCCTTAAAAAAATTTGCCCCTATATGATGCACCTGTTCTCCGCTGCACACTCCTCCCGGCTGCCCATGCATTCAAGCATCAACTTCATGCCGACCGATCAGCCGTACGTCATGCTTCGAAACCAGGATTGAGTAAGCGTATTGATACTTGTCGACACGCAGACTCTGACAGCTTTCATCAAAAAGCTATTTAAATAAAGGTATGAAGAATTAATAAACATAAGAATACATGGCAACAGGGCCTATGCAATAATTTGTAGCGCGCCCTGCGCGCGTAGCTTGTACAGCACGTTCCAGCCCTGCCAACCCTTCCAGCCCAGGGCAGTCCAGTGCCCAACAATTCGCCGGTGCCACCAACTATCCGTTCCAAACCTGTCAACATTACAGCTGCAACTCCCTTGTCGGCGCCAGGGAGCAATACAAGGGAGCCTTACTTGTAAAGCATTTCCATCGTTGAAAACCCTGTGTCGGAACCCAAGGGCCGAAATCAGACGTCGTCATCTAACCGTCTGACTCTTGATACTGCTTTAACGGCTTAGTTATACCTAGATGGCCTTTCGAGAGGTGTCCAAAGAGGTGACCGTGAAGGTTGGAAAGCCTGCCACACCAGTCAAACTTACGCTACCAGAGCCCTCTTGGTAAGCAGGACATAGGAGCACAGCGTTAATGACATATACGTTAAACCATCTATAAGGCAGCCCGTTCGCCATCCGATCCTGTCTAACGGAAAAGAGGCACATTCTCCCATGGATAAGTTAGCTCTAATTGAAATATGCCCGCCCCTGGAGCCTCACCGCTTCCGTTCTTCATATAAAAGGGCAAACTTACCCAAGCAGCAGTAGTACGGCCGTGTACGGCACCAGGCGCAAAGCACAAGGTCCCGACACCATATTCAGAACATTCAGCATTCGTCAGTTTTTTGCAATCTCCCAATTTATCAGTATCGCAAATGCAATCCTTCCGCCAAGTTCTCTTTGCATATCAGGACTGCTGCAAGACTCCCGACTCCAACTCGCACCTCTGCTTTGCACTCAGCGCATGTGCTTCAACCTCGACCCCGAGTATTCCTCCGGGGTACTTTACCCCGTCGTAAGACCTGCATGTGCGCCCTTGGCGTCCATTCCCCCCCCCTTTGGCTCTCTTCACTTCGGCCCCAAGCCCTGTGGTTGCCGGCGTTGTGTTGACCCATGGGGCCGGTGGCGACATGGACAGCGGGTACTTGCCTCGTCTTGCGGCGGCGCTGGCTGTTGCGGGCATCAGCTGCTTACGGTTCACCTGCCGTACTCTGCATCTGCCGACCCGTGTTAACGCCATCCAGGTAGGTCAAGAGGCCTAACATGCCGTACTGTCCGACGCCAGGGTGCAGAGTACGATAGTGTCGTAGGACCGGCAGGTGGTGTAGCTATTGGTGACCGTCCTGGTTGTCAGATTACTGGAACATCTGCGAGGGGAGGGACCCCGTGTGGTCACTAACGCATGTGCCGGGGGGGAATTCAATTATAGGCAAGTTTGCGATCCCCCCGTACATTGCTAGTACAGTTTTAATTCCTTTTCGTATTTATTATTATTATTTTTTATTTTTATTCCTTTTCGCAGCTTCATTTTGTAAGTTAGATATCGCCATGTCATCACGCTCCAATTGAATTCGGGACGACACTCCCTTCAGTTCACGGTGGTGGCGGGCACAAGGGTTGTGCTGGCTGTTGCGTTCGTAGAATTTGTGGACACCGCAGCGAATCGCCGCTGAGCCATCGACTCCCACCCATCCACTTCCCCTAAGACTAAAAGGCCTCCTACTGATTTCTATGCCGTGGCCCCGCCCCCGTTTGTCCTCATAGGCTGTGCTTAGCGAGGCGGCGTCCTCATGGTCCGAGACGGCAGCGGTGCCATGCTGGTTCTGCGCGGGGCATTCAATGGTAAACGAGGGATGGGAAGAAGGGGTGGAGGCGGAAAACTACGAAAATTGTAGCTGATGTCCCGAGAGCTGTTTCGTCCACGGATCATGTGCAAAGCAGATATCAGCAAAAGTACATTAAGTGGAGGGGGCGAGAAGGAGGGTTGGGTGCCGCGGCAGCGGCAGCTGTCATTGTCAGGACAGGGAAGGGGCCACCCGCTGCTCTCCCTGATTAGGCGTAATCTTGTCTGGGAAATGGTTACTTACTGTGCACGTTGGAGTTAGGGGCACGCGGGTGATGCAGAAGAGGTGGGGTGTCTGGCAGGCTGGCCGGAGCAAGTCTGCTCGATTGGGAGCCGCAGCATCGTGAACAGCAACATCAGGGCAAAAGTGGAGAGGGCTGCCGCTCGGCGCCCCGCAGCTGGGGGAGGACTTCAGGGGATCATAGATAGTGGTTGGGCATTGTACAGGAGCTCTGTCGGATATTAACATGTGACTATTATTCGAAGAGGGTATACGTCCCGGCAACGATGACTGCAGTAGGCTCGGCTTAACAGCTGTCAGCCATGCAGCTGCTGAGGAAGTGCAAGCACCGCAAACTGTAGCGAACTTCTCAGCGGTTGTCCTCGTGTAATCGTGTATGTGTGTTTGTGAATTGTGTTTGTGTTTTTCGCTCGTGAAGGGCGGGCGGGCTGCTTGCCAAGTTGCATACAGTAACTGGCAACAGCAGGAGCAGGAGCAGGAGCGGCGTCAAAAGAAGCAGCAAGCGCCGCCGCAGGTGGAGGAGAAAGAGAAAGGCCAGGGTGTCGTGGCAGCCGCCAATCAGACACGGAGTGTGAAGAAGCGGAATCTGGCGGCAACTGCACCGGGGGGAGAACCGGCACTCACTTCCGCGGCGCGAGGGGCGATGGAGAAGATGACAAAAAGGACCCGTGGGGCAGTGGGGACAAATGGCAAGCTCGCGTGCGTTGTGCACGGGAGCGGCAGTGGCGGCGAGGAAGGTCCTGGTGGTGGCGGTGGTGGTGGCTCGTCTGGAGTGCAACGCTTAATACAGCCGGAAGCAGAGAGCGCCAGGGACTGCAGCGGCGCTGGTCCATCTGCCGGGGGCAATGCGGGCTCCC
This sequence comes from Volvox reticuliferus, assembly GCA_019650235.1. Lineage (NCBI taxonomy): Eukaryota > Viridiplantae > Chlorophyta > Chlorophyceae > Chlamydomonadales > Volvocaceae > Volvox > Volvox reticuliferus. The sequence goes on from BNCP01000060.1 coordinate 476,334, forward strand.
CGCGGGTCGTTGGCTGTTTACTGCTGTCGTACCCGCTTCATCCGCCAGACAAGCCGGTGCGAAAACTTGTACAGAATCTGGAATTGATTTATGGCTTGTGTTCGGATAGTCAGTAGTGCTCAGTAACGTAAGTAATGCTTCTAAGTGCGCAACCGTGAGTGTGGAGTCGCTTTGTATTTTTTGTCGGACGTTCATGGCCCATGACCCATGGCTCCGGAACCAGTGCCATGTTGTACTTATTCGATCGCCTTCGAAAGATAACCCTAAGTCATTCCTCCTAACCTTTTGAATATGCTGCTGTATGATACCGATTGTGATCCAACTGAGATTTTTCTGTGGTTCGTTGCCCCTATCGTAACTGGCGTGGAGAGCTGCCTAACGGTCAACAGTAACAAAAGTAATGACGTCATCTGTCATCCACTTATCCCGGCAGGACCAACTGAGGGACGACCCGCTCTGCAAGCTGCGCTGCCCCCTGCTCTTCGTCCGGGGCAGCCGAGATGAGTTCAGCCAAGAGAAGCTCTTCGCCGGGGTGATGGAACGCATGGTCAGCACACGCGTGCAGGCACGTGGGGGAGCCAATCGACTGCGTGTGCATGAGTGTGTGCGGGTTGGTTTGGGGTTAGGATGGGGTGGTGTGTTTTGGAGAGGGGGATAGTGATCCCGCATGAGTACTTGTGCTGTGTGTGCGTGGTTCTCGTAACGAACTCTTATGAACCGTATGGTAAAGAAAAGGCGAAAGAAGGGGAGGATATAAAGGGAATGATTTAAATTCGAATACCGCACGTGTGCGTGTATATATATGTGGGCTAGAGGTGGGTTTTGCTTCACCCGTGCGTGGCCACCACCTGGCAGCCCCTACCTTCCCCAGTACCGTATTTAGGGGCACCCTCATCCATTCACCCTCATCCGCGGACTTCGGCGAAATCAATTAGCTTCCGGGGTTCAGCACCCACCACCGGCACCCAGTGTGGAATCTACCGATTTAAGGGCGGCGTGAACTCCACTCCTGGTCAGCTCGCAGGTCCCTATAACCGGGGTCTGTCACCGTTCATTTTTGTGGGGGGCACATCCACCCTCTACCGATGGAGGAATTTTAATCCCATGCCCAGTCGGGATTGATCCTGGAACTTCCATGGACACAATGTCGTGCCATACGGAACGTGGTTATGCATTATACATGTGTTTACATGTGTTCAGCGAATGTGTGCCGTACACATGGCATGTACGGCCGATTTCCAGGTGCACACGGTTGAGGGCGGGGACCACAGTCTCAAGGTCCCACGTGGAAAGCGAAAGCTGAGGGTGGATGATGCGGAGCACGTTTCGGAGGAGGCGGTACAAGACCGGGATGGGGGAGTTGAGGACACCGACCAAATGCAGGAGGTGCTTCGTGCTGTAATATCGTTCGTAAAGGTGAGGGCAGGATGCGATCCATAAGTTGTAGTTATAGCGTACTAGTTATAGTTAAAGTTACAACGACGACAGCAATGGATAGAAGTGTATAGGATTAGATAGCAGTGGATTGGAGTGGATGGTAGCTTTGGCACAATGGCGTTTCCATTCGCTGTACCAAGTTACCCGCAGGCATCAAATACTATACATTCCAAAGGTCTTCGAAGCGTTAAAATCATCTTCGTCTCGGTAAGAATAAGGCACTTGTGATTGGAATAATGGCAGTCTGTGTTTGCCCGTTCTCATGTACATGCCGTGAGTAATAAGAACAGGAAGAAGATGAATAGGGTTAGGGAGACAAAGGAGGAGGAGGATGTGGAGGAGGAGGATGTGGAGGAGGAGGATGTGGAGGAGGAGGATGTGGAGGAGGATGTGGAGGAGGGGGATGTGGAGGAGGAGGAGGGGATACGGTGCTCAAGGGGTGTGAGGTAATGCGCTTCAGGTATCCACTACTCCAGGTATCAAATAACTGAGCACTCCCAATCCCATTTCACGCCATCTGCCGGATGCTACACCTCAGGAAGTCGCTGGAGATGCCTGGGTGAGAGCAAAAGCCGAAAACAAGTTGGAGTAGTAGATTAGGAGGCGGTAAAATAAGGGCAGAAGATGGCTTCAGTTCTGGGCTCTGCAATGCGTCCAAGATGGTGTACAAGATGGAGATGTTTCACATCTCATCAGCGTCCGTGGCGCCTGGCGGCCATAAACCTTTCCCATCCAGCAACAGCTGGCCCTCTTGCACTCCAGTCCTATGGACCAGCTCTCGATGTTTGGTTGGTACGAGTCTGTGGCGGCATCACATGGCACGGGGAGGTCGTGTGTTCGGGAGGAAAAGAGAGAGGTGCGCCCACTACGTGTGTTGATGACACAAAAAGGTCGCCACCACGGAGGAAGGGGGCCTTACTTGACGAAGTGCTTACGATTTTGAGCTTTGGGACGCCCCTTAAGAACGCTGCGGTGGGCCTGCGGCTGTGTTAGGGGCTGTTGACGTTGTATAAGTGTGCAGTTGCTCAACTTAGGTTTTCAAGCAGGTATGTGGCCTAGCGAAAACATCCGTGGTAGAATTAGCCACGGCGTGCCGATTGGCGCGCATTTTCCGCTAAGGGCCAAGCTACCTACGGTACATCGGCAGTTGATTTTCCTATGCTCTAGCCCGTTGAAACTTCAAATCAACGAGCATAGACTAAAACATTAGCAACGTTGGCTTTCAGAGGTTGTAAGGCACAAAATAATCATTACGAGGTTATGACCAGAGATGCGATGTGATGTTACAAACTCAGAAAGAGCCCGTAAGGCCCGTACGAGCCAAGAGGCTCAAAGGACCGCGTTATAGTCAAAAGGAAAAATGGCAATCATTAAAGATCGCGAAAAGGCTTATGACTGTAAACTCCTTGTACGGACGTTGCCGTACTGTATGTAAAAGAATCGCAACGCAATTCGTTCTCTCTTCCTCAGCCGTCAGTGACAGGTCTCTTTGGGGCGTCTGACTCGCGGCCAAGCTCATAAAGGTTAGGATAAGTTCCATTTCGCCGCCGCAATTTACAGTTTTTTTACCGAGATTTTAACATTTGATATATTTACATCAAGGATAAGAGTACTTGAGTGTAGTTAATTTCTGTTTCTCATATCTTGGATCCTGGTGTTTTGCAGATGGCAACCAAGCCCGGTGTTGAGAAGGCTGGCGTGGAGGCGGAGGCTCCCCAGGTGCACCGCATCCGCATCACCCTGACTTCGAAGAACGTGAAGAACCTGGAGAAGGGTAGGGTTGTCCTGGATTACTTACTAGGGCGGCGGCCGCAGGGCATTTGCTTGCAGTTTTAACTTGGCTTGTTTGTTATGCTGGTATGCAGTCTGCGCTGACCTGATCAAGGGTGCTAAGGAAAAGCAGCTTAAGGTGAAGGGCCCGGTCCGCATGCCGACAAAGGTGCTGCGCATTACCACGCGCAAGGCTCCCTCCGGTCAGGGTACCAACACCTTCGACAGCTTTGAGATGAGGTGAGTTTTGTATTGCCAATTACCTCCTGCGTCTTGATAACAGAAGGTTGGGGGCTCGTCGAGAGTGTCGTGACTGTCTGTCCGTGCGGCCGAGACCTTTGATATATGTTTCCCCTTCCTGTCCGACTTCTGCAGGATCCACAAGCGTCTCATCGACCTGCACTCGCCCGCCGATGTGGTCAAGCAGATCACCTCGATCAGGTGGGTGTGGAGTGTTAGACCCGGTCATCCTTCGCCGTCGTGGTGCGTTGCTTGAAGTTGAAAAGTTAGTAACTAAGCAAGCAGTCGTCAAGGGACTGGAATTCTCGCCCATCTAAGCGTATTTGGCCCTGAACTGTATTATATGGCTTCAGGAGAGGGGGGAAAATAAGACATGGGGGTGTATTGCACCAATATTGTAGCCGTCTGTGGCCTTGTTTAGCATGCAAGTCTCCTTCTTTGCTTATTTACCCTGCCTGTCCCCCTCCTCTCCCCCTTGCAGCATTGAGCCTGGTGTGGAGGTTGAGGTGACCATCGCCGACATGTAAGCCAGTCGATGCGTTGAGGTCTCTTCGGTGCATTGTAACGTTTCGACGGAGCGCTTTCGAAATTCCATTGCATCATTCAAGCTGCATGTTGCCAGTTATTGGTTCGCAGCAGACGCTTAACGTATCCCGCAAAAAGATATTCTTAGGCCTAATCAGAAAACCAGGCGCACACGCATACTACAAGCTAGGGTACCAGATAGGGCTTGGAGGTCAGGCTGTTGGGTGGCAAGGGGCTTGCTGGAAACCCCTACGTCCAAAAAGCGCCTTGTCCCTACAGCTCGCATGGCAAATTATGAACAACCACAGGCCCCAGCGAGCTGCGCAACGAATACTAACATCCCCTCGACAGCCCTCGAGTCCCAAGCATGGGATCATGTGACCAGGTCCGCTGTCGCCCTAGACCCCTCCCGCCAACCCCAGAGCTTTGCTGCTACTTTCGCCTCCGCTTGCTCATGCGCTCAGTACCTCCAATTGCGCAGCTCGCTGGGGCCTGTGGTTGCAAATTATGTGCGGATGGCAAATGCGTGGGACGGCGACCCCAAAGATGGCAGGCCTCCATCTTAAAATTTATTTGAACTATGAACAATATGCACTTTGAAGAACTCGCACCACCTGGCACCGTAAGCTTCGGCATATTCAGGCTCTATAGCATCAGCTCTATAACATCCTGCACTGGAGTGCGGTCCAGATGCGGCAGAAAGGACCATGTGGGGCGAGGTCGTAAATGTGTCACTGACGCAGCTGCTGAGATGCCAAACCACATCAAATCCATGCAGTCATATATTTCCTTCAGATCCTAAGATGCGTTTCCCGACGCCCAGAATTTGCGACGCCAGATACTAACCCCAAATGCTGTATGTGTGTAGAATGCAAACTTAGGCACATGGATGAGGTTCGGGGCTTCAGACGTCAGTGGTGAAAAAAATGAACCATGGGTCACCTATTCGGGATTGCCAAGCTGATTAGTGCACTGTTGCAGTACTTTTCGCCGCAAAACTTTTGATACATACATTTATGATCTGCATCGACCCTTACAGTGAAAGGGGAGAAGCCGTTGCTTTGGATGCACGTTTTGGGGCCGAAGTAACCATTAGCCCGACAGCCCGTCTGGCTTTGGCTTGGCACATCGCCCGAACGCGTTGGACGCGCCCCCAAGCTTACGGAGAATGGCCAAGTATGGTGCTGAGAAATCTGGCATCGAGGGCGACGCCAGCATCCAGATCCACCGCATTCGCATCACGCTCACATCCAGGGACGTTAAAAACCTTGAGAAAGGCAAGCTTCTTTGCTTGCAGGGCACGTTAATTGCAAACCATTTTGTCGCAGCTGTATGTGGCTTCTCTGCTATGATGACCGACCTCTCTTGGGCCCTCTTATGAACAGGTTTCAACTTCTCCGCGGTCTCTCTGAAGCTGCCGCAATCCGCAATGCAGAATTATCCGCGTATTTTGCGCCATTTTTCCCTGTCCTAGCCCATGCAGCCTCCTTGCTCGACCCATTCAGTACCGTAAACCGTCATCGCGTTTCGGCTTTTCCTTAACGCGCGATATCGCCCGCCTTCGCGGCCGCCGTCCCCACCCGCTACGCTGCCCGCGCAGTGAGCGCGGACCTGATCAAGGGAGCCAGGGAGAAGCAGCTCAAGGTGAAAGGTCCAGTCCGCATGCCGACCAAGGTGTTGCAGGTCACGACACGCAAGGCGCCATCCGGTCAAGGTACCAACACCTTCGACCGCATGGAGATGAGGTGCGAATAAACTCATGGACGGAAAACAAACAGACAGACTTACAGACAGACGGACAGACAGATAAACAAACTAACAGACATGTCCCATAATATGTTCATCTGAAGCCGAAAGTGTTATTGTGGACGTTCCGCACCCATGCGTGAGCGCACAAGTAAGCAGGGCGCGAGAGGGGAAAGGGAGTTTGAGCGGGGTAACAACCTGCGTTGACGGTCTGCTGGCTTCAGTATCCAAGGGGCAGGGCTCGTAAAACGACTGAATCAATCATATGAACCCACTGCGCTGCGCATCAACATATCGAGGAGGGGAGATCCACTGGGGGGCGGGGATGGCGCGCAAAGGGCAGCGGAAAGAGGTGCGGCACCGCGCGCATTCGGCATTCGGCATCGCTTTTATATTGAGGTCAAATTTATGTTTTCCTAGCTCAAACAAATTTGTGAAAAAATATGAGATGCGATGCACATCGCGAGAAGAGCGCTCGTTGATAGGCCATGCATATTTGGGGGTTGAGGATTACTGATTTCGAGACACCGTATGTCACCGCGACCGTGGTTCATCTTTCTCCCGCGTGGCGGCGATCTGACTACAAGGTGAGGCGCCGGCACTATATTGGCCTACACTGGCCAGCCTCTCTCTCCCTCGCGCTATGTGACTGCTGATCTGCTGCAGGATCCACAAGCGGCTCATCGATCTGCACTCGCCCGCTGATGTGGTCAAGCAGATCACCTCGATCAGGTGGGTGATGGGTGATGGGTGATGGGTGATGGGTGATGGGTGATGGGTGATGGGTGATGGGTGATGGGTGATGGGTGATGGGTGATGGGCGATGGGCTGATGCCATGATGATGTCTGTGTCGGCAGCTGCAGATAACACGATGGTCTCGGAGCAATGCGTGAAGGACGCACGTATGTTGGTCACCGTACGGATCCGTACTCAGTCTTTCTGGCGCCTGAGTCTCTTTCCCCCGTTTGGATATTCGTTGTCAATATGTTGAAGGTGTCCGAAAGGGACTGAAATTTTCGCCATCCATTCCCACCTGCCGTACCAAACTGCTCCTTTTCCCCGGCGGTGACCAGCGTACTTACCCCCGGGGACGCGTACGGGACCATTGCATTTTAGGAAAACGCCCGGAAAATTGTTGGGGCTACTCCGGGGATCCCCGGAAAACGTTTCCAGTGTGAAGCGCAGCTTCCCGTGGTTTTTGGCTTAACTAGCAGAGTTCCGCGGACCCCCCCCCCGGAAAAGAATTTCTAGGGTTCCGGGGAAACCCGGAACAAACAGCAACACCCTTGAAGAACCCTTCGCGGGAAGCAAGGTCAAGTTTCGGGATGGCTGCTGGCTCCAGAACCAGTATGATTTGACTTACGCTTGACAGTTAAAGCTTGGAAAAGATGAAAAGACGGTATAAAACTAATCTGTAATGAGCGGTTTAGAAAACGAAATTTCAACACAATTTAAAGCAGCGACACTTTTGCCTTGAGCAAGTTTAGATAGTGCATATATACAACCACGCATTAAGCCTATACCTGACAGAACTAAAAAGCATGTGTGTTGGGGATGGGTGGCTCTATTCAGGGGAAGAGATGGAAGTGGAGTTAAGTGAAAATATCGGACAGAGAGGAGGAGAAGGAAGCTGAGGTAGGAAGAGGTAGCTAGGAAAGCTGGTTTCCACGCCACGGAGCCGCTCGTGCTGGGTATCGGGTGGCAAGAAAAGACAGCTTTCGGACAGGCAATCCATCTTCTTAATTTGTTTTTTGTATCTACATTTAGATGAAGGCGTATGCAGAATAAGTATTTACCAAACAACAACAAAAACGCACGTGTTCTGTGCCCCGAGAAACTTTTATGTAAGTTCCGGGTAGGCCCGGAAAGTTTTAGGGCCTCTAGCAAGGAAGAGTTCATTCCGGGGCAGGTGGCTCCCGGAAATAAAAGAGTTTTTAGGGCTCCCGAGGAAACCCGGAACACACAGCTACCCCCTTGAAGATCCCTGGTGGTGGCTCGGTGGTAGTAAACTTTGAGAGCACGGGTTTAAATACTTGATGCGGTGTGTCCGTTTGATTGATAGGGGCTGTACCGCTGATAAGCACTCCCGCACTCCCCTACTTCCCGCACTCCCGTACTCCGCTTGGCCAATCCGTATCCTATATGTCGTTCGTTGCACTGCGCGTCCATTGCGCTCCCAATGGCAGCATTGAGCCAGGAGTGGAGGTGGAGGTCACCATTGCGGACGTATGAAACCTTGGTTTCGGAGTAGTTCAACAGCAGTAGCAGCAGCATATGGAGCCGCTTAGGTTGAAAGAAGATGGCCTGGGTGGTAGCAGCGTTTCTGCGTGCGCCTGGACTGCTCGCTGCGGTTCATCGCTAACGCCTGCTCCAACGCTGCCGCTGATGATGAAGTGATTGCTGCTACGAGCTGATTTTGACGTTTGTTAGGCAAGACATCGATGTGGCGATGCTCCTTGGCGATGCTCTTTGGCACGTATACCTACCTAGATGAGCTGAATACGTCTGTACTGAGAGGGGAGATACTCCTCTTTTCGGCTTCCTTTCGGTGTTTTTGATGCTCGCAGTTGTGACTGGGATTGCAGACATTCATTTAGCAGGCAGCCGGTACCGGCAGGGGCGTCCTCATCCGCTGTCACTGTACGTGTTCAGGACGCTGGAGGCCGACATGGGTGACAGCTCCTTGTGTCGCGCGCGGTTGGCTCCGAAGTCGTCTTGGGCAGGGGTTTTGTTATACGCGCGTTTCTAGGCCCAAGCTGTGTGCCACGATTGATATAGCCCGAGTTGCCAGGGGGATGAAAACCCGAGGTTCGAGAGAACGGAGCAGCGGGAATGCGCTGCTTAGGGCTATATGGGCCTTTTAGAGATCCCCGGGGTGCACATCAGGTCGTTGGGAGGTTGCTTGTGTGGGTGACTGACATGACTGCCTTGGGTTTACGATCATCAACATTTGGCGCGCTTAAGTGCTTTGCTTCTGTGTTACCCTTACCCCAAAAAAGTAGTTTGTACGTACCGTTTGCAGTGTACTGTTTATACGTGACGCTTTTTTTACGTACAAATTATGAGTTGGGTCAGATGCGTAGTTGTTTGTCAGAATGGGACCATCTATCGTGTAAGGCGGAAAGCTTTTCGGAAACCACATCGGCTTGCTTGGGCAATGGTGAACCCTGTTGGGCACGCGGTACGGAAAAAAAGAGCCGAAGGGCTGAGACAACAATCCTTGTTCATGCAGCAAGAACTAACTAAAGCAAGGCGTATTGTGTCCGACCCCGCGCGGCTGTCACGACTAAAAGCAAGGCGATTCGTTTTCATGACATTCGTTTTCATGGTATGGAATTTAATCGATAAGAATGCTTGCATCACCCCGCCCGCGTCCGATGGGCGGCGGATGGCAAAAGTGCAGTTTTCTGACGCTTTGGGGTGCGTACCTGGCCATATCTGGGTCCTTGAGGGGGCGGGGAAATCTGGGATGTTCCCATCCCAAATCCAACAGACCCACCTGAGCGCAGTCCCACCCGACAACCTTGACTCCGGTTCGTGATGTGAAGCCCCGTGTATTATATATCCCACACGCAAAACACGTCATCGAACGGACACGCTCGACAAGTGGGAACGGAGATTTCTCCTGACTTTTTGTGTGACGAAGTATCGCTTCTAGTTTTACAAATCGCACCTTCAGATACGCGGACCTTTGCAACAGTTCAATGAAGAGCGCGTCGTCAACGTAACTAACCCGGACACTGGTTGACCTGATGGAGCAGCTGCCCTTGTATTTGGAGAAGGCCCGGGAAGTCTGGAAGGTGCTGCGGCAGGTGTAGGTGCTGTGACGCTGGGGAATCTGGCTGGGTAATACACCTGGGCCTTGGAAGTTAAAGGGTTAGCAGGGGTTAACGTCGGTCCCCAATCAAATCTGCAGGCTGCAGGCTGCTGGTAAAGACAAGTACATCCAGATCGTCTACGCCACATCATGCTTTGCAGTAAAAGTGTGATCCGAGGAAGAAGTATATGATGCTTGGCGGGACTCACGGACCTTTGTTTGACGCCTGGGATAATAGACCCGTCTCGGGGGCAAAACAATATCATCATCCTGCATGCATGCGTGTCCTTGTCGTCCGTTTGATCCGGTTATGTGCCCCAGACATATTGTTTCCGACTCCGCGTGGCTATCAGGACTAAAGGGTAAGTGATTCGCATGTAATGGGTTTATGGGACGGTAGTTTGGCGTGACATGGCTCCCATCTCCCTCCGCGTACCTTGCTCGTGAACGCGACAAGTCTGCCTTTCCTTGCCACGCAGGTTAACTGCTAGCAAAGGACCCAGGGAAAGCAGCCCACGTTTGTACATAATTAGCCGGCTCACGCTGTGCTGACCCGATGATCTCTTTGTTCTATGTCGTGTATGCCGTATTTCCTTGTCGTGCTGATCCCTGCTGATCTGAGTCATCTTAGAGAATTTCTGGGGGGAAGGGCCGGGAAGCGGCTCGCTTGTTGGGAGGCGTCATCATATTGGCAACTTATGATTCAGCGAGCTGATATACATGCCGCCGGGGCGCGCAGATCCTCGCAGATGTTGAAAATTTATCCGCGGTTGATGCAGGGCCCGCACCTTCGCACTCTGACAACACCTCAAATTGCGCGGGACTCCAAGTAGCATGAGTTGGAAGTTGGGCCGCGGGTTCAGGGCAGCAGCAGCAAACCAGCGGGGCGAGAGGATGCGGGAACGGGGCCATTTATAGGTGACGAGTGAATGGAGCTGCGGCAGCGGACGGGTTCGATTCTTCAGTATTCTCATGCTGTTTTGCAAAACGGCGTGGATCATGATTGGAATGTGCGCGGAGCCTGCCAGAGTTGGATTTTGCTCATTTGGCGGTTAAAGAAAAAGAGAGAAAGAAAGATAGATAGATAGAGAGGCACGGCTGGCGACGGGAGTATGTAGTCGGTCTGAAGTCCATTTTTGTTCTTCTGGGATTTCTGGGATCTCGCGTTAGTGGGAAGAGGAGCGAGGAGGTGAGGCGGCAGAAGCCCTCTCGAGCTGCAATGGTAGGCTGACCCCTAGTGGTAAAGGCCACCACAGGTCCGCAGGTCCCTATCCGACAATAAGCTTCGTTCAATACATAAAAGACCGCCATCTTATTTTTTGTACCCGTTGCGGAGGGTTTCTGACATATCATCACGATATAGACAGAACGGCTCGGCCATGTGGATGACGCCATTCTTTTTTTCCTTTCTGACGGGCATTGTGCCATCATTGTGAAGGCGAGATATGCACCATTCAATGGACAGAGGCACACACATTCACACACAGATTGACAGACAGACACAGACAGACAGACACATACGGTCAGACAAAGACGGACAAAGCATCTCTTACCGGGTATAAACCTCGGGAGGTAACCTACAATGCTGTCCGTAGGATATCATTCAACAGCGACTAATGAAAAGGAGAAAAAGGGGGGAGAGAGAGAGAGAGAGAATAAGAATAGATACGCAGTCGTGTGCTCGCAGCTTAACATACTGGCGGACATCAGGACATGGTCGCGGTCAGTCCATGCATACTGCCCTAATACGGTCAGTCGCACGTATCCATGATAACCCGGGAGACCCAGATGAAGCGCAATTGGGGTGACAAATTAAACAGCTCAATGAACAGCCAACAAGATCCAAGTCAACGACATGGAGTCAAGTCATCAGCCCCCTCAGCCATCCTCTTTTCCCCCCTTTTTCCCCTGGCAGTAGTCTCACTGCCGTCAACAGCCACATGAAGCCATAGCTATACGCATACCACATCTGGCATGAAGGCATACAAGAGAATGGCATGGAGCCGTAAACCAGTGACCCCCCAAAACAACACCCAAATGGTCACATCATATGCTCAGGCCCAGACTCCCTTTACACACAATCATATAAGTGTCGTAAGACTAGCGATCGCCGCTCCCAGCCCTAAACCGTATAAACCAATTCATGATAGGAGTCTTATCTCTCCCGCAAAAGGAAAGAGGCTTTCTCGCAGAGCTGCTCCCAGCCCCCTAATAGCCTAATAGTCGTTTCCCACCTCTTCATAATCACGTCAAACCCTCCGGCAAAACCTGTTTTATTCTGTGGGGCCATGTAAAAATTCGATAGTATGCGAGTTCCGGGAAGCCAAGACCCTGCCCAACGCCCTAACGTTTTCGCACGCTATCCGGGCTCTATACCCTCATTTTGGCGGCGTGAGCATTACAGGGAGAGAGCAGCTGACCGGCGCATGACGCGAGCAACGGCTGCAAGGTTGGCCATGAAGAGCAGCCTCACGCTGGCGATCTCGATGAGGCTAAGGTGGGGCACGTTGATGGTGTGGTTTTGAGGAACCTGGCGGGAAAAGCCGACGGAATGGGGGGCACATGCCGTGAGCGCAGCCCGGGTGACAGGAGGAATGCAATAGACCCAAATTACGAATCAACAGGAAGGCCCCATGTGGTTAGGTGAGTGGGACGCTGCTGGTGAAGAATATCACCCCGACCCCGAACTCCCCACCGGTAACACCGACAACGACTGTGTGCGCTCACAGTCCCCCTTCCCTGTTGTACCCTGCCCTACCCTATCCTGCCCACCCCTCACAATTGTTCCAATCGGACCCGCAGCTTCTCATGCCTCTGCTTTTGCCTCCGCCCCCTTCCCTTCCCTTCCTTACATACCCCTTCCCCTGCGCCTCATCGCACGCCACTGAAGCCTTACCAAGATATCGTTCACCCTCACAGCTTGGCGGCCCATGTTGATCAGGCGGAACTGCCCGTCTGCACCCAACCTGATCATGGCCTGACGCCGGCTCACCAAGTGGCCGCGAGCGACCGTCTGCCCTGGCCCCGCGGCACCAGAGCCCACGGCTCCGGAACCCGAAGCAGTGGTCGCAGACGGAACCTGTACGGGACCCTGCGAATTCTTAGGCGCACGCATACAGGGCACAGCATTTAAGCCAATAGCCAGGAAGCCACAGGCAATGATGGGGCGGAAAAAACGCAACGCCTGTTCAGGCAACAAAGCTTGGTTAGGTACCACTGGCTGCTGGCCCAGTGGGCAATACCACCGCACACTGCCTTGCCAAGCATGTTGTACCTTTCAGTTCAAAGCTGCCGTTTAAATTGTGTTTAGGGGCTTGTGTGGTTTAGGGGCTCTAGGCGGAGGATTTTCCCGCGACCTCCAGCTAATAGGGCAGTGCCGGCGAGTGAGAAGGCGACGACAGGCGCAGCTGAAGGAGGAGATGCGGAACACCCCGTTCCCCGCCCGCAAGCCTTCCTGATGGCGGTCATTCCCCGTTGATCCTCGCGTCCTGCCGTCCCGCCGTGCCCCATTCCCTGACGCACAGCTCTTGTCTTATTCCTCCCTGTAGCACCTCGGATACAGTCCCCGGCTCGAGGCCACTTTCATCCAGCCTAATCCCCTCGTGCATTCGCGTACCTGGTCACCTCCACCGTCAGCGGCTGTTGGTGTAGCAACAACAGTAGCAGCAGCAGCAGCAGCCGTAGCAGTCGCAGCAGCTTGGGGCCCCGCCCCGGCAGGTGCTGCTCCAGCCCCAGTTGCGGCTGTGGCTCCTTCTGTGGCGGCTTGGGGAACCGCCGTCGTCGCCACCGCGGCGGTGCCAGCAGCAGCAGCTGGCGGCGGCTCCTCCAGAGTAAGATCCACGTCCACATCGCCCTTAGATTCTGTCGTACGACCGAGAGTCACTGCCGTGCTCCGCAGATAGTATTTCGCAGCCCTACCTGCTAAGCAAGCTAAAGCACCTGGGGCCGCAATACAGGAACGGAAATAATCAAGCCATGGAAAAGGCCGATTTCGTACCTATTCCCAACCCACTCCAACGCAGCGACCCCAACCAGCTCCCGATGGCTTCAACACCATGCACCAGATCAATCCCGATGAAGCAATTTGCCATGAGCCTAAGGTGGGCTGGCAAAACGCCTGACGCGCGTGATCGCATGATTGCGTGCCCGAACAGTTCGGAAATCGAAAGAGCCCCAGGTCCCAGCAGGTGTTGGCCGTAGCGCACACCTTCACAACCGGTCGCATCAAAGATATCCTGAAAGGGTAATGTACTGCTGAAGAAGCCCCGTACTCCCGACATGCCATACTGCTGAAGAAGCCCCGTACCGTGACAAGGGCCTGAGCCCTAATAGTGAAATTCTGTGGTCGTCTGTGCTATCATCCCATCAACGTTAACCGCCTGATGTTAGCCGCCTGCTGCGCCACCTTTCCCGATCACGAGGTTGACACCTTCCGCTCCCAGTTTACCTTGTGCCTCCATGTCCTCTTGCGCCACAGCACTGCAAGTGGCCTCCAGAGCCTCCAACCGATCCCGTGGCGATGCATCAGGACTTGTCCTTGCCTCAGCCACTGCTGCTGCTGCACCTGCAGTTGCGGCTGCGGCGGGCGCCGACGCAGGTGATGCTGAAATCAATGAAGCGCCGCCTTCTCCTTCCGCCATGCGCACGTCCTTGTCACCAATGTTCCCGTCGTTGCCTGCTGCGGGACTCCGAGACCCCGGCGCCGCTACAAGCGCAACTGCGGTGGTGTCATCGACGCTCCCAATCGCGCGTCTGTGATCGGCTGTCGGCGGGCCGCTGCTACCGTCCCCATCGGCTATTGCCGCAGGCGGCAGCGTGCTGCCGTCAGCCGCTTGAGATACAAGATCCAGCCGTTGCTGCGCTGAAACTGGGTCCCGCGGCTGGTCCTCATCCATCGGGGAATCGGGCTCGATGAATAGTACATCCTCTTCGATGTCCGAGAACGACTCCAGGTTATCGTTCCAAAGGCCATCCACGGACGGCTGCAGCTTTTGTTCCCACCTCGGCGGCAGCCGTACCTGCGTGAGTAAAACGTCGCGTGACCATAGGTCGCGAACGCAGATAGAATAACAACCTCATGGGTGAGGATTGAAACGCCGTTTAGGCCAAGGGAAGGGACGGAGAGGACCCGGGTGCCTCAGCGCGGTGCAAATCGGGGAAGCAGTCATAATAATTATTTCACAGACCACAGGCAGAGCTCTAAACGTTAATAAGGCTCACCGCAGCGTCCCCGGAAGCTACCGCAACCTTCAAAATCTCGACCCCTTCCTTCAGCTGCGATCGCTTTATGTCAATAAGCTGCTTTGCCAGTGCTTGAAATTCCGCCTGTTCAACGACACAATAAATCCGTTTAGACCTCCCTTTCCCGACGAGCTAACGCCACGAGGTTTGCGTGCATTGCGCTTTACCTTGTACGCAGCATAAAGCGATTCCGTTGCGGCAAGTTGTGCCTGTAAGTATGATAGTTGGTTGTCACTCTGCTTAATACGACCTAACTCTGGCATACTCGTCATGAGCACATCCTTTTTGTTAGGGTCAACAGGTTCGCCGATGCGAGGTTTTTTAGATGCACGGATGTCATCTGATGGTGGAGCTGTTTCCATCCTCGCTAAGCAAGGCCGTGATCGTCGCCCGTCGTTGCCAAGTTGTTAGTATACTGTTAGAGCATGGCTAAGCTTTTGTCAGCCTGCAAATTTAACAGTATAATTTGTGTTAACGCAATTTTAACGCAACCAATATAATTCTGCCTTCGCTCAGTGAAGAGTATGACACGTACCATAACTGCCGTACGTTGCGCACACGTCGTCCTTTCAGCCTTGGGGCTTTGCTGACGAACAGGCCGCGACAATTCCTTGACAATATGTGGTGTTGGGACTCCCTTGGGGGCCCAGCCTACCACTTTGCACATCGAGACACAAGTTAGGCATTGGGAGGCTTATTCGTCTATTGCCCAATTAGCTCTGACCTGGTGCACGTGCGTGTTTTGTGTACGCAGTCAACCACCCCAAGCCCCCTTGCCCCTTACACCATACAGGTGTATTCTATGCAGCAGACCAGGCCCAGACTCCAGCTCAAGACTTATTCTCGGGTAGACAGACCACGTCAACCCGCAGGCTGACGGCACAATCCACGCCATCGCCATTAAAATGGTCACCGCCGCTCCTTCCTTTCACCGCAGTCCACAGTCTTGACAGATGAATCACCACACGCGTTGAGAGCACATTTCTCATTCCCACAATTCCCCCGACCCTGCAATACCGCCACGGACCCATACCAGCCAAAAATGGGTCCTGCAGCGCAAAACTTCCGGCTGGTGATGGATAGGTATGTGCTAGGGGTGTCAAGTGCAATGAACATGGTTGTGATGTGGTGAGGCTGGATGCGAAACGACTCACATCGTAACGGCCAAAATACCCACTTCATAGTATCAAACTCGTGACGCTTTCTTGTGTATTGAATCATGATAATCTTTTAACGTCTTTAGCTAGCAAGATAGATTACCCGTGGCATCAGGTTGGCATTCCTGGTACTAATTTGATCCGAACCATAACCAAGAAGCGCTCTGCAATGTGAAACATCCAAAATATTTAAAACGGCGTCAATATTCCCTAGCATGTATTGTCGTTAATATTCGCCTATCCGCGGCGAAAAATAACTGTCACAGTAGACGGTTAGGAGTTGAGCATGTCGGGACATGGGATTACCAAGCTAGTTTAAGAGATCCCTATGTTAAAACTTGAATTTAATACCCCAGTTACAGGAAAGCACAATCTTTTGTCCTGCGGGACATCCAACAGCATTAGGTCTTTGTCGGCGCGTCGTACAGAGCAAGCATATAAGATGTCGTGGTGAAAATTCCGATAAGTATATACTGAAGAAATTGGAAATTGTGCAGAGAGTCCTAGAAATATGAAGACTGCTTGAACCCTGAGGCTCATATTTCTCGCAGCTAACCTGGATATGCACCCAGTTTTGGTATCTGGAAGTCATTATTCACTTACTGCGTAATTTAAGTGGCGTCGCGCTTTACAGGCTCGCTTTTAAACGGCTTCACACAAGCCACAAGACCTGCTCCAGACCCAAGACGGCTCAACATTGCAGACATTGTAGAGCACGAAGGCTCAAGTTGTATAATACGTATCATACGCGGCAATGGCAAATTTGGCTGGACTTCCGCTTGGAAAGGTCCCGGCGCCGCCGGACCTCAACTCGTTTGTCGCGCGTGCAGCTGGACCGCATAACACGGTTGCAGCACGCGGCTCCGGGAGATGCAATCCGACCCACATCCACACTGTGCTTACGGACCGCTCGGTTGTTCCGAGCGTACCATCACAACCGTTCGGTTCTACGAAGCCGATGACAACAGCCCATCGGATCCTTGCTCCTCGTGCTTCCATCATCACGACCGCCATTCCAACCGAAAATATCTCTTGCACAACTTCTGCAGCCGCCGCCGCTGGTTGGCCCAACATATATGGTGGCAATGGCCCTTCCAGGGATTCAAGCACGGTCATCATCTCCGCGGAGCATCTGATTGAAACCAACATTATCAAGCGCCGCAAGGTCGAGCGTCTGGAGCGTTTACTCCGCGGCGTCATGCCCCATTACACATCAGACGGCCTATCCGGACGCTCAGGCGCTAGGAGTCCCCTTCGCGTCTGCGGCGATGTTGACGGCAGCGCCTTTGCTGCTGCCGTGAACGTGCTCCCCGGTCGAGGGCGTATGCCGCCCACTGAGCTTCAGAATTCGAATTTCCGGCAGCCGCCAGCCTACAGCTCCCCTCACACCTGCCAACAACCTTCTGGTTACACGTATTTTCAGCAGCAGCAGCAGCCACCCCCACCGCGTCAACAGCAGCAAGTATTACGGCCCCCGCCGCCACCGCTGCAGCCGCAACAGCATCGTCTGCACCGGCCACCACCGCATCAACAGCACCGTCTGCAGCCGCACCTCTACCCGCACCTGTACCCCGATGCGCACCCGCAGCATCGTCTGCAGCAGCTTCCCCGGCAGCAACAACCCGCGGCAGCCAGTAATGGCCCAGCTAGACCCCCCCATCCGGTGATTGTGGGCTTTGCTGTGCCACCTGTGCAGCAGCAACAGCAGCCGCCGGTCCCAGGTATGAATTCTATACCGACCTGGACGGACGGGACAGATGTCACACAGCCAAGGGCGGTTCCTGGTAAGCCAGTACGGGCATCACCAGCAAAGTCGTCATTAACAGAAGCCATAAGGAATGGCCCTGCAAATCGTCACATGGCGGCAGTGACTCGTGCTCGCGCTGTGGGATGGGATGTGGGCCTTAGATACGGAGATGAGCTCAGTCAGGGTTTTCAGGGACCTGGCCCCACAACCGCCGGGCCTGCCAGCACTGCAGCTGTTGCCCCAGATTCAGCAGCGGCACCCACTTGGGGATGTTGGGCAGCAGCGGATGGCCGGCACCGCCCAATTTCAACAATTCCCGTCCGGGCCCCCTTCCCTTACCCGGTGCCGGTGCCGGTGCCCATCCCACGATCAGGTGCAGCTACAATTAGGCCAGCTACGGCCGCAGCCGCAGCTCCTGTAGCTGCAAAGCTGATAGTCCCGCACCCCGCAGAAGCATCTCCAGCATTAGCAGCAGGAATTGCAACAGCCCCACATCTGGTTGTAGCACCAGCAGCCGCAGCTAAAGTTATGACAACACAGATCTCCGCAACGCCTTGCGTGACGGGTGCAGCAGCAGACCCCAATATGCATCCGCATGTGATGTTGCCGACGACGTGTTGGCTGCCGCAACAATCGCCGTTGGCACTGGCGTCGTCGTCACGGCCATCGGACTTGCCGCCGGGAATCTCCTTCCCGTTACCGTCGGCATCGGTGCTGCCACCATCACTGCAGCTTCTAGCCCCGCCTGCCTCACCGGAAGTGCCGAGCGGCACGGGCGTCTCAAGAACATCTGCGTTTCTGTCAACGGCTGAGGACCAAGACCGTTCGGAATTCATGGAGACCACGGCGGTGGGAACAGTTGCTGCCATAACTTCGTTGGATACGTCTATGCCATTGACGCACATGGCTGCAACAGCTTTTGGGAACCCGCCTGTTGTGAACCCGGCCTGGGCAGTGCCGGCCGACATGCATGCAGCGCCGGCCGCATCAGTAGCACCTGCCGCACCAGTAGCATCAGTAGCACCTGCCGCACCAGTAGCAGCGGTAGCGCCCGCAGTACCAATAGGAGCAACAGTAGCGCCTGCCGTACCAGTAGGAGCAGTAGGAGCACCAGATGTAGCAATAGCACCAGCTGCACTAGTAACAGCAGTAGAACCTGTACCACCAGCCGTAGCGGCAACGGCCAACTCAGAGGGATCAGAGGCCGCTGAAGAAGTTTCGACCGTGATGCCATCTGCATGGGTCGCGATAGCGGCGGAAGTGGAACTAGAAGTAGAAGTAGCGACGGTGACAGCCGATAGTCTGCTGGTGGCGGTATTGCCAACGATGCATGCGCAAGTTCAAGTGTCAGAAAGGTCAGCGGTCCTACCGCCTCAGCCCACGGCAGCTCCGGTGGCGGCTGGCCTAGAGGCTGAGGCTTTTCCGGCGGCAAAGCCGATAGGTGAGGCTCGCTCGCTACTGCACCCGGGAGAACAAGTGCGTTGTCAGCAGGAGCAGCAGTCGTGGGAGGCAGATAAGGAGATGAAGAGCAAAGAACGTGAGGTGCAGCAACAGGAGGTGAAGGCGCGATGGGACAGCTCCTTGTTGGAAGACGAGCTTGCCCTGGCGCCGCCTCATCGGCGTAATGGAAGCGAGCATCGAAAGGTCGAGGCCGTATCACTTCAGCCACGACCTGCGCGTATGGCAGCATCTTCACTTGCGATGGTTGGTGCCGCTGCCGCCGCTTCTGGAATAGATCCAGCCAAGGTTGATGCTGCCGCTGCGGTGGTGGCATCTTCAGCACAATCCGGCAATCAGGGCAGCGCCGCAACTTCCAAGGAAGCAAAACAGAGTCCTTCAGCTGACGCAGCCGCTGATTCAGCTACTGCGTCTGCCGCACACGCCGTGCTGGTGGCACCACCTGCACGGCCAGATACCGCTCGGGCCTTGATCGAGGACTCCGGCCGGAAGGCTACCACCGGCGGCGGTCGCCCCGCAGCTGCCATCACTCCTGACGTCGCTGCTCCACACGCAAGTGCCACGTTGCCACCACCGCCGCCGCCGCCACGAACACAGCCGTGCCCGCTCCCGACGCAGCCGCGGCCTCCACCGCCCCAGCAGCGAGTTCCAGGGACCGCCGCCAGCGGCCTGTCCCCTCGTGAGCTTCGCTCTGTGCGAGTGGATAATCAGGGCCGCTTCCTGTCCGTTCGCGACCTGACCCGTGCGTTGTTCGCATCCCCGTCGTGGGTTCATGTGGCCAGATTGGTTCACATGTGGCCACACATGCTGAACGGCGTCAGCTTATCGGCGGCTTTTAAGGTCCTCGCGCGGTGCTGCCATTCCGAAGTGAGTCCGTGAGCATGTGAGCATGATTGTGCATGTATGCATGTATGTTTTTGAGGTATGAGTAGCAACGACAAAAACAGCAATAATAATATGTATGTCAATATATTAAATAACAACGATAGTAAACAAGATGTTCAAGTGTGCGATGTAAGGTTGATCAGTAAGGCAAAAACCTTAACACAGTTTGCATGTTGTTATCCTCGGTCCCTGAACTCCACTTGCAGACCGGGACATGTCCGACATCTCCCCTCACCTTAGCCCCCATGCAATTTGACCCCCTGACCTACACACGCATACACACACACACACAGATCTGCATACACGCGTATATACGCACACGGGTTTTTTTTATTGTAACCACCGCCAAATGATGCGCTACGAAGGCCCGATACTAGGGCTTGCTTGTTATGCTCACGTACACGCGCATATAAATACATATATACTTAGGGTTCCCATATCTGATGATACCCTTTCTTGCCACAGATGCTGCGGGACGCAGAGCGGCCTGAGGGCAAGGCGCTTCGCAGCATGATGCAGCACCTGTGCTTCCAGGTACGGCCGGATTGATTGTCGCGAGGTCGGGCAGAGAAACGCTGCATGCCCCCGACCCGGGGGTTCTGGGGGCATCGCGCTGCAACCAAAAGTGTGTGTCTCTGTGTGGGATGGGTTAGCTTGGGGGATCCGGACGTGTATGATGCTGAAGTCTATCTCGCCCGTTACCACCTCGTTCATATCTATCGACAATCCCCCTCTTCCGTTACCTACTCCAGCTGGTCTACTCGGCCCATTGTAACGGCGGCTACCTTTCTCTCATATTACTCTGTGTGCGGTGCAGCTTTTGGCTTCTTTGATTTACACCAGTTTGGATGTTCGCCTTACTCATCACCATCCGGCTATGTTTCTGTCTTCCCGCATCCTGCCTTCTTTCAGGCTGAGCAGCACCTCCCAACCATGGGACCACGGGAGGTGGTCGGGGTGCTCTTCTCATTGGCCTCCCTGGACTATTACCCGCCGCCGCACCTGGCAGCTCAGCTCTTCGGGGTCTTCAGTGAACGGCAGCATCAGGACGAAGGAACGCAGGGACTGCACCTTCTCCATCGCGCTAATGCCCTCGACTGCGCGCATATGGCTTGGGCGGCGGAGAGGCTGGGATGGGAGCTGCAGCCTGAGCAGCTGCAGGCGGCGTTTCGCAGGCTGCAAGTAAGATTCGAAGGGCGGGGCTGAGAAGGAAGTCCGTCTGAAGTTTAGCGGGGGGTTACTTCCGACTTCTCTGTTGCAACGATGCGATGACAGAACAGATCTGATTGTTTTGAACGGTACCGGTTATTGATCAACATATTGATCAACTGGTTATTGACCCTATATTATATATATATATGTAATATAGGGTCGGCAGGCATACAGATGAAACGCCTGGGCGAAAGGTAGGAAACCGCGTCTCACCAAGGGAGGCGAGGTGGGCGGCGGGAGTGGTACCTGGCCCAATCAGGCCCCCAGAACTCCGCCCTTAACCTACAGTTCTCGTATTGGTGCCATCCCCCACCCCACCCCACCCCTTTGCCCTTCGCTTTCCATCGTCATTAGAAACACCTGATCCTGATCCCTTCACCTTCACTGTGCCACGCCTTAACCTCGGTTCCCTCGACCCACAGGACTGCTACAAAGACGACGGCCCCAGCCTTCGCTCTCTGTCCGTGTTCGTCAACAGTGCCACCAAGATGGGGCTGCAGCTGCAACAAGAGCAGGTGCGCTCCCCCTTGCCACCTGCCACCTGCCAGGCACCTGGGGTCGTCAGGGTGGTGCTGGTATTTAGTGGAGGAGGCCTCTGGGCCCGGAGCTCCCCTGGACCTGCTGTTCCGAGGGTGGAACTTCCCAGCCCGGAGTTCAGTAACACAATCTAGGCTAGTCTGGTCTAGTCTAGTCGCGAGAAGAATTGCCTTCTTACATATCCATCGGACATTTGGTATTTCATACTTTAGCTGTACAGTAAGAAGTGAGCTGCACTTAATATAACTGAAATATATTACGTGTGTATGTGTATGAGTGTTGCTTCACCCGTGCGTGGCCACCACCTAGCAGTCCCTGCCTTCATTCCCCAGTACTGTATTTCGGGGCACCCTCATCCGCTGACTTCTCCTAGTTTTCTTGTTGAATTATTACGTGGTGGCGTTGGTGTTGGACAAGCAACTTTGACACGTTTCTATAGTTTACACACTTTTGTATTACCGCTGTTAACTGCAGTTTTCATGCTTGCTCATTTCTTAATGATCAGAAAACAAGGTATTTCTGGTCCTCTTTAATTATGATAAATAGTCGTTGAACCTCAGTCCGCACAGTAAGTTTGGAGTTTTATAGAATTATACTAAATTAAATTTTATTTCCGAAAGGGGACTTTAGCATAGTCAACATAAAAGCGGGGGACTAACCCCCCCCCCCCCTCCCCCCTTCGGAAATCTAGTTTAATCTAGTTAAACTACAGAAAACTATAAACAAACTAAAACTCGTTAACCAGAGCGCACGCTTCAACTACGTTAGTGAGCTACTAAGCAGCATTCTATACTCACGTCATATCTCTGAAGCTGAAAAACGTGCAAAAACGCTATTAGCTAAGGAACTGAAAGCTTAGTAGCTTAAGGCCGTTGGCCGTAACTACGCGTTAATTTTTTTTTCAACACAACTCTTGTTAAGCCTAGTTTTTAAACCTTCGGTCAAAGTTACGACGGCTATCCCGCTTACTACAGTAAGTATATTTTTACACATACTAAAAGATTTTAAAAACAGTTCCCCGAACTAAGTAGCTAAAAGTCAAAGCACATTGTTATTTAACTAGATTTATTGGTATTTTATTATTTATTTTATAAAGCAAATTTAGCTCTTATCCCAAAAATTTCCATTAAATTCTTCTCAGTAAAAACAACTGATATTTTAGAAAAAGCTTCTATTATTATATTATTCAGTATAACCCCCCCCCCCTTCAGGGTTGTCGGAGCCAAAAGCCAACCCCTTACCATACTACTTTATCCCAAGAGTTAAGCGCATAGTGCGTCAACCACGAAGCCGGGTTTGTAGCTTAGACTAGGTTAGCTACTCGGAGACATATCCTTTAAAAATAAAAGTTTATGGCTACATGTAGTTTACACGTGTAATCACGGTATTGCCTAATTGATCACTCGCGCTCAGCCGACCTAACGTTGAATAAATTGCATTGCAGTAATAGATCCTAAAAAGAAAATAGTTGGAACAGCGATTGCGTGGATAGCTAACCAACGAACAGTGAAAATAGGATAAACAAGTACTTCAGCTGATTTTTTTGTTGTCATAAGAAATAAAAATAAATGGGTAATTTTACCTTTTGTATTAAGCTAACTCGTTTTGAAAAAAAAATAAATAAAAGGATTAAGGGAGAAGTACTTCAAGGATCGCCTTTAGTATTTAAACACTGTCTAAAGGACAAAAGTAACACAAGCTTTGATCCCGAACGCAGTAGGACTCAAGTTCAAGTCTAAAGGTTTTTGCTCTGTGAATACACGAATTTGGGTTCGTTCTAAAATGACGAAATCAATGAGCTTCCGGGGTTCAGCACCCACCACCGGCACTACCACCACCAACTATGTCATGTTTTGATTTTGGTCCCCACACAGCGGCGCGAAAACCCTAACCACCCTCCGACAAATGGAGGGCACGCAGTGTGCGGTCGCTGGTCGGTATACACCTAGCTTGAATGACCTTTATATGACTCCACAGGGTATGATATTGCACGTTTGCGCCAGTCACGAGTTCACAAGTATTGTGCCTCCATTTCCTTACGACCCTTGCGCTGCCGCCCCGGTCCGGAATTGATTCGGACAGATGACATGGCTGGAAAACAAGCTAGTTTCTCAGGCGAGCCTCCTCAACTGCGTGGATGTGAGCAACGCAATGGGCTTTCTTGCCCGGCTTGTGGGAGACCAACGGCGACGCCACCATGATGGGAACAGGCACAAGCAAACACCCAACGCGCCGCAGGCAGGGAAGGAGGCGGCGGCTCCAGCGGCGGCGGCAGGCAGCAGTAGTGGTCGGCATGCCCCTGGAACCCCTCCCCCATCAAGCCCAGGGCCGGAGGTGCAGCAGCGGCAACAGGCCCCGTTGTATGGGGCAGCTCGACCGGACACGAATGGCGGCAGTGGTGACAATGCTGGGTGCGGCAGTACTAGCGTTGGCAGTAACGCCAGCGCCGGCAGTGGTTCGCTACGGCCTCGAGTGGAGACGCTGCTGACGATCCTGTGGCGTTCGGCTCAGCTGGTGGGTTCGGTTGAGGGTTAGGGGGGCGTATGCGGTGTACCGCCACCTCACTGTAAAATACACCGCCGTCACCCCAGTGCACCAACACATCACCTCTCGTGCCCCGCAGCTGACCCATACGCGTGCGGAGGAGGCGGCCACGATCCTATATTCTCTGGCCCGTCTCCGGTTTCGTGCGCCGAACACCTACACCCTGGCGCTTCTCAGGTAGGAATGACTTGGTGACCTGGTTTTGGAAAGAGAGGAACGGGATACGGACTCCGGCGGGCGAGTTGCGGGATAACATATTGGCGGGAACTGGTTGCGGTCCATGCCCACGAGGGGAAAAGGCCAGTGGCACAAGAGAGATGTTGCTGGTGAGCGGCGTGAGACAGTGCCAGCACGAAAGGGGATTAGAGATAAGCATATTACTTGTTCCCGATGCTTCTCTTAGATCCTTTTTTGTGTTCACTTTCTTTGCTAAAGGTTTTGGTATTATTGCGCTCACTGTTGTTCATTTACTATTGTATATGCACGTTCTCAACTGCCCTTTCGCCCTGGGCCCCCGCCCAACGTTTTGAGTCTGAGTGTGTGGTTATATGTGTATATCTAATCTTATAATTGGCCCCCCTCTTCCCCTCTCCCTCCACACACCCCCAACACACACGCACACACTGTGTTGGCCTCGCCCCCAGGCGCTGTCTGTCCCTCCGCCAAGCATGCAGCCCACAAGCCCTCGCCATGATGATTTGGGCCGCACCCCGCATCCGCCGCCGTCCGCCGCGCGCCTGGGTGACTGCCATTTTGGAACAGGCTGCGCGCCGCCTCCCGGACCTCACGCCGCCGCTGATGGCGGCCTTGCTGTGCGGCCTGGCGCGCCTCTCTGCGTCTCCCGCCGGGAAGGTGGCTTTCTCGTTGGAGCCGCCCGCTGTAGCGCCCTTCGTGCGGCGGATCTCCCAGCTACTGCCGCACTTCACCGCGCCGCGCGACCTGGCCAATGTGATGTGGGCGTTGGCGCGACTGCCACCTGATTGCGTACCGACCCGCGGGTCGGCGTTCTGGCACGCGCTTGCCGGGCGTGGCGTGGAGCTTGGCTTCTGTGAGTTTGGGCCGCAGAGCCTGGCCAATATGCTGTGGGGCCTGGCGAAGGTGACAGCACGGCGCGGCGGCGCCTGCAGCGGCGGAAGCTCCCTCGCCGTAGAGCTTTTCGGCGCCTCTGGCGTCCGCGACGTGGTTTCGGCGCTGGAGCGGAACCTTGATATTATGAATTCTGCGGAAATTAGCATGACGATGTGGGCGTTGGGTCAGCTGCAGATCGACCCTGGAGCGGTGTGGGTGGGTGCGGCGGCGCAACGGGCTGTGGGGCTGCTTCGTCGCATGCGGCTCCGTGGCCTGTCCACGCTCGTCCACTCGATCACATGGATAAAATCGTACGGGCCGGCCGAGGAGGTGGTGGCAGCTCTTGAGGAGGCGGTGCTAAGGCACCAAGCGTCTATCGTATCGAAGCGGCTGCGGCGGGGACTGGGCTCTCGGCTGGCGTTCATGCAGGCGCGCCTGAGGCATCGCCGAAACGCGGCGGCGGCGGCGGCGGCGGCAGCGGCGGCGGCGCGGCGACGTGAGGCCGCCGCCAGATTGCGGATGGCTGCGGGCCGGCCGCGTGTGTCTAACGCCGTGGCGGAGGCCGAGGCGGAGGGGTTGCCGGAGGCGGCAGTGAAATTGAGGACTAAGTCGGGAAGGAGTGGTCCGGCGGATGTGAGGGGGCAACCCGACGCGCAGAACGAGCAGCAGCAGGAGCGGGGACGTGGAAAACCGCAGCAGTTGCAGAGGCAGCAGCGGCAGGGAGGGCAGCAGCAGGAGGCGGCACGGACGCCTGCGGCTGGCGTACAGCCGAAAATACAGCCGGTGGCAGCGACTGTTCCAGCGGCCGTAGCAGCCGCAATCCGGTCCTCGGGGGACAATAAGGCGGTGTCGCAGGCGGGGAGAGTGACTGCAGGAAGCATAGCCGCGGCGGCGGCTCCTCAATGGGGAAGGAGGGGTGTAAAGCGGCCGAGGGGTACTCGGAAAGCAGCTGGGGTCCAGGGAGGGTATCAGCCCGCGGAGCAGATGCCCGGAGCAGGGATGGACATAGGCGTCGCGTTGCGGCTGCAGCAGCAGGAGGAGCGGGAGAGAGTCGGTGCTGGTGGAGGAGGCCGGAAAGGGCCAGGACGGCGGCGGCTGAGGGCCAAGAGGAAGGATTCGGTGTCAGCGTCGACGCCGGCACCGATGCCAATGGGTCCAATGGCGGCTGAGGTAAATGGCACTGTCGTTGACACGGTAACAGAAGACGCCAAACCGGCGGGGGAGGCGGCGTCAGAGGATAAGCTGTAGCTGTTGCCATGGCGGCGGGGCCGAGGTGGCGAACAGGAAGGTGAAGATGCCGGCGCGGTGGCGGAGTCAGCAGTGGCAGAGAAAAAGCTGTAACCGGGAAACCCACAGCGACGGGACCGGCAGCAGTGGAGAAGAAGCTGTAGCTGCTGGCGCGGCGGGGACCCGGCGGCGGCAGACAAGAGCTCCTGGATGCCGGCGCAGTGGCGAAGCCAATGTTGGCAGAGAAGAAGCTGTAGCTGATGAGATGGTGCCCGCAGCGATGGAGGAAAAGCTACATGAGCTGGCGCAGCGGCAGAGCTGGAGAGTTACGGACAAGAAGCTGTGGCTGACGACATTGCGGCGAAGATATTGGCGGCGGACAGGAAGCTGTACTAATATGGGTGCGGAACTGGCGGCGGCGGAGAAGTAGCTGTCAATGGCGGGGCAGAAGGTGGGGGGTAGAAGAAGCTGTAGATGCTGGCGAGGCGGTAGGGCCGGGGGATTGCAATTCGTTGTGGTTCTAAATGTATGCTGGGAGGATGTGAGAAACTTAGTCAGAGGTGCCGTCAACGGCAACGCTGACGTAAACAAATGGCCGCATCAGGGTTTTTGAAGGGATGGTGTGCGGGGGGCAGCGGCGACTGTGTAACATTACACGGCATTCCGCATTAGCCTTGGCTTGGTGCATTGTGTGTGTGTGTGTGTGTGTCTGTATGTGTGTGTACGTGTATGTGTACGTGCATGTGTGTATATGAGTGTATATGTTCAGCACCCACCACCGGCATCCAGTGTGGAATCCGCCGGATCAACGGCGGCGTCAACTCCACTCCTGGTCAGCTCGTAGGTCACATAAATTGGGGTCACCGTCCATGTTTGTGGGGGGCACATCCACTCTCTACCGATGGAGGAATTCTTATCCCGTGCCCAGTCTGGATTGATCCTGGAACCGTCGTATGAACCCTAGAACTGGTGTGTGTATGTGTGTGCGGAAGAGGTGAACAAACGCGAGAGAGAATGCTGCATCGGCGTTCTGTAAATACGAAACATTTTGACAGGAGCGCAGTAGGCATTGCCATGCCATCACATGGTAATGATTGTGCAAGTTGGTGATTGTTTATGCTTTCTCATTCGTACCCTCTTTTGCGTGGATGTCACAACTCGGGCTCAGCACAGGTCGCAAGCAATATACATAGTGCATGATACATTGGAATCCGTACCGGCGCTGACTGCGCCCGGTTTCAGGAGGTGGACCTCGGAGTGAAGGAGAAGAGGTCAGCTGGTCATATTCATTTTAGGTTGTGGCGGCGGAGGTTGCAAAGGCGTTAGGTTGGAATCAGCACCGTTATCCTCGAATAACGGTCCGGCTGCAATTGTTGACATTCATGATATCCCTGTACATATATTCGTGTCGGTATGGTTGTGGCGGCAGTGGTATTGATCTCTTGGTGAAAGATTTCGTGATTATCGTAACATTCGACGAGGAGGATCGAGCTGGAAATTTGAAGTGCTGTGACGACCCGAAATTACAGGTCCATTGATGCCCTACGCGCCGAGCAAGCGGGAGGAGATTTAGCGAATTGCCATTGTGCAGTACAAGATCATTGCATGTGCAATCGCTGTTCGGCAAAGGCTTCGCAGTATGAATTTACGGAAGACGAATGCGATGCTTAGGGCTACTCTGTAAAGCAATGTTGGATATGGCTGTATCCTGTACGTCTGTCACACATGCAAGCCGCGCAAAGGAAAAAAACATATGCAGGTTTTGTAGCAATCATTTGCAATGGAAAGCACGATTTGGAAAGCACGATTTTTCGCCTTGCAGCAGGCGATGATGATGGGACTACTAGTAGGGTAGTAGCGACCGGCCCCTATCTTGCCTCTAGATCTGGTGATGACTTCGTTGGAGGCAGCTGGCTGTGTGTGTGGCCAGCAGTAGTCGTCGGGGTTTATTAGCAATGGTCATAGCCGAGTCCTTGCTGGCTTGCTTGCGACGCAGATCCTTTAGGGGTTTTCAGGGCGTTGCTTGCTGGACATTTTCAGTTATTATGATAGGGCTTATCGTAGCGACATCTCCTCTCCTTCCTCCTTACTTGATCGACTACTGGTGAATAGCTTACAAGGAAAGGAGAATGAAAAACGATCTAGAAGCTTGTCGTGCAACGTCTCAGTAAGAAAAGACAGCGTGTACCTTTGGTGATTCACCGTCTTTCAATTTTGTCGGACCTTTTAAAAATGTTACAACTTCTTTTCAGTATATTTTTAGCTGCCGGCTACTTGCTGCAGGGCAACAATGCAGCCCTCCTCAAACGAATTGAAGCTCCTTGTACCGCCTGCAAGTCTGTGGCGGTGCGTTTTTAGATATAGAAGATTGGTGGTTTTACGCCAGGCAAAGGTTCCGGATAACCAAGTTGGGAATTTCGGTCATTGATCGGTCGCAGGCAGAGCTGCAACGGAGAATTAACAACGAACCAGTTCGGAATCACCTTGATTTAAGGCATCGATTGGATAAGGCCGGGCAGCGCTACGGAAAAGTGATTGCTTATAGGGTATGTGAACGATCTTTGAGCTTTGGAATAACTCTGTTCCTGGTGGCTGTTACCAAGGGTTGTAAGTTATGTAAATATCAAGGATGGAGAGGAAAGATCAAAAGTGCATTTTTAAGCTGGCACGATCCCTCCTCCTGCAGTCGAGCGAGCTGCGGGCGGTGGAGCTGCTGGACGGCCTGTGCAATAACATGCGGGACTATTCTCTTGTTAGCCCGCTAGGAAAGAAAACAAAGTTCTGGCTGAAAGTGAAGGGCGAGGGGGCCGGGAATACAGGTGCTGTCACGCGGGCACAACGTGAAGAGGAGGATGAGAAGAGCAAGGTACGACCGAGCATCGTACCGCTATGTCGAGGGCACAACATTGAGCCCAATCCCTCTCAGGGTGCAGTGCAAGGCACGTAGACAAGACATATTCATTCCATTTGTCGCAAACTTCACGACCAGCTTTTTTTGGCTGTGGATGTGGCCAGTCACCCTTTGTCATGTCCGATCCGTGGTGAGGATTCGGTCCAGATAAAACCCTAATTGTCTCCATGATTGTCTTCGGATTTGGACATTTCCTCATCCAGCGACTGGAGGCCTATTGCGGCACACTGATTGAGGAGTTTGAGGAAGAGATTTACGAAGGCATCATGAAAGGTGGATTCGACTCGCATGGTAAGTTTGGGGTTGCGGGCGGATGGTTTCGGAGTCGTTTGGGTTGCCAGGTAACTCCGTTGAGATGGGGCCTAAGAACGGCCATACGGTTTCCCCATCAGACAGTACCTAAGTGCCATCCTACCGGCGGCCGGCTGGGCGAGTGGAATTGGCAACGTCACAAGTTTGGTGCATGCATGAAAGTTTTCGCCGTAGCGCGTACTTCAATAATGGCATACTCCAGGTTTCCTCTCGGGCTGCTCCGTTGAAGGCCATCATTCAAATCCAGCGGCTGATCATGGAGACCCGTCCTGGTCCGCCACAGGCGTGGAGGCGGTGCTGTGTGGGAAGATTATTTCGCCTTGCCCGCGGGCTGCTGCGAGCGAGGCGCAGTCATCCGCTCCGGCAACGGCGGCAGATGACGGCAGCGACTCGGAGCGCGAGGCGACCCCTGAGGAGGCGGCTGCCGCTGCCTCTGGATATGTGGAAAACGTTACCATAAAGGCGGACGCGGACGGCAACCTGGAGCTATAGTGGGACGGGCTGAGGACGCCTCCTTCCTGCTTCTACGGAAGCTGCTCGTGGAGGGCTTTAGGCAGGGGGCGGTGCACGCGTGGTGCTGGCCATAATTGCAGCAGCTGGAGCCTGCCACACAAACCTGGGGGAGTGAACAATGCAAAGAGGTCAAATGGAGTGAGTGCCGCCACGTATGCATGTATGTTTGCACGTCCCCGTTCACAAGGCGCGCTGAACTGGGACTTTTCAGTGATGGCATTGGCCCTATGTTACGGGGCTGTCTCGCGACGGGGGCCTGCAGGTGAGGGATGGCCGAGGGAGTGAATTCGTCGAGCCCAGGATGACCAATAGGAGGACCAATAGTGATGAGGACGCGCCGATGATGCAGTGAACGGAGTTTCGGTGGGCGTGCAGTGTTTTTGGCACCATAGAGTGAGGAGTGCTGAGTCAGTGTGCAGGTTTCATGATGAGAGCTTTCACGGCGTGACCGAAGTGGGATGATGCGCGAGTGTGTGGTTATGCGTGCGGATGTGATGTGAACACTTGAAGACATGTTTTTTTAATAAGAAAGTGGAAGCTAGTTCGGTCTCATTGACTTACAACGTCGCCAATCCAGGATGGCTGTGTTTTGTGTGTGCCTTGACAGGACGGCAGGACGGCCCCGGCCCGGCAATGGATGGATGATCACTTATTTTGCCACGGTCCTAATGGAGCCAGCTGGGTCTGTGAAAGGCCATCGCTAATCGCAAATCCCCTTGCCAGAATGCACGTCCTCTTCTTTTAGTATCAGTTTCCTTATGTCTGTGTTGTAGCCCGCTGTCATAGGGTGAACTCAGCCGAGTGCGTGCGGCTTATGGTAAGTAAGTACGGGGAAATGACTGCGGGCGTGCAGACTACATCGGCTCCGGACGAGACGTCTACTGCAAAGCTCACTCCCGTTCAAGCCAATGCTGCCCGGCTGTACGACGATCACTATTATGGCTGGTACGGTGATGGTTATCCTGTACCTGCTGGGATTTAAGACAATATCGGCAAGCTCCGCATTTGGGCAATCCCTCGAAACCACTCATGCAAACTTGGCCTCCGTCTGAAGATGTATAATAGCGAACCTAAGTCGCGGTCCGATAAGGAGGTGAGGTAACCTAAGACTTGCCAACAAGTCGTCTTTCCGGCTATAGCAAGTGCCACGCATAGGGCAGGCAGGAAGCAAGGAAATTAAAAGGTCGCAGCCTGGAACCTCCCATGCATGTTGCACCTGTGATCTATCCATATACGGTCGGCTCTTCGTCAGAGAAGGTGGAGTCTGTACTCAGTCGTGCCATCGTGCTAGGCCAGACCAGGAATAAGTGGCAGGCCTGGCTGGCGTGGCATCGTGCAGTGAGACAAAAATATCCGCTGTTACTCGTGGTTGTGAGCTTTTCCTCTGGGGATTCAAACTGCAGCACGACGTGCACGATGATTTAGCCGTCTTCTTCACTCTGCAATCCATCCAGCCATCCCCGCTTTCTCCGGTTTTTCCAACACGGCAACAGTCATTACGGACATTGCGGGTCATCTCAACATCTTAACAGCCACCATGGACTTCATTCTCCGCGTCCCAGTGCCGGAAAATGCCGGAAATGCGCCTCGCCGGTGCCCAGCGGAGCTGTGAGCCATCGTTGGCACAAAAAACACATAAGCACAAACGACCCTGCGTGGTATAGCCTACGGATACGTCATCCACACCTACCACGACGTGCGGTTCGAACCCCCCAAAAGTGCAATTGTTTATGCATCATGACGTCACCCAAAATTTATAAACCCTGACAAATCCCACATCCGTACACACGCACACATGGACACACACACACACACACACGCACACACATTGCTACACATATACACACAATTTAATGAGGTTCCCGCCTGACGCGGCGGCTACTAATCCAATCTTAAGAATTTCACTCGGTGATACACTCCCTTTCACTCTCGGTCGTTGTCTTGCACGTCCATGAGAGTGCGCCATGTGTACCGTCCCACGGATCTCCGTTATGGTCATTTTTGCATAGATAAGCTTCAATACCCGGAAGTGACACCCGTCTCCTGAACTATCCAATCCACTCTAGGTCAATAATTCTGTGCAGTCGAGTTTAGTCCAGTCCTCTCCATCGAAGTGGGGCTCTTCACTTATAGTGCCCTTGTAGCAAGTACCGCACCCCGAACGCCAGGGCGCAGCTAGCCACCTGGAACATCAGCACCCGCACGCACAGCGCATTCTCACCACAGCGCCCAAACAGCTGCAGCGTGAGGTTCACCAGGTTCCAGTCAGGGGCGTCTTTGGGCCGCAGCAACCCAGTAGCGGGGTCAAACACCGGCAGGCGATGACGCGGGCACGGCACGATCTTGAAGAGCTGCGGCAACGAGTACACAAAGTTGAAGACCTGGGGCAACAGGAAGAGCAGCAGAGTCTCGCTGAAGTGGCCGAGGATGCCCGCTACGGCGATGGTCATGCCGGCAAAGTAGGTGAAGGTGTCACCCACAAATACTCGGCTCGGGTACCAGTTGAACATAAGCAGGCCGAAAGTAGTGGCGGCGAGGGGCATCATGAGGTAGGAGGAGAAGAGGTGGCCATCGCGGACAGCAGGAGTGGCGCCTGCCCAGCCCGCGACGGCGAGGAGGTTGTGCAGCAGCACGGCGCATGCAACGATGAAGGTTTGGCCGGCTTCCAGACCGTTGACGCCGGCTAAGATGTTGATTGAGTTGGTACAGAAAATGGTAAGCATCACCATGTAGACCTTATAAAGGACGCCTAACTCCAAGTATGCGGGCAAGCCTAGGCCAAGGCCAACCAGAGGCT
Source organism: Volvox reticuliferus (assembly GCA_019650235.1). Taxonomy (NCBI): domain Eukaryota; kingdom Viridiplantae; phylum Chlorophyta; class Chlorophyceae; order Chlamydomonadales; family Volvocaceae; genus Volvox; species Volvox reticuliferus. The sequence continues at coordinate 509,479 of BNCP01000060.1, forward strand.
TGGGGACGGCAATGCCCGTGCCACCCGAGTATGCAACCAGCAGCGGGAGGGATGCAAACAACGGTAGGACAAGCTTTACCCGCCATCGGATATCAAGCACGTCATCCGCAAACCCCAGGAAGAGCATGAAGCCGATCGTCGCTAGCGCGGCGTTGTAGTCGATTACCAATGCGTCCGAGATAGGCTCCGTCTTCGGGCTGCCTTTGAACCCACTCCGGACATAGTCCACCAGGCTGCCAATATCATAATAGTGTAGAAGCTCGAAACAAATGACGCAAAGGAGAAAGATGCACCCCGGAGCCAGCCCCGCAGCTTCCGGAATTGGCTTTTCGCCTTCGGGCGTGCCTTTTTTATTCAGGTCCTTGCCGCAAATACCGCGTGCTTGCGTCTTGGATGCTACCTTTGGCACCAAGTAGACAGTGCCAAAAAAGCCAGCCAAGCTGACAAGAGCGCATGCAACGATCAACTGCATAACACGAATATCCTCAATCTGCGTGAAAGCCCATGCTGGTAAACCAAATCCTATTCCGCCTAAAATAACGAGTTGCACTGCTCGAGACATTTGCGTACTCTATCGGTTTTGTTACATAAGTTGCACCATAAATGCTCGCTGGCCTATCGAAATGTGCAATGACTAAGGTACAGTGTTTTGACTAATAGCAGCCAACTAGTAACTGATGGTCGCATGGGAAGGAAACGCTCGCTGTCCGAGCAACAGCCGTATTCTTGTATCCTGTTTGACGCGATGACACCACCAACGACATGCATCGTAAACGCCCGTCTCCATAAGCGGGTACTTGTTAATTACATATGCCTGAAGCGTTAAGGTCCTCTATCGCTGTATATGTTACACCTGGGAAAGTTTAAGGCAACTCCCAAAGCAGCTGGCAGCCTTATCATGTCTTGTCTGTAACTCACGAGAGTATAATTCACATCAACCTTTGTCTTCGGCGCTTTGAGTGGACACGCTGACCGCATGGTCGGCAGGGTGGGTGGGCCAAGTCGGTCGCCCATCGCCTGGGCATGTGCCCTACTGTCTCTCCTAGTCTACCGTGAAGTGGCAGCCTTTGAATCACGAGCGTGAGTTTCCTGTCTTTCGCCGTGAATCCGAGGGCTTTTGCTGTCGCTCGTCGTCAGTTGTTGGCCCCGAAACCATCGCGTCTCTGCCATGCGTATGGCCATAGCCCAGCCCCAGCCTCCCATCCACTGGCTCCTCGCGCAGAGTTCCACTGGTTCTTCCCCTGGAGTCACGCTCCAAGCTTGCAGTCCAACGTGAGGGCCTGGACCTGCTGAACAGCATCCCTGGACCAGTCAGCCCGGTGGTTATTATAGGGCCGTACAGATCTGGAAAATCCTTCACTCTCAACCAACTGTTGGGATTGCCTTGCAGTGAGTCTCGCAGCGGGGGTATATGCTTTACATGAGTACGGCAGTACAGGGGAGAGACGGGGACGGAAAGGCGCGGCCCGCGTCCTTAAACCCCATGGCAGGGAGTAGGCACGTTTTCGCGGATTAGGGCGGGGGAGAGCGGGGGAGAGGTTTTTGACAAGAGGGGTAATAGCCAGGGAGGTTTTCAGGGGGGCTTAGGAGCCACACAAATGCCAGCCCTCTATCCGCCACGACACGCTCATCACGTGTACGTGTGTGTGGTGGTGGAGGGGAAAGGATAAGGAGCCCAGGAATGATGGTCCCCCCTCCCTGGCTTTCCCAGCAGCTCCCTGATTTTACCCTCCCTGGCGCTTTCAGGTCAAGGTTTCGGAGTGGGACACACTCGGACCACTGAGACGAAGGGTATTTGGTTATGGGGCAAACCGGTGCTGCGGGGAGGAGCAGGAGTGGCAGTAGCAGAAGGCGCAGGAGCGGCAGTAGCAGGGCTTGGAGGAGATGGAGCCGGGGAGGAGCAGCAACAGCAGCAGTATGAGGCTCGGGGCAATGATGACGCCATGGTGAGGACGCAAGGCATGCGGGAAGGACAGGGCGAGTAGACGAGACCTGGTACTGTCGTACATCGGAAGAGGGAAGCGGAAAGATGTGAGGAGGGAAGGAGAAGAGGGAAGAGGGGACGGGGGAGAGGGGAGAAGATACGGCAGGCTCCTGGGTCGCCAGGACTCCGCCACGGCACAAGGCGCAAGATGCCGACAGTAGCTCCGAAACCTTTGTTCGCCTTTTAAGTCCCAGGAAGTCATGGAGGGAGGAGGTCTGGGCTGCCTGGGAAATACCGGCTGTGGAGAGTTTGTCTCGTTCAGGTCGCGCGGCAACAAAGGGAGTGTCATGTACGGCGCCGTGCCGAACGTACCGTGAGACCCTCTCCTCCTCCTTTGGGTTGGTTGGTCCCGGTACCCGCCCACACGAACAGCACTGAGACTTTCTTCTCTCTGTATGTGTGTGTCTGTTTGTCTTCCCCCGTTCACCCATGAGACATAGCTTCGAGATTGTTTTTAGGAATCCACGTCTAGTGCCGTTTCCATTCCGTCGTACACATTGTACGGTGGTAGACATGTCATATATATTATATATATGCAACGGAAACATTAACTTTCCCTTTTTATGTTCTCCTTCCGGACCATGGCCTGGCTTACAGCTTTTGTACGTCGACACGGAGGGGTTTGAGAGTACGGGCAAGGCCAATTCGTACGACGATCGGATCTTTGCTTTGTCGGCGATGATGTCATCCCTATTAATCTATAATCTTCCGGAAACCATTCGGGAGTCTGACGTGGCCAAGCTGTCCTTCGCAGTGGAGCTGGCCAGAGGCTTCTACGACAGGAGTGAGCAGGTGTGATGTGTGACATTAAAGTAGTACGACACGGCAAAACAGGGGCATTACGTACGCCGCCACCGTTCGGCATTGTGAACTTTTTACGGTTGTTAAAAAGCAACGATAATGCGTTATCGTGTATGGCTTGGGCCCATACTGAATGGAACTAGCACGAGGACATGAGTGGTATTTGAAAAAGGGGGAGGGGAGGGGAGGGGAGGGGAGAGAAAACGGGAGAGTGCTGACAGTGAACCAATCGAAAAGATTGCTGCTTAGTCAATTACGTCAAGGTAATAAATTCATTATAGAATCCATTGCCCCGTTAATCTTTAAAAAATATATAATTGTTTATTTAATGGTGGGATGCTTAAAATGAATATTGTTAGTGAATTTCAGGAAATTAAAATTTTAATGATATATTAATATTTTTCAGATATTTCATTTCCCGAATCAGCTTTTTTAGGGGTCTCTCTTTTGATGCCCAGATGTGAAAAAATGGAGACTCCGAAACCAACGCTCCAAAATCGAGACCAAGCTCCCCCCTCCGCCTATGATGTGTAACAAAGTGTAGCGTATAATTAAAGCCTAGATCTGCCTATAGGGTTTATATGTGTGTGTGTCTTAGCAGGATTCGCGGATGCGTCACTACGCCTTCAATGCCGGTCCGCAGTACGGCACTCATCCTCCTGGGTGCCGCAATTACGTATATCTCCCCCACACACCCCGTCCCCACCCCATCCCCACCCCGTCCCCACCCTGGCCCCACAGGCCAACGCCACCGGCAGCGGCAGCGGGGAGGTCAACGGCAGCAGCCGTGATGTCAGGAGCAAGGGCAGGAGCGGTGATGGCAGTGTGGAACCGGGATCCATGCTGTGGTTGATTCAGCGGGATTTTTTGCACGGTCAAACTGCCGATCAGTTAGTCAAAGCCGTACTGGCCCCAGTGGACAATCCCCAGCATGACGCGGGGCTGGAGGCGCTGAATCAGGTGATTGTGGAATCTGCTTTTTCAACCGGGTGGAGGTGGAGGTGGACGTAGAAGTGGATGTGGAGGTCAGACGGGGGTTCGGATACGAAGACCGACGATCACAAGTCGGACGAAAGAGACGGAGGAGGGGAGGAGGGGAGGCGGGAGGAGCCCCGGAGGGGAGGGCAAATCACTAGGTCCCACTCCCGCCAGCTGCTTGGCTCTCATTGTTGTACACCCGCCTCCTCCCCGCCCCGGCATATGCAGGTATGGTTCTTGGCGTCTTTGCACACACACACACACACATACACATATTTAGATCCTCAAACTTCAATGACCCTTGGCTTGTCCCACCCCACCCCACAATACAACACTCCACCCCACTCCACCCAACCCCACAACGCTTCACCCCACTTGTGGGCTCCTCTGACCTGCTCCTGATCTGTTGCGGGTCAAACACCCCTTCCGCCCTCCCTAACAGCAGCACCAGGCCTCGCGTGTATTCGCCTTATTCCCCCCAACCCCTCCCTGCCCCACAACCTAAGGTGCGGTCTTCCTTATCCGTACTGGCCCGCAACAGCACGGGCTTTTCATTGCGGCAGCCGCACATCGACCGAGCGCGTCTCTGTGAGATCCCGGATGATCAGTTGGATACGACATACGTACGGCAGCGGGAAGAGCTGAAAGGGCTGGTTAAGGTAAGCGGGACAATGTCAGCGGTCTGAGAGGTTAACCTATTGTACTAAAGTATGGTCATTACTATCATTATCATTATCATCATCAGTATATTGTACTTAATGTTGTTATTAATATAAATTATTATTTAATATTATCATTAGTTATTATTATTACTAACATACGTATCTTTCACTAACCCTGGACCTCACTTCCGCTCCCCAGTCTCTAGCCCAGCCCCGAACTCTCCACGGGCAACCCCTCACGGGATCGCATCTGGCATCGCTGATCAGCCGAATGGTGGAGGCACTCAACGAACAGGTACGTATGTACGGCAGTGTACGGCTGCTTCTCACCATTTTTGCTAGGTGTTAACCACGTCGTAACGGTTTGAGATTGCATCCTCTATCCATCCTCTCACCTTCCGCCCCTTAAGAACCCTACGTTTTTAAACTTACCTCTGAAGGTGAGGGAGTTTTCCTTCAAGGAAGGTGAGGTGTTTGTTGGGCCTTATGGAGCCTTTCCCCTCCCTCGTTATTATTATCCCTGCATATGTACGGCATCCACCACATATCATTTATCGATTACATCATTTTTACCTTCTTATCGCTCTTTCCATACTTGCCAGGAAAAGTAAGTTATGCTTTTGTTATTGCAAATGCGTTTCGCCGCGTCACGCTCCAGGAGATCCCAACAGCCGCTTCACTGTTGGCCGCTTTTAATCGAGATGTGCTGACCCGCTGCGCCGCCAATTATACGACAGCGTTGGCGGCTGTACGACTTCCTGTTGAAGAAGACCAACTGGAGGCGGTGGAGTTGGAGGCGCGCGCGGCGGCACTTGAAGTGAGCAGGGGGGACAGGGAAACGGTGGGAGGGCCTTTCGATCCGGTCGAGCGTGGCTGGGGTTCGAAGTGGGGGGAATGGAGGGGGTCAGCAAGGCCAGGGGGGCTGGGATCTGATGGATGAAAGGCGGGTTCCAGGGTAGGGGGGGGGAGAGAGATTCATGGTTGGTTTTCGTAGGACCCGTTGTGTCAGCCCTTTGGAAGCGCGGGATGCCTGGATCCTGGATCTTAATATTTTAGAATCTTGGATCCAGAGGATGCCTCCAACCCACCACTGAGGGAAGGTAATGTTGTATTCGAGTATCGTGACTCGAAGGGTGATGGTTTGTGTTTGTTATATCCTGCCCCCCTCACCAGCCGTACCAACTGCGGGTTCGTGCAGCCGGGTCTGGCGCATTCCCTGTGGCCCCTGTAACCTCCCCCACCCATCCCGTCGCTTCCCCTTTCCATCGTACGTTGCCGTACAGATGTTGAAGGCGCTTCAGATTGGGCGGCAAGGGGCCACAGATGCTCGGGTAAGCGTTATAAGAGCGGGTAGGAATGGATCTGAATGGACTTCCGCATTCACCTGAGTGGCGGAGAAGCGGGGTGAGACAAATAAAGGAGACTTCTACGAGGGGGGTAAGGGGGCCGTTAACACGTTTTCGGCCCACGTTACGGGAGGATGTGCTTTAGATATATGTGCCGTGTGTGTATTGTATGTACGGCAATACGGCTTCTCTCCCCAAACCCTCTAGCGTTCCGGGACGGGGGAAGCGGGAGGGGGAAGGGGAGGAGAGGGGCCCAGCACACAACACCCGGGTGGTGTCCCTTTCCTCTACCATCCTTGTCTCGGCTCGGCCACGGTCAACGAGTAACCGTAATTCCGCTACCTTGTGCCGTTACAAAACATCCTTGGCACGCCAACAGACGGAGCTGGTCAAGGAGCTTGAGCGAGCATACCAGGTAAGGACAACGGAGTCTTTCGCGGCAGTTGGTAGCGGTTGGGTTTGTGTTGCAGCTTCTTGCAGCAACAAATTTGATTCACCCCCGCCTTCTCACATCACCACCACTACCACCATCATTTCAAACTGTCTCCGTCACGACCTCATCTCTCCCCGCCCCCCCCCCCAAATTCAGGTCCGTCGTACGGAGAACCTGGCTGCTTCCAACGCGTTGTGTTCGGAGCTGGAGAACAAGTGCGAGGCGGAGCTGGACGAGCTGCAGGTGAGGAGGGAGGAGAGAGGGACATCGAGTCATCGTCCTAATCCACCACCCCTGGAGCGCGGATGACTGCTACAGTGTCATCCCGCTCATCGCTTCCATCACTGTTACCGTAAATAAAATCTAAAGTGTGATAAAAGTCATAGGTGTTCAAAGCTCTACATCATCTCTTTTGTAGAATCATTTTTCCTCTGTCTCCCTTCTTCCAATCGCTCAGAACATGCGGTTGCCCTCGCTGCGCAAGTTCGAATCCTCTTACCAGCACTGCGAAAAGGTCTTCACGGAGCAGTGTCGGGGCCCCGCTAAGTCGCCCAACGCCGAGCGGCTGGAGAAGGCTTGGTCCCGCGCGCGAAAGGCGTTTGGAAAGGACTACAACGACAGGTGGGGATTTAACCACACCCGCAGAGGATGTTATAAACCTCCATCGCCCACAACTTACAACTTACAACGGTAGCTTACACTTGGGATTTGTTGGTTGGCGTATTCGTCTTACCTTTCGGTACTTTCCGTTATTTCTATTTGTTATTTCTGTTTATTTCTGTTTTGTTTTCGTTATCCTGGGTTTTGATACGTGCATCTCAATTTCTTGGCGCCTGTTCGCCGATACCCCAATCCAGCTATATCCTGTCCTTTTCATCAAGCTCAAGCCTGACCTTTCCACTCACCACCCGTTTGCCCCACCACCCGTTCCCTCCCTTCGTCGGCCCCCTTCCCTCCCCTCATCCCTCGCCCCTCCGTCTCTTCCCCGTCATCCCTCGAACACACACACACACACATGCGACATCCCCCTGGAAGGCTGTTCACCGGCTTGTTAGTCACCTCCCTCGCGGCGGCGGTTGTGTTTCGTTTCTTCGTACGAGTGCAGCTGCTGGAGATGGCAGCTTGGGCCGCCTTCTTGTTCTTAGAGATCTACCCCAAATTGCACCCCGTGACTAACATGTACGACACTCGAGGCTGGGCGTTGACCGTACGACTATGGGAGGTCTGTATGGCAGTGTTTTTTGCGTTCAACGGATCGGGTTTGTTATGGCTGGCGCTGGTTATAGTGCTGGCTGTGACGCGAATGTGCTATAGCCGCCGGCGGCGGCGAGGGGGGCCTGGAGGTGGTTGGGGGAGAGGGGGAGACAGCGGAGGGGGAGGCGGTGGGAATGGAGGCGGGGCGGGTGGCTTAGTAGGCATGGGTAGCGGTGGGGGGGGAGGCGGCGGCGGCACGCGTAGGAAACAAACCAGCACTAGGGACTTAGATGTTTAGGGGTGGGCTTGAGGGGGCTGGGTGGAAGGGGGAAAGTCGCGGAGACGATCGGCCCACCTGTGCTGTTGCGGATTCTGCATCCCAGGTGTCGATCCAGGTGTGCTGGTTGTGGTGCTGGTGTTATTCGGCTCGTCATGTGCGCAATCATGTGCATTAACCATTACTGCAGAACTGTGCTGCTGCCATTTCAACTTCTCGTTGCCGCCTGGCCGGAACGGCGTCCTGCCCGTGGAGAAGGGGGTGGGGGGAAAAGGACCTATCATACATCCATCCATCGGGCAGGGGTTGCGCCACTAACCAAACTGTGTGTATGTGTGTGTAAACGCGGGGTTGCGCCTCACGGCCAATGTGCGGCGCTGCACACACACGAGGGGGGGGGGATGATGCGCATGGAGACCCGGGGGGGGGGCTGGTGTGCTGGGCAGCTCGGCCTGGCTGCCTTGGCTGCGTCCCAGAAAGGACGTCCTTCTATTGCCGCTGCTAACATGCTGCTGGTGGTAATCCTGGTAGTGGTGGTAGTCCTGGTGGTGGTGCTGCTGCTGGATGTTCCTCCGCATTTGACCCCAGACGGGACGTCCCTACGGCTGTGCGTGTGTGTGTATATGTGTCTGCATGTCTGTATGCTTGTATGTTCGTATACATCACCAAACACCCTCACGTTGATAGAACAAATAAACCTTCCACTCAGTCGTCAATACTCAGCAGCCAGATCTGTCGTACGTAATCCAACCCACTCGTACAGTAGCTGTCGTATATTGGGCCACTCCTCCTCATGCATCTGGAGATACTTACTTCCGCAGCTGCTCTACATTCCCCTGCTCCCCTGCTCCCCTCCCTGGCCCCTCGGGGGACCGGAGAGAGAAGAAAAGGTATTCACTAGCTCTCTTTCGTCAAAAGTCAACACAAACCTTTGAACATGAGGAGGCGCACAATGGCACGCATGTACCTATATATCACAGCTGGGGGTGACCCCATCATGATGCGTTTATGCGCCCACCGCTTGGCTGGCAGGCTTCACCTTTGCTTTTAAATGGCTGGTATAATATTTTTTTCAGTCAATGCTTTAAAGTTCTGTGTAAAATGCTGTTTTGTCGAGCCGCTTACAAATTAATTGTTTTTTAGCTTTTCCTAAGCATCAACCTATCAAGCATAAGAGGATGGTAATGGATCTGGAGTCAGTACTCCCCCCGGAACTCAACCTTATTACGTTTAGCAGGGGTACACCAGAAGATGACGGTTTTCTTCACGGGGCACGTCTTTCCTGCCCCTGCCGGAAAGCCGTGCTTCGCAAGGTCGAAAATACCCGGAGCTGTCCAACATCTGTTTACAGGTGGTTTTCTAGAATCTGAAAAATTTCCGGGTCCTGTCCGGGGTGAAGTACGCTGGTGACAGCTCGCACGCGGCTGGCCAAAGCACGTCCGGAGCTCCAGACACGGCCACGTTACGAACTGCGCACAAAGTTGAAGACCAGCAGGAAGAGAAGGGACGCGGCCAGGCTACCCCAAACGGCGCCGTTGATGCCGGCAATGGCAGCCCTGATGAGCGGAGTAATCCGAGGTCCTTGGGGACGGGGACTTCAGTTGTCGGGACGAGAATCAGTGGGCCACTTGATAGATGAGATGCTTTGGCTGCATTGGATACTTTGATACTTTTGATACTTTGGACACATGAGGCAACATGTTGTCAATATTTGTTGCTGCTTGAGGCTGAAGAAGATTTTTTTGATAATAACAAGCGGATTGGGTTTGGGTTGGGAATGAGGGCCACGTAATAATCCTTTTAAGACACGACGTCGCCCTCGGAGTTTGGCCATGCTTTGGCCAAAGTAGGCCACCTGAGCCAGCTCATTTAACTTTCATCACTTTTTTCACCCTCTTGATACAGTTGCATAAAACCAACCGCCGCGAATGGCTCCAGGTTTGCTTAAAGACGTGCTGATGAGGCACAAGGAGGCACTCAGCAACACTCCTAATGAAGTAGTGTGACAGCATGGTCCATAGAGCGGGGCCCGCAACGTTGTGTGTCAAGGTGAGACATGGTGACTCACCGACTCTTCGAAGTTTGAAACCCGTGAGGATTATGACGGTGCCCCGGGTCGTGTTTCTGGGACGGTTATGGCGGTTGGGAGCTTTCCAGTTGTTTCTAACATAAATTGATCATTCTGGTCTTTAACATGGTACTTTCGTGCAAATTCGAAAGTGCATTTGTGGCATCCACGGCCAACTTGCATGCCACGCACGGTAATAACGCCGCAACTTGTCTTTGCTCTGACAGGGCACGGCTGCTTTCCTTGGGAGGTGGTCAGTCGTCTCTGTCGTCCTTAACCGCAACCTAGGACTACCCTAGCGCCCCCAGTGCTCAAAATAAGCGGAGGCGAGCAATAAGAAATGTTGACAAATACCAGTTCCCTAGCTCATAAGCAACAGGTTTTCCGGAAGAGATGGCTGGCCGTGCAAGAGCTGCGATGCTGCCCTTTTCAAGCTAGCGAAATCATCCAGATAACACTTATGCTGTTCCTGCCCCAACATGTTCAGGATTTACGCACGCGTCGACGGAAGGCAGGCAGCATGCCGGGGTGTTGCGCCGGGCTGTCACAGCATGAATGCATTTGCTGCGGAACTTGCACCATCGATACGTTATGTTTCAGTAGGTATGTCTTTATTTAAAAATCTTTATAGACCTGGAGGCCATAGGTCCGATATGTCCGCACCACGCAACAGCCCCGCGTATGAAATATTCACGAGCGTGATTTATAATTTTAGTCATGATATAACTCTAGTGCGTTTGGATGAGCAAAAATTCGGTTTGCATAGTCTTTTTGACCAAGCTGCGCTCGTGACCACATTTCATCTTCGCATTTTGCATAATGTACCCGTTTTAAAATATGCACTAGTTAAAAATTTTATTTATCCTACCTTTTGTGTCAGTCCTTTGGCGCCGCCTACAGAAGGGTCTGAACTAGTTGCGAGTTCGCTTCCACGGTTGGCTGCTGCGTAACTCATTAAAAACGGCACTTACCATCTTACTTAACCGCATTCGGCCGCATTGCCAGACTACTTGGCTGCGCACAGGGCCGGTCTCGATTTCAACAGTTCTTTTCAGCACAGGTGGCATGGGGCGCCCAGGCTTTAATTGCCGGGCGGCCCCGACTACAGCTTATAGAAAAGATGCTGCTGCTCGATGCAATCTAGTCAGAGCATGCCATTTTGTTCGCCGCCTCTGTAGCTCGGAAATGCCGAGCTATGGCCTCACAACTCCTGCCAGCCGACGACGAACTCCCGACATCAAGGCGTGGAGTGGATCCTCATCAGTTGTCGACAAGTCGCTAATCTCAACATCGTGCACCCCGGTCGCAACCGGGGACAACCGACTTCGAGTTGCAGTTGACGTCGATGAAGGTGCGGCTGACGGCCGTCGGCTCTTATGTTACCTTACCTCTACCAATACCTGCATCCGTTGCAGTTCTGACAGTTATGCTGCTGAAGCTCAATATTTGTTGTATTGCAGCGGTGGCAACAGTGGTTGTCACCACCACTGCTTTTTGATATGGGTTGCTTGATTTTGAAATAGCCAACAGCGGGTAGCGGGCTTTGTAATCCTGCCACGTCACCCGTCCTCGAATTCCTCTCCCTCGACCACACGTTCCCCACGAAGATGCGGTCTCTTACCTGCGGCCGTCCCCAGTATGCCTTCACTGCCTCCCACCCACTCCGGGTTTCTGGAGTCGGGGTTGTTTCCGTTCGCACAACACCCCCTTATTTTCCCCACACGATCCTCCCCTCCCCGGAGAATCCTGCACCCTTATGGAAGGTCAAGTGCCGACGTACCTTCCTACCTGCCTAACTAAAAACATACAGACAGACATTTACTCGCCTCCACTTCACTCCTCTCCCCGGTAGTTTTGGGTCGCTTCGTGTACACGCTGAACAAGTTCTGCAAGGATCAGTACGACATGGAGTACGGCGTGGGCGACTACTGGATCTACGAGTTCGCCAAGGTATGGCGGTGTGTTGTGTTGTGGAGTGGAGAGGGACGGAAGTTGGAAGGAGCAATAGGGTCTCTCAAATTTTGATGCCTCGTCTTTAAACTAGACTGGGCTTAAATGGAAAAGTACGGCATTCATGGGACTAATGGAGAGGGGAGTGGGGGTGGAGGAGGATCGCAGCAATGGCGGCGGGGCCGGTAAGGACGTCGTGCGGTGAGCAGGGCTGTGGGGGAGATGCATAGTCCATTAACACTACTTCACGACCATCAGCATCGACGCCACAGGCAGTAGCAGCAGCAGTAGCAGCAGCAGCAGCTTTGATCTATCAATGATCTAGGCTGCCGGTGTTGCGGCGCATGCCACATGTTCAGACGGCTATGCGGTGGGGCGCGGCTCAGGGTTGGATGCTACGTTGCTTCCGGTCTGCGGATTGAAACGGCTCCGGATACTGGAGGCTAAGCTTTTAAACGGGGCTGGGGATGAGGGGAGTGGCGCGGGGGGACAAAGGGAATGGTTGTGACATGGCAATGGAGGGTTGGGACCAGATGAGCGGATGGAGGACAGATGCGGGTCTCGGTTCCGGTGCCAGTTCCGGTCGGGGGCATCTTTTGGTTGTAACGATGAGAGACCTAACTTTAACCTGTGAAACGGGAGAGGGGGGAGAGGGGGGGAAGGGCGGCCTGTGTATGTATGTGTGTGTATACGATGCTGTAACTCATCCCTCATCGTGGTTGTTTATCGGGGGTATCTGGTCTCGATGAACTGCTCTTCCAGACGCCTCCCGTGACCCCGGGAGTCCGGTCCCCGCCCCCGCCCCCGCCCCCGCCGGCTCAGATCTGGGGCTGCTCTCAGGAGCGCTCCAACCAGATCGTACACGAGTTCTTCCGTTCACAGCACTTCAAGGATGGGATTCCGGTGGTACCAGGTGACGAGATGAGGGGGCGGGAGGGGGGTGGGGAGGCGATGTCTCGGGACCAACGGAGGGCCTGAGTGGCTGCCAGAGTTTTTCCATCGACATCGGCCGAGGTTCCGGAGCGGGCTCTGGCGTTTTCCCCTCCCTCCCCATCCCAGTAGTACCAGGTCTCGTGCATCGCCCTCTCTCCTCCTCCCCAGTCATTCATGTTGCCCCATCGCACCCTCTCTATCTCTCATGTGGTACCCTCGGGACAATCTTTTTTGAGGTCGTACATCATTTTATTAGTCGGGCGGTGGTCAGCGCCAAGCTGTAGCGGGGCTGCATGGGCAGAAAGACAACGGCAGTAGTAGCGGCAGAGCTGTCATGGCGGTCGCAGTAGTGGCTTCCCTTTCGCATCAATTCCCCCCTTTTCTTCCCCCCCCCCCGGGACAATTCCCAGCTATTTTTATACCTCCGTCGCACATAGCCGAGGAATAGCAACGTAATTCACACACAGGTGCACACACACACCTCGGTAAGGGCCCCGCAGCCCCCTTTATTTCAGGTTTGAATACGTGTCCCATGCGTCCCTTACCCAGCACCCGACCCCTTACCTGTAAAGCTATCCCCCCCTCCCCTCCTCCCCCTCGTCGTCCCCATCGCGCTGGCGCCGCCTCGGAACGCACAGGCGCGCTTGAGGCGCTGACCCGGCTCTCGGAGTCGAACTACGAGCTGGTGGTCGTCACCAGCCGCCAGCACGTGATCCAGGACGCGACGCTGCGGTGGCTGGACCGCCATTACTCAGGCCTGTTCCAGGTACGGACAGGGTATGGCGACAGGGGGGCTGGCAGCAGGGGAGTGCGAGGAGTCGGCAGGGGGGCAGATGACGAAGCGGCGTTGAGGAGGCCGGCGGGAGGGAAAGGCGAAGGGGGGGAGGAGAAGGCACATACGGTCCGGGTACGGCAAAAGCGCGTGCAATCCCGGATATGGTGGCAAGCTCCGGACCGGTGAGGAGGCCGCGCTGCTATGCAGTCAGTCCACCGCCAGTGTGTATCAGTGACCTGAAGCTTGCGGTGGGGCGCCGGGAGAGGGAAGGGAATTGATTAGAACAGTCTGCTCTCGTCGGGAGAGAAAGAGATTTTTTGGTAAGGGGCTGCAGTCACCGCCGCTGTCGCTGTTGCTGCTGTTATTGTTGTGGAGGGGTTCCCTGGTCGCTCGCACCGTGTGATACTGAACGCAGACCTTCCCCCCTGACGCCCTCCTTCGTCGGTCGGCTCCTCGTCGCGGCCCGGCAGGAGGTTTACTTCGGGAACCACTTCGCGCTGGAGGGCAAGAGCCAAAGGAAGTCGGACATCTGCAGGTGGGGCTTGGAGGTGGAAGTGGGGATGGACATGTGTATGTGTATGTGTGTATTTCGGGGAGTGGGGGGAGAGGTATGCCGCAAAGGCACGGTGTGATCTCTGCGGGGGGGGGTTCAGCCAGGGCGCAGTCGGAAACTGGATGACGTCCAGTGGCGCAATGGAAGGGTAGGGGGGAGTGTGAGGAGGGGGGTGGGGGGAGAATAGTGGCGGTTGTCAAAATCAGAAGGACATTGTCCGCACATCACCACCATCATCATCATCATCATCATCATCATCATCATCACCACCACCATCATCATCATCATCATCATCATCATCAATCATCTCAACATTGTTGTTATAAGTCTTGCGGCGAAGATGTCCTGATCAGGCAACAACAGTATGCTATGGCGCAGCAATTAGGATTCATTAGCATAACGGTCCTGCAAGTAAGTGAGTAAAACGCATTAACTGGAGACCTGTGCCTATGATGTGTTAATGTCCCTTAAAGCTTCATAGGCGAAAATATGGTTTCAATAAAAGACCTTTCCATCAGCAATATTTTATCCGTTATATCCATCAAACAGTTTTCTATCTTTTTCTTAATCTTGGTAATCTAAATAACATTTCGTTCAAATCATTCAGCTGATCCATGGCGATGTCGTACGGTGGCCGTACAGGACTATCGGCGCACGCGTTCTTATAGACGATAATCCGTCATACGCACTGGAGTGTGCGGCGGCAGGCATCCATGTTCTGTTGTACGACTGGGGTGGCGCCTACCCCTGGAGCAAGCTGCCCCCTCACGCGGGGTGAGACCGAACAGAGCGCGTGACGGGACTGGTAGAGCCAACGGAAGGGGGGAGGGGAGGGGTGGGGGAAACGGTAAGGGCAGTGAATTACCGGGTGCGAATCTGCCTGATTGTCTGTCTGTCTCTGCAAATGCGATGTGGCGGGACATGACGCTGCGCTATCGGCATCCAACGCCGTACGGGGGGACAAACGCACGCTGTAAAGTTAAGGACAAGAGGCCGGGGCGATAATCATACCATCATGATGCCGTACACATGATGCCTCTTAACTGTCATCACTCTCGTCCAATGCCCCGTCCCTCTGTTGCACCTCAATACCCCACACCCTATACACACACGCACACCGCCGGGGGCCCCTTCCCCTCGTTCCCTTTCCCCCCGTTCCCCCCGTCCCTGGATAGAGCTTACAACCCGGACCTCATCAGGGTTGTTCAGGACTGGGGGGAAGTGGAGAGGGAGCTCGCATCACTGGCGCAGCGTCTGCGGGCAACAGCGGACAATACTTGACACATCGTCCGGATAGGAGCGGCATGAGCCTGATATATGGGTGCTGATGCGGGTGTGCTGTGCGTGCCATTAAGCCACCCCCAGCCAGCACCCACCCTCGCCTGCTCTGCCACGCCCGTTGTAACACGGCCACTTGGGATGGCGGTGGCCGGGGTACCTCGCCTCGAAAGCGGTGGTAGGGATACCTCGCATGAGCATTGCGGAAGTTTGATGAAGCTTTGGTGGAGGAGGCCTGGCGACGACGCGTCGCGGTGCGGTGCTTACGCTGCTGCCTTCACCTCTGCTGCCTTCACTATCCGCAGCCGCCGCAGCAGCATCTGTAAGCGGCACTAAGCTGGGCATTGATGCCTTCACCGACACTCACGGGGTTTCGGGTGGGGGAAATGGGGGAGATAGGCGGCCCCGTGTATCGCCTTTCTGCGGAAACGGGTCCTGCTGCTTGGGCTGTCGATGGACGGGCGCCGCACACATACGTGTCTGTGTGTGCGTGTGTGTATGCGTTTGTTGCGTCAGGTTTCCAGCGCCGTGGGTAAGGTGTTGTCGTAGTTTGGTCTCATGGACACCCCCTGATACTACTTGGAGTTTAGATGGAGAAGACAAACAATCGTGCGTCAGCTGGCAGCGGTGACATAGGCGGCCGCAGCTTGGCAGCACCTCCTGCTTTTACATGTGGTGCCTAGATGGAAGGATAACGCCGTCAGCTGCATCTTAGTGAGTGAGTCCCGGGGTGCGGCAGTGCCGTGAATGGTTGCGACTTAACTTCAAAAGCTGTGTGTGTGTTTTTATGCTTGCGTACACGTGTAGGAGAGAGAAAATGGGGGGGTCGGCGGCGACGCCTACATAATTCGCCAGTGTCAGCTGCAGCGGTCTATTCTTGCCACTGGTTTTGTGAGGGAAGGGGAGGGATGAGGAGGGAAGGGGAGGGTAAAGACGGCGGTGGGAGGTGGGACTGGAAGTGCGGGAGGGCGTGGTGAGGAAGAAGCTTACTCGCATGACACATTCTTAAAGCATTAGGCAATTGCAGCGCAACACTGATTAGATTGTGAGTGGCTGGCAAGGATTGCCGTTGACGGGAACGTTCGCCGTTGCAGTGGCCACCCGGCCCCGGGCGTGGAGGTTCCGCAGGAGCTAGGGACCTGGAACTCGCGTTAGGGGGGTGGTTTGTTGGTGGCGCTCGATGGCTTACGCACATTCCGGAGAAGTCAATGGTTTAGGAAGGCGAAGGAAGAGTAAGGGGGGGGGGCGGTGGCGCCACCCCACCCCATTCCCCGCCACCCCACCCCACCCCCTCGATCAGGAAAGGTATGGCGCATGCGGCGCTAGGCCTAGCAAACCAGGGAGTTCTGTTTGAGGGGTGGGGGTGGGGGTGGGGTTTGAGGGTGAGGGTTGGGGGGGTGGTCTCCCTTGCTTGTGGGCAAATCCGTTCACGTGCGTGCACTTGCACGTGCGTGTAGTGTATTGCTTATAGAGTCGTAGTCGTTGTACTGTGACACCCTTGTCGTTGTCATCTTTGAGTCCCGAAACGCTGCAATTAGCTGAACGGGCCATGCATGGTGCCGGGGGCCGTGTACGACGTCCTTTTCCACCCCCAAACCCAGACCCGCAGCTCCGGGGAGGGGGACGCGCATACACATGTACCGAATGCATCGTATATCTTCCACGGAGTACCAACAGTCCAATAACAACCAACAGGCAACAGTGCAAGTGTGTTAGGATGCCAAACTGCGTTGCATGCTTTCGGCATGTGTGGCCTCGGCCGCTGCCACTGCCATTGCCGTCCTAAATGCCGGCCTTATTTCAAGGGCCGCCTGTGAATTGTGTGTATGGAGGAAAAGCTGGAAAAGATTGCACGGCGCTGGGAAAGACGACTGACGGTGCTGTGCGAAATAGTGCTATTTCCTTTTTTCTGCAAGGTGTGGTTACGGGGGCTTAGGTTTGGCTTGGAGCGCAGTGTGTCGCGCGGTCCAAACGTGGCGTAGCTGTGAGTGCTTTCCTAAGTTTGTCCACGACGGCCAATTAGAGAATGAACTGCGCGCTTGGCTTGTGGGCCAATTCCCGTGGCCTACATGTCGTAGTAGGGCTTCCTTAACTAGCGGTTTGCGTTTTCGGTTGAATCTGTGGGGGCTGTTTGAGGAAGGGGGGAGTAGTGGTCGGGTGATGGACGCGCGTGGGCCTGTACTGCATGGTGGTGGTGTGCGGTTCTGGTGGGGGCCGGAGAGATTTTGAATCCAATCAAACCCGCCTGCGCGGGGCTGGCCGGTGTGTCTTGACAGCATCACCGCTTGTAAGTCCTTGGCGGTGTGGGATCGCTGTGGAACCCTGAAGAGGATCGGCCCAGGGGGTTATTGTAAGGAGAGAAAAGAAAGAGGCGGCGCGATGCATGGCCGTGTGCACACTCCTCTTCCAGACCGACTCCCACACTAATCTGCACGCACCGAACATGAACCACAGCGCACGCGCTTCCGGCATAGGCAAATCTGGGTATATCTGTACGACTTCTAGCCATTCTTAAGTTAAGGGTAGACAGCTGCTGGTTGGTTTTATCGACCGGGGCGTGGTGATGGGGGAACGGGGGGTTCAATCGGCAGGTTCGCCGTCCTCTGAGTGCAATGTGGCAGATGTGCTGGCACTGGGGACCGATGTGCTGGCGGGGGTTTTGGTGTGATACATGGGCGGGAATGGGGTGGCTGAAGAGGCGGAAGACTTGGCAGGGTGAGTGTGGCAAGGAGGGCGTTGGGGACTTCATGGGGGAGGAGTGTCCTCCGTCCCTCTGGGGGTGGTTTTGGATTGATTGTTTCTTTGACGCTGCTGTCCTGTACCTTCACCGCTTTACGTGAAATGAGCAAGGATATGCTTTTCCGCGCCCGTACTGGCACCACCCCTCATTGTCTTCCGCCAGGCGAGGTGCCCACCCCTGGTTGGCTATGCCACGTGTGTTAGGACAGGGACGGCTGGTCAGGGTGCATCTCGGGCGACTAACTTCTTTAGGATTGTCATACTCCGTTGCACTTCGTCGGACTTGCCATCGCAGGTACAGCTTAATGGGGGGTACAGCATAATGACGATGCCCATCTCATAGGGGACGGACGGATACAGCGCATGAGGATTTTAAGCTTTAGCGGGGCCTCGGCTTCATGGAACACGGCGTGTCGCATTACATCACGGCCTTAACTGCTGTACGTCGCCACGAGCCCAAAGAGGGTACGAGCCTGGAATCAGCACATGAACCATGATCATTACCGATATGACATATGAAGAACAAACTTTGACAAACGGAGTTTGTTATCCCTGTTGTGATAAGATCACGCAACAGGACAGTATAGATATCACGGCTGCTAAGGAGCATTTGAGCAAGTAACGCTGCGGACCGGTTTATGTATTGCCTTACAACTGATGAGTTGAAAGCGTGAGTAGAATGGCAATAGCAGAATTTTTGGCAAATAGATATAACGCGCGCTTCAGGCTGCTCTTGGGCTGCTCTGCGGTCCGCTAGTTGGGCGGAGCATGCAATAATGTCAAAGTTCGCTGGCTGGAAATGCGAAAGATAGACGGGGAGCAGCCATGGCTGTGCGGTGCTTAGTCACCGATGTGGCGGTCAACTTGTCTCAATAACCAAGACTGAGTGTAGCCGAGTCCATAACGCACGCTTCCATGCCATCTCTTATAGATACGGCTAGGTTGGAACATCATTTTGACACTCACCAAAAAACTGTTCAGTCCACGGTACTGGTGACAATGTGACGGCGTTGCTTTGATAGAAACTACCACTATACTTATCCACTTGCTGCTTACAAGCTTTCGATACCCAAAACGAAAGAAGTTCTGACTTAAAACTGCTGATTGTAGTTTTGACATAAACTATTAGGTACGGGAAAGTAAGTATGTTAAGCGGGTTAGGCGGGCGGGACTACACATCCTGAAGTCCTCACTATAGTTATATGATTCATTTAGGTACGGTTGAGCTCACCCACGGACCGAACCTTTGTACATTGCTGTCACGACGAGGAAGACCCCGCTCACCATTAGTGCGGTGTGGGCGTGGGACGTCCGCTGGTGGGCTGGCGGGCGTCGTCTAGAGGTCCTCATCTGCCATCAACAAGAAGGCCATTGGGCGTCTGTGCATGCAGGCAGGTGGGAAACCTTTTGTTGTGCTCCCTCGCACTAGCGTGGCTTCTCGGGCGCAAGGGCTTTCCTGTTCCCGGGTCTTGTCACAAGAGATGCCTGTATGTTTCCCGAGCGCGTTGTCATGCTAGTTAATGGGGGCACTTGGGGCTTCACAACTTCCAGGTCTGTGCTGTCCGTAAGCGAGCTTTATCGCGTCCTGCCCTGGAAACTTCATAAAATTGCTGCCATGCTATACCTCTCATCTCCATATTCATTACAACACATTCATGGGCATGTTAAGGAAGTCGGTCGGTGGGCGCGCGTCATTGCCTATTCCAGGGTGCCGCTTCTTAGGATTTGTCAGCATGTATAACCGTGTAATGTAGTGGTACTTCATCATTTCTTCACACACTATACATCGCCTGGTCAGGATATCCTTAAAAGCCTGGTAAGGCGGAACCTCGTCTTGGAAGGTATTACGCTTTGTTACTTGGTTATGAGATAAGCATGTACCTAAAAGCCTCTTACCATGGATGCTGGGGGCACAGATGGGGTATTCCTTGGCCGGCCAGATAGTGTGCATGTTCATGATGTGTTCCGAGCAAG
Organism: Volvox reticuliferus; assembly: GCA_019650235.1. Classification (NCBI taxonomy): domain Eukaryota; kingdom Viridiplantae; phylum Chlorophyta; class Chlorophyceae; order Chlamydomonadales; family Volvocaceae; genus Volvox; species Volvox reticuliferus. Next base: position 529,424 of record BNCP01000060.1, read on the forward strand.
ATGGTTAGCGTGCCTAAACATTTTTGCAAATCACGTAAAACCGTGCACCGCGGCAATCCCTTGCATGAAACCACAGTATCGCGCAGACCCGGTGTATGCTCTGCCTCTTCCAGGCACTTCACGAGTTCTCCTTTCCTTCACGAATCTCTCCCGCAACAAATTAAATTCCCTTCCCCTGATCATAACCTCTCCGTCGTGCCCCGGTGACATGCTGGCCTTTGTGCCTTACAGATATTTTTCTTGAAGCCTCCAACAGCCCCCCGAGGGCCCTATCAGTTGTCAGGCGTCAATTTAGCACGGCAGCTTGCAGCGCAACGAAATCCCTACCAACCTCAGGAGGTCTGAAGGCAAATCGAAACTTGCATTCGGGGATAACATACCTAAAACCTCGGGCCGCGTGTTGTGACGCGTGGACTATATACTCCAGCGCCTTTTAGGTGGCAATGCCCGCAGCAGCAGCCAGCACACTCCGCTGCCCCTTCCTGCTGACGCAGCAGCTCCCATGACGGACGCTGCCCACGGCAGCTGCGGCGGCGGGGCTGGCGGTGGCGGCAATGAAGCCGTCGGGCCGGCCTCGTTGTCAGGTGAGGTAATGGCCATGCAGACCGGTGCGGCCCTAGGGTCAGCCCACCCACGTCTTCCGGCGGCGAATGGCTCCGACATTGCCGACGTGGCTAGCTCCGGCGGGGGCGCTGGGATGGGATCCCTGCAGCCATTCCACTCGGGCGGCCTACAGGACATTCCGCAAGCATCAGCCACGGCCGGGGGACAGGGCGGCGGATCGAGTAGTATCCTGCAGCACTTGCTGGGCCCGTCGTCTTTGTCGGGTCCTGGTGCTTCACCCTTTGGATCACAACCGCAACAAAGCGCTGGTCCTTTGACGGGTGGGGGGCTGCAGCAGTTGGCTCCAGGGACGTCTGCCCCGCAGCAGCCATCCCACGCACAGCAACAATCCCAACAGCAGCAGCAGCAGCAATCGCAACAGCAACCGCAGCAACAATCGTTGGCGGTGACCCCGAACGTGTTGGCCATGCTGGCGGCTTTGACGGCGAGTCAGCCGGTGGCGGCAGGGGCCAACCAGGGGGGAGCCGGCGGCGCAGCCGCCGGTGGCACGGCGGGAGGCCTGCAGATCCCCCGTCCGGCTCCTCTTGGCCTGACGGCGTTAGCCACTCTGGCGGCGAAGCAGCAGGCTGGCGCCAACGCTGCAGGGGGAGGGGGAGCAGCGCCTGGCGGCGCCGGCGGTGCAGCCCGGGCAGGTAGTGGCGGTGGCGCTGCTGGAAACGGTGGCGGCAACGGCGGGGCGGCCGGTGCAGCTACCGCCACGCAGTTGAACCCGATCAACCTTCAAGCGGCACTACAAGCAGCTGCCGCGTCGGCTTTAATGGCGGCGCAGCGCAGCGCCGTGGCGGCGGCTGTGCAGCACGCTCAGGGCGGCCTGGACGGGCACGCGGTTGGTGCCGGCAGCGGCGGCGGCGATGCGCGCAAACGCAAGCGCTCCTCGCCGTCTCCACCTGCAGGCGGCACCGCAGCGGCGGTGGCTCGCATGGTGGCCAGCGGCACGCACCACCTGGGGTCCGGGGGTGCGATCCTCGGCGGTCTGGGGGACGGTGCCGAGGCGGATAGAGACTCGCCCTGTCGCAACCAGACCGGCTACGTGGGAGTGCGCATGCGCAAATGGGGTATGTTCGCTGCCGAGATCCGCGACGGCGACAAACGCCGCTGGCTTGGGTCCTTCGGTACGGCGCACGAGGCGGGCCTGGCGTATGACGCGGCGGCCATCGTGCAGAAGGGCACCAAGGCTAAAACGAACTTTTCCTATATGGACTACGAAACCAACCCTCGGGCGGTAAGGCTCATGTTACTATCACGCGCTGCTCCGGTTTGCGGCAGCTTCGGCGGCGGGTCTAGGACTATAGTGGGTATGAGTATGTGCTGATGGGGATGGAGACAGAGCTAGAAGTGGCCTCACGGGGGCGGGTGGGTCAGTTATCGCCACTACTCTTCACTACCGGGCCAAGGTTGGTGAGGCCCCTGCTCTCGTACCCCCATGTTCCCCTACCCCCCTGCGTCCTTACGTTATTACCTTGCGCGCAAGTCGCTCCCCTGGGGTAGGCCCTGCTCCCCTGCTCCCCTGCACATGCGCTGCATTTCAACGCTGAACCAGCGCCTGTGTGGTACCTCTGTCGGCCAATACGCCGCTGCGGGGGTCTGGCCGCCCGCGCATGATGCGGTAATGGAGAACGGAGATGTGGTGATGGAGAAGTGGCCTTCGCCCCCTGACCTAACCAGCGGACATACCCTATCGTGTGTGTTTGTCACCTCCCACAGCTCGTAGGCTGTAAGATATTCTCTTGCACCCCTGGACCTGAACGTAGGCCTAGGGCCTAGCGCTGTGTCTGGAGTTCCTTCCGTTTGCCCACCCCTGGAGTAAAAAACCCCTTTTTAGGGCCTATGTGATGGCCCTTGCCACCGTCATATGTGAGGGCCCTTGTCACCGTCATTTGTCGGTTTCGTACACGCAGGGCGCCGAGACGATGCCGCATGTGCGCTGGGATCTGCTGCCGGAGGAGGTCGCCCAGGTACGGGTCTACACGTGTACTAAACCGCTAACGGTAAAAAGGGCTCTCGTTAGCTGAATAATTATGCCCGTGAACGCCTGTCGCGAAGCCTCAACGAACAAACAGAACATGGATCTCCTTCTGTGTGTCTATATGTATGTGTGTGTGTGTGTGTGTGCTGTGTGTGTACGTCAGCTGATCAAGAAGGTCATGCCTCCGCCACCTCCATTGCCAATTGACCCCAAGACTCGAGGGTCTTTTGCCGGGCTTTTGCCAGCACCTTTGGAATGCCATCACCATTCAGTTTAGCACAGTCGTGCGAGGGGAGGGGTTCACCGAGTTGTAGGAAAACTCATCTCCCTCTCCTCTACAGGGAGGGGGGGAAGAGCGGAAGGGGCGTGGAGTGTGTGAGGTGTGTGTGGCGGGAAGGCTATGTAGCCGCTGCGTTCTCCGTGCCGTGAGCGCAACGACCACCACTACCACGACTGAATCCTAGATGACACGCCTAACGGGTTGCGGATGCGGGTTGCGGATGCGGGTGCTGCAATGTCGCCTTCCCAAGCGCCAGTCACTGCAGGCTGCGTATGATGGCGGCTGACCCAATTCGATCCAATTGGGCCACCTTTCCTTCGCTTCCCTTTGCCTGTTGTTTTTAATCTACTCTTTCGCTCGCTGCAATGCTCCCTGTGCCTGTGCCCCCTATGCCTGCTCCCTGCTACTCCCAGCAAATGGCGGCTCGTGCAGTTCCAAATAAGGGCGGCCGCTTGGGCATTGGAACCCCCGCAGCTTCCAGACCGAGGGGCGCTTCAAAGGGGCCGCCGGCGGCGGCAGCGGCTAGTGGTGGCCCTAGTGCTGGTCGACTGGGATCTGCCTCGGCGGGCGCCGCCGCTGCCGCCGCCGCCGCCGCCGCCGCAATTAACAGCATGGCCAACAACACCCACTTGGCGTCTGCGGCTGCCGTACAAGCGGCGGCTGCAGCAGCGGCCGCGGCTGTGGCCAATAATCCCCTTGCAGCCGCTGGCGCTAGCCGCCAAGGCAAGGCGGGGACGGGGACGGGGAATGCCGGGCAGGCAGTGACGGGGTCAAACGCCACCATCCCAACCATCCGACCACCGCTGCCCGGTGGCCAGCAAGGGGGCGCCGGTGGGGCTGGCGGAGGGGGGCCCGGTGCCGCGATCGGTATTGCGCCGCCGTCGGCGCCGCCGCCTAAAGGCACGCCAGGGGGACCGACGATGTCTGCCGGCGGCTCCGTCAGCACCGCGGCGGCGGGCTCGGCGCAGCCCATGACGGGCCCGTCGTCTGGGCCGGACCTGACGGGTGGGCAAGGGAATGCGAAAGCGGATCAATTACAGCACCATAACATGGCGCTGGTTGTCGTCCCCAACGACCCGGGCGGAGCCGCCGCAGCGGCGGCGGCGGCGGCTGCCGCTGCGGCAGTGGCGACCGGCACACAAGGTCCTGGTGGCATAGGGCCTAGTGGGGATAACAACGACATGGATGATCCGCATGATCAGGTCGCAACTTCCTCTGATGTGGGTCAGCTAGCGGCGCCGCGTGACGGCCATGGCGGCGGCGGTTTGGGACGCCGCGGCGGGGGCGCCGCAGCCATCGGTGCCGCTGGCGCCACTGCAGCAAGCGGGTATGCTCCAGAGGTAGACCCGCAGTATGGTCAGCCTCCTCACATGTGGACGCCAGGGCCAACACATGATCCACATGGCACACCGTATGGACCCCCATCGACACACTTGCTAGAGTACGGTGGAACTCCGTACGGTGCACCGCCACCGTACGGTGCTTTGCACCAGCACGACCCTGCCGTTGTAGAGGAGGAGGAGATTTACGCACAGTACAGGATGCCTCCGCCGCAGCACGTGAGCTACCCGCCAGGTATGCATCCGCACCACCCAGGGCTTGATCCTATGGCGACGGAGTACGAAGAAGTGGACGAGCACGGGGTGCCGTACGCGTACCCGTACTGGAGCCACTATCCTTACGCAGGGTACGATGAGGATGGCGTGGCCATCATGTACGAACCTCCATATCGTTACCCGCCGTACCATATGCCGTACTATACGTACGAGGATGATCCAGAGGCCGCGCCGTACGGTCCGCCGCCGCCGTACCCACCCCATGCGAGCGCCATGATTCCGCCTCATGCACGGATGCCGTCCGGGCCCCGATCGGACTCCGGGCTAGCGCCCGCTGGCACACTGAGTCCTGACGGCATGCCGCTGCCGCCGCCAGCGGTGGCGGGGCTGCACCCGCGGGCGGGGGGAGGTTTCCGCCGTTATGGATTAGGAGCTGGCGGAAGTGTGGCGGAGGCCAATGGAGCCATCACGGCGGGTCGCGGCAGCGCTGCCGGCGGGCCGCCTGTCAGCGGCAGTCGCGGCGGCGGAGGAGCAGCCGGCGGCAGTGCGCACGGCCCTGGCGGCGGTCATCTTGTTGGAAATACCGACGGCGCCGCGCAGGATGGCGACGGACATTCCGTCGGGATATCAGCACAGGGCGGCAGCGGCCCCAGCGGCGGGCCGGATGGGAAGCGACACGATCCACTTGCTGAGCTGGCGGGCGTGGCGGCGGCGCTGGCAGGAAGCAGCGGCGGTCCCAGTACGGAGGGCACGCCGCCGCAACGAGGCGGCGCCCGCCCGATGTCTCATGGGTCTATGGGCAGCGACTATGCGTACGACGTGTATGGAAGTGGCGGCCCCGCGCCGCCGGGGGTTGGTTATCCGTACCCTTACGGCGCACCGCCCTATGGTGTCGTGGGCGGCGGGCACCCAGCTGGCGCCAGCAACCTCCGATATCCCCCGGGGTAAGTTACAATCAAAGGGGTATGCGACCTAATCTATGGCTAGTGCTTGTCCATTCGCACATCAAACAGCGCTGTCGATTACTCCCAGGAGATCTTAATTCATCTCTTTTGTTTTGCGCCTCAATGTTGGTTGGTCTCGCGCCCCAATGTTGGTTGCGACATGTTGCAGCTCTGGGCTCTTCAGCTTTAGTCTTCAGCTCTTCGCCTCCTCTATCAAGTTGGTTGGGTTGGCTCCGAAACCAGAGGCGTGCGGTATACAAGGCCACATGAAATCCTTATTATCATCCATATTAAAAATGATTGTAAATATAAAATTATTAAGTAATTATATAATTATCCTTATTTACGCTATTATTGTATTGCATTGAGTCCGTATGCGTCTGTGTGGTGTCCGCTGGGCCGCGCGAACATCGTTCGCAGGGCCCGTGGATCTGGTGCCGGTGGCGGCGGCGGCGGCGGCGGCGGCGGCGGCAGTGGTCCACAGCCGCGGATTCCCTCCGCGGGTGGAAGCCACGCTGGATGGACGTACACGGACCCGCTGCTGCCGCCACCCAAGCGGACCTCAATCGGGGGCGGCCCTCGCTACGCGCCGCCAGCAGTGACGGGCATGCCACATGGCCACATCACACGTGCCAGTGCCGGCGCCGCCGGGAGTGCCGGCAGCGGCAGGGCGCTGCAAACACATACTCACCCCCACGGAGCTGTTGGTGCCGCCGCTGCTGCCGCGGGGGCATATCCGCCGTACGGAGGAGCTGCAACTGGTAACCCGACCCCATCGGGGCCGTCGGCGGCGGCCGCCGCGGCAGTGGTTCCACCTGCGTCCCAGGCAGACGGCGTCGGAGGTTTGGACCCGGCGGAGGGTCCAGGAGATGGACCAGAGCCTAATGGACGTGGTGAGTAATTCAGAGATGAAGACGAGTGACTTAAGAACGGAACAATTATCGTTGTTATCGTTGTTACCGTTATTATCGTTATTGTTGTTGTTGTGATTGCATGGCGGTGGTGGTGGTGGGGGGGGGGGGGAAAGCTGAAGCCAGGCATACAGTCAACAAGTCCTCAGTGCGCACAGCCCACGAGGGGGCGCCGGCTGCGGCATCTCTCCCGGTCAGCGGAGGAGAACATGATGGAGGAGACAGCCGCACTTTAACAAACACGTCTTACGCCGCGTCGTTGGCCGCCGGTCACAGGAGCTGTTGCGCCTTTCGATCACGGTTGGGTCTCACAGCGGCAGCGGCGCAGCAGAGGAGCGTTCAGCGGTGAAATTCCACAAATCTCAACCTGCGTGTCGTATGCATGTCGTACAAGTGGGGACTGGAGACTCGGGACTGGGGACTGGGGACTAACGACATTGTGAACCGACGTGCAATCCGCTGCCGCCCATTACAGGAGTCGGCCATGCCCACATGATGCCGCCAGGGTATGACCCACGGGTCATTCCCGGCGCCTACCCGCCCGACATGATGGATGCAATAGATCCGTATGGCCCGCCGCCGTACAGCGCTCCGTACAATCACGGGCACAGCGGCGGAATGCTGCCGCCAGGTCACTCTGGACATTACTACACTGACCCCAACGGCGACGCCTACTATTACGATGTGCCGCCGTACTACGTCGAAGAGGAGGAAGAGGAGCTGGCGGCCGCCGCGGCTGCTGGGCATCCGTACGCCATGTCGTACTACGGCGTGCCACCGCCGCACCCGCACATGCCGCCGCATATATACCACCCGAACCACGGCGTGATGGCGCCGCCGACGCGGTTGCCGTACTCGCGTAGCGGTGGCAGCGGCGGCTCGTCAGGCGGCGGCGGTGCTGGGGCGGGTGTTCTGAGGGCTCCGCACCACCACGCGGGTCAATCTGCTGGCCTGCCGGCGGAGTATGCGGGTGGGTTGTTCTGTTGGTGGATCCAGCCGATCCAGAGGTTTTGAACTGCGTTGGATCTGGTCGCGAATCCTTGCATGGAGGGGTACGTCACCGGGGGGTTATGCCGTATGAACCTCCAACTTCACGTGAGAGCATGAGGGAGGGGCGCAGAAGGAGGACGATGATGTCGGGGAAGGGGCGGCATGAGATGGTGGCCTGCAGAGTGAGCGGGCGGTGCCAGGTGGTCGTCTTCCTGACGCCGAGGTAATGGGGGGGAACGGCTGAGCGAGCACCCGCACCACCAGCACAAACACACACACGTTCACATGCGCTAGCAGCATTGCGCGTCGTGGCGTCCCATGGCGGCCCCGTCGGTCCCCCTATTCAAAGAGGCCTTACGTCTCCGATTTGGAGTGCTTGGGGGCTGCTGTACGACATCCCACAACCACAACCACAACCACAACCGCAACCGTAGCCGCACCCACAAAGACCTTTTTCTTTCAAAACCTCAACTGCCGATTAGGTCGGATCAAATCAGATCAGATGCCGTCTCCTTCTGCTGCACCCTTCCTGGAGTGGTGAACTCATGGTGCGGGTCCCTCTTTTGAAACCACCCTCCCCCCTTTGCACGCGGCACCAGATTGAATCCACAAGTGGTTTCCACATCGTTTCGGTTGACAGTTACAACCGTTATAACCGTTAGCGCTCCCTTTTGCCCGGTGCCTGCTCACCCGATCCTGTACTACAGACGAGGCGGTAGACCCTGGACCGTTGCCTCCGGACATCCGGATGCGGAGCTTGCCGAGCCACCCGTCTCATGGGCATCCACATGCTTACACTGGCCGGGGCGCAGCGACCGGCGCCAGTGGCGGTGCCGCCGCCGTTGCCGCAGGCGCGCACCCGACGTCCGTATCTAACGATCCCCAGGGCCCGCACGGGAGCATCAGCCATCACCCCTCATACCCGCCGTACGCGCAAGCACACCAAACGGCGGCAGAGGTGTACCCGCCAGGACGCCGCCATGGGCCAAGCGGCGGTGGCGGCGGAGCGGCTACTGCTGGGGCCAGTACCGCTGCAGGTACTAGCGCGGCGTTGCATCATGCGCACGTTTCTGGTGGAGCACCGCCTCAAGGTTTCGGAGCAGGTGCCGGCGGAGGCGGCGGAGGCGGCGGCGGCCACCACAACTCTCACGCCCAGCACTCACATAATCAGGGCCATCTGGGTCACTCACAGGCCCATCATCAGCAACAACAGCATCAGCAACAGCACGGGGGTGGCGGTGGCGGCGCCGGCGGCGGTGCCGGCCCACTGCACCCGCCGGGTGGTGCGCCGCAAGGTGCCATGGCCCCCATACATCCCAGCCACCACCCTCATCACACTCAACATGCGGCACCACAGCAGCAGCAGCAGCAGCAACAACAACAACAGCACCATCAGCATCAGCATCAGCAGCACCATCCCGGCCAGATGCACCACCACCACCACCATGGGGCACAGGGACAGGAGGGAGGTGGGGCTGGTGCAGGCTCCGATCAAACGGAGCTGTACTACCAAAAATTCCACGAGCTCACGCAGGCCATCAAGAAGGTGGCGGGGGAGAGCGGCATGCCCGATGGCGCGTCGGGCAGCGGGGGCGGTAGCGCCAACGGTGCTGGGCTGGATGACGTCATTCGAAATCTGTCGTTCTTTACCGGTCGACGATAGACGGGAGTACGGGAAGCGGAACTCGAGAATGGCGGGCCGTGTGAATGGTGAATGGCGAATGGTGGGATTTGGATTAAAGTAGGCTTTCTGTGCTTGCTTGCTTGCTTTGCAAGAAGGGAATGGTGCCTCAGAAAGGTGACCGCGTCCGCGCGTGGGCACGGTGCTGCCACACGGAAAGGTCGCGCGCGCAGGGAGGTGAGGGGCCGCATGATGGCGGGATCAGCGGTGGATCCGCTCGTATTAGTCACGTTGTTTCCTGCTCGTCATTAAGTGAGGGCATGGATGTCCGTGTCCTGCCTTGGCAGCAGGGCAGGGCAGGCCAGGGCAGGGCTGTTGCCTTTCCCGTTTGTCTGTTTGTTTGCTCCTTTCACTGCCACTGCGATGGTGCGTCGGTGCACAACACGAGGAGGAAAAGGCGACGGGGATTCGTTCAATCCTCCTCCATTCCTTCTTTTAGGAGGTACGAGGAGGAAACGGGGGATGTGTGTATGTGTACGAGTGTATGTGTATGTGTATGTGTGTCGGGAGTTCCAGTTCGGGTGCTTTGACTTCGGGTTATTGATTGTTGCGATACGTGGTGTCCGAGACTGACACTTGAGGGAGGGCTCCGTGGGAGTCGCGCGTGCAGGTGCGGGATGTACAGTTTGAGTCGGGTATGAATGCAATAGTGGCCCCCCCCTGCGCGCGCGCGCGCGCACACACACACACACACACACACACACACACACACACACACACACACACACACACACCCCTCAGGCCACAACTGCAATGCCCCCTTGGCGTCAAGCGCACATCGCGGGGCTTGTTTCTTTGCGAAAATGGTCGTGCTGTGTTGCGGTACTGCCCTTCTCGGCGTTTGCTCGTTTGATAATCGTCGGTGTTTGGTGCGTCCGGGTCCGCTCGGGCGGCCCGGGGCCCGGCGTGTGATGGAAGGGAGCTGTGGGGTTTTTTGGAGCTGGTCCTTCTTGTCTTGAGGCGTATTACGTGCACTGGGGTAATTGCTGATGGCGGCGGCATGCACTGCTGCTGCCGGGATTGTGGTTTCAGAGCCAAGGTCGTACATACACACTCAATGTAGAGCACCCGGACCTAGCAGCAGTCAAGTGCATGGGCTGGCAGGTACAGCGGCTGGGATCAGGTGCGTGCCGGATCGCTGTGGCAGCTCTTGACCTTGAACGTTTGGTGGTGACCGGGGCTGTAGGGGGCTACTGCTACTGCTACTGCTACTGCTGTGGCTGTCGCCGGATCCGAACGAAATGAAGCCTAACAAGTTTGGCTGACAGCGGCGGCGGAGAGACCCTTGCTTCTGAACAACCGCTCGAGGCAAACACCGCGTAGGAGCCCATCCATGATCTCAGTTCCGCCCCCGATTAGGGCAGCCGCCTCGCAGCCCTGGACATGCACGGGGGTCGCGACCAGTAGCCCCTCCGGCTGCCAGGTTGGGGCTGTTGGTTAGCCTAGTGGCTGTGGTTCGTCATCTCTCCTGATACGTAGATCGACTTTCGACTTCCGGCTGGCCGCGTACGAGAACGATGGACATAAGTCGCTCCGCCGCATCACTTTGGGGGCACATTATACTGATCCAGCTCTTCATGCCGCGATTATTACTGTGTGACCCGCACTTGCCAAGTACTTACGGCGCTTGGACGCCCTAGTTGCATGTTTTCACACCTGCTGCTCTGTGACGCGCTTTTCTGCAAGGCACTCGGTTTTTGGGTTCGTCTCTTTGGTGGGGTTGGGGCCTTTATCGATGTCCGCGGCCACCCCCTGGCGCCCAGAGTCTCCCCGCCGCTGTCTGAAGAATCTAGCTGGCCGCGACTGAATCGCATTGTAACGATTTTCGGCTGTTAACGTGTGAGGCAATGAGAGAGATGTGCGCTCAAAGCGTGTGCTGATGATACAGGAAAAATTCAACCCGGAGGACGGTGGGCCTTGCCTTTAGATCCTCCTTTTTGTGCGGCCGTTGACAGCGGTTTCAGCCTAGGAACACGTTCCGACCGTCCGTCCGTCAAGGGTATGCTGGCGGACTGCGGTGAAAGGAAGGAGCGGCGGTGACCACTTTACTGGCGATGGCGTGGATTGTGCCGTCAGCCTGCGGGTTGACGTGGTCTGTCTACCCGAGAACAAGTCTTGAGCTGGAGTCTGGGCCTGGCCTGCTGCATAGAGTACACATACTAAATGGTGTAAGGGGCAAGGGAACTTGATGTGGTTGGCTGCGTACACAAAACACGCACGTGCTCCAGGGCCTATTTGCGGGAAGGCCAGCTACGTGGGGCAATAGACGAATAAGCCCCCGGTTTTCACATCTATTATGTTGAGAGCAGAACATACTCCATGACGATCCCATGTCCATAGCTAAGGTAGGTATATCGTGTGTCGACTTCCTAATAGTTTGCGCATTTGCTAGTACCTGTGTGTGTGTGTGTGTGTGGCGGTTAACTGTTGCGGATTATTATCACGCGCAGCGCTGCCATGAACCATGAGACATTTAATAATTGCCACTCTATCGAGGCCCCTTGCGATCCAAGTTGAATGCGCTGCGCAGTGGTTGTAACATCAAACCATTTTCATGGGTACACGCCAACCTTCAGCAGGATTGGGACAAACAACGGATCCGGAAATGTGCTGGGGACCCACACCAGCGGGCAGTTGCATGCAGGGAGTCAGCAAACAGGTGTTAGGCGGGGGATGTGCAGAGGGCTGATGCTGGTATATGTATATGCTTGAAGCAAAGGAACCGCGATTTCCTTTGTTGTGCTCAATGGTTATCCAAACTTGACGCTGCGGAGTCATGCATAGCACATCCCATTCCATATGTCATGAAGCTTTGACCGACATTGTCTCACGGTCGCCGTGGCATCTAGCGTACGTTCTGTTCGTGCGCCCGCGTTCAGCCGCAGATAAATACAATACCCACCCTCCTCCGCCCCACCTGCGCGGCACGGTGATCTGCCTGGTGGTCCTCCGAATCGCAACAAAGTCCCTTCCTTGCTTTTGCCTTTATAACTTTTGCTGGTAAGGTAACTATGGAGATGAACGGTTCTTTGCAGGACTAAGAATCTTACGTCTGACAACGTCACGAGACCCATTCGGTGGGGACGTGGAAATGACGATGCTTTCGCCCAAGTGTTTAATGTATTGCGCAAGACCCTCGTCGTGTGCCCAAATTCCGACTGGCTGTAAGAATCGCAATGCTACACACCCCCGCTGCTCCAGCATTGAAAGAGTTCCCGGCAGCCTACTACATTCACCAGCACCTGATAGAATGTTGGGTTGCTCATAACTTCTGATAGAGCATTAGAGCTCTAACCGCACAACGCACAGGCGTTGGCATGATATTTGCTGACAAGGCACGTCATCGTGCATGTGCCTACGAAGGTATGCTCTGTTTTCGTGAGCACCACAACAAAATAATATCATTAATCCCTTCATGCTGGAAATCAAATACAAATCTCATGTATCGTGCTTTGGGGCAAGATATTTGCCCGTTTGGAGTTAGGTAGCTCCGGATACGCTGATGCAAGCCCTGAAGCCGGAACCATTATTGTACATCGAGGACATGGCAGCGGTCAGACCTTTCCAGTGCATCAATTCTTCAATGGAATGAATGAAATGACGGTACAAATATTACCAACAAACAGGCGCGAGAATATGTACAGCTATACAGCCCTACGGAAAGGTCCCAGCCTTGCACATGTTAGCATACAGGTCCATCAGCACACAGTCGCCGCAGCCTTGGCCTTACTTTCACACTTACGTTATGCCACCAATATCCACCACTTAAGTCTCACAGAGGTTCCGGGACTTGCCTGGACATGCATACAACAGCTTCATTCCTTCAGCATTAATACCAGATAGCGGTACAGTGATGTGAAAGCATTCTAAAAAATCAGCATGCAGATTAAAAGGGTCAGCGTACATTTCTCATGAAGCTGCCGTCAACATTACAAATATCTGCCAAACCGGTAACTGTAACCATCGCCTTTGCCGCAGAGCCCATATGCAGTCATCATTCTCCCCCGCACAGACCTCCTGTGGGCATGACGCCAACGTTTCAGGAGTTTGAGATGCCATGTAGTGGCCCTCGGATACGCCGTGCAAGCTGCATGTCCTTGGGCACTGAATGGTGTAAAGCAAAGGGCAGTGGGACCCGACAGGGCATCAGCAAATGTCGACAACTAGTGGTGCAACAAGGGCATGAAATGAAGTGTTCCCAAAAGGAGTCAACCAAAAGATTGACTGACATACGTGGGTTTAGTTATAGTTACAACTTATTCTTCCAGTGCTTCCTCGTTACAGATGAGGTGCAGCTATCAGGAAATAACTCAAAAAGAAGCAAAAACTCAAAATCTATTAAAAAATCGTGCACAGGCATCAGCATATGGAACCTGCAGCGGGACAGGGTGCTTTACTACTCAACTGATGGTGACACGCTTGGCATGAATAGCGCACAGGTTGCAGTCCTCAAGAAGGTGGACGAGCATGTCCTCTGAGGCCTACGATATTTCACATTCGGACGAACAGAACAAACGAGGATTATAAAGGCCATGGCGTGGAGAAGGGCCACTGGTCCGGCTGCTGTTATTATATTGTTTATCTCAAGGTACGACAGACAGGGTGGAGCTGGGCAAGTGGTAAGGCAAACTGAAACTAACCTCCTGGATCGCCATCATGGCCTCCACCGTCCATCGGAACGGTGTCGTCACCATTTGATTGCAAATCTCCTTAACCTGCCAGACCACACGGCATCCATTATGAAGCCATTATCCACAGAAGAACACAGGGCACCTAGGCAGTGAAATCCTACAAAACGCTTGCTGCCATCTGATTTCCAGATTGCATAATGTTGTAAAGGTTGCCTGTCTGATTAGAATTTGGAAACACAATATCATCAAGGCAAGCAGCCCATCCCATTCCACCCAGTGTCATTCTGCAAGGTCCCAAAGTTCCTGCACACTTGTGCCACGGGGCCCGTCCCCTAGCTGCAATAACTGCTCAGGAAACAATAATCTGATCCCTGCTTTTCCCGTCAAAGAAATGTCAGCTCTAGAATTGCACAATTCCGCGTGCTTCCCTCCTCTACCGCACAGGTCAGTCTACCTCCGAGCCCAGCGACACCCACCAGGCGAGCGAAAGGCAGCTTCCTGATTAGCAACCCCGTGCTCTTCTGATACTTTCTGATCTCCCGCAATGCAATTGTGCCGGGGCGATAGCGGTGCGGCTCTGTGGAAGAGTGCGATGTTGCACAGAAACCACGTGGATAAGTTAGCGTTAGGTTGCAGGAACGAGTCACCCATCTAGGAAATGAAAGCGTGCCGCAAGGAGTTGCGTGCATTTTGATGCTCAGCTATACTGCTGGCATTTGCAATGGAGGAACGTGATGGTGATGACATGATAGGAAGCCCAGGGTCAACACTCAGCCAGCTCGAGAATCAGATCAAGGAAAGGGATCAAAGGCATATGCGGCCCCTAAAACCAAGGTACTATACGGACCCGACTACATCAACGACCCCTCTCAGGATTCCAAGTTTAGTGGGTGGCCAGACCGGTTCGTTCACCGCTAGTAGCTACCCTCCCGTCCCAGCCCCTTGGGAGGTGCCCTGATCCCGCCCTGGCCGATACCTGGGGTACCGATATCATCCTGCCATTGCTACATACTTTTATTGGTTTTCTTGGCGACCACAACCCGAGCTGCTGAAGGCCCCGTCTTTGGCTTTGCCGGCGAGCCTTTTTTGCGCTGAAACGTAAAGCGGGAACAGGATGCAAACGTTATTCGAAAACTTGTCCGCTGCTTGGATGTGATAATAATTGCCGACCGTCCATAGTAAATTGCAACTTTCGTTGACCTTGGCACTGGAAACTCACCGGATTTGTCTGCTTAGTCCTTGCCATGCGGGCTGTTACAGGTCGATCGTTGAAGTTCTTGATCAGCTGAAAGACGCTTTCACAAACTTTATTACACTACGGCAAGAAGAAGAACCTGTACGCCCCGTCAACTACTCATATTTTGGATAGAAGTGGCCAATTAATGACCGACACGGATTCCTGGCTATATTGCATTACTTAATGCAAAGAAGGTCTTTATATAAAAAAAGCTGTCCCGCCAAAATCCGTACGGACATGCTTCTGTTTATCACCGTGTCTGCATCTTACAGATTTTGGTTTCATTCAGCATACAAGCATGTAGCAAACCGACGTGCCTGACATTCAGTTGCAGCTTACGAGGCCGATGACGCATTCCTAGAAACTGCAACAATAAGATGCGATGTAATCGGTCATGATAACTCCACGTCCAAGACTACAAATAGTTTAATATAAGAAAGCAATAGAATTTAGGGCCAAATAAACCTGCAGCGCTGGACGAGCCAAAGCTGCTTGCACGGGTGGGACGATGGTGCGCTTGGCGTCTTTTGCCGCTCGGAACACAGAGGCAAGGGCACAGGTAATAACGTTCCGCCTCGTACAAAGGACGCGCTGCATCACTTCCTCGGGTTTCATCCCGTCTGGTCTGCTGGTTACCCTCCTATCGTGATACCCAAAAGCAGTTCAGCATATCACAACGTCCATTATCCTCACATGATGAGACATATACACGTTGTTTTAGACGCCTTGCATGATAAGTTTGCCGCAGTAGGGTCATACAAACCATCTGTCTGACCTGCAATCTTCTCTTCAAGTCTCCTCCCTTAACATCTTCAGGCACGGGCAGATGGAGGGACGCCCAGGGGTGCAGCAGCTTTGGAACCGCATGTCGAGGAGACGCCGGAGGCGCAGGAGGCTTGCCTGGTATGAGGGACGGTTCAAACCCAACCCGTGCGGTGGACACACCCATGTGGTCATGTAGGATAGTGACGGAAGCGTAAAGAGGGAACGGATGTAGATAATCATACGCGCCATGGATGTGAGCAGTCTTCGGATGAGCCAGGTGTCCCAGCAAGCATAAGTTTTTATTGAGTACTACGATCTTGTTGTAGTTGCAGTCTCTCGATGCCCTGTGCTGCGCTGCCTCCTCCCCACAATTGCCCTTGCGTACCGTAGGTGGCATCATACCAGGCGGCGCTCATGAACGCTGCGGAGGGAAAGGCCCGGGAGGCTGTGGAGGGCTTCCAGGTGTGGCATCACCACTACTGCTCACACAACTTTCTGGGTCTGCCCAAAAGTGCAATATGGGAGGGAAAGGGTAATAATTGGATATGAGAGGCCCGTCCTAAAGGGTTGAAAAGTAGTTCCGACGGAGACGAGAGGATTTTGTAGCAGCAGACTCATGTGGACGCGATGATTAGACCTCAGGGTGATTCCCTCGCGAGGGAGGAATCCCGGGCAGGTCAGGTCAGGGTGTCTCCTGGGCGGGCGGGTTGCGGTGCTGCCCAAGCGATCCTGGCCGTTAAGTTGCCAGCCGCCAACTGGACAGATGGATGAACAAATGGATAGATCCATCGATGGATTCAACCACGGTGGCTGTGTCCATTGATGTGTCATCTGTCCAACGACGTGTCATAGGATACTGGCTTCCTCCATCGTGCCGAGCTGAGTTGCTCCGCCGTTGAAGCTGCTGTGTTGGCCCGGCTTGAGAGATGGTTGGATGGGGGGGTTCACAGTATTGATGACCATGTCAATTCTTCTCCCTCCTCATGCTCTCGGCACACCGTCCAGTACATAAGAAGCTAATTCTGACCCTGCATGCCTTTTCCCCTTTCTTTTTCAGGCTGTGTTGCGCCATCCCTTGTTGGCCGCTGGTCCCGACGGAGCAGCCGGTGGGCAGCTGGTCAATGCGGTTGGGATGGGGAACGGGTGGGGTGTGAACCGGGACAACGGACCTGGTGCTGTACAGTGGCCCGTGTCTACCGGCGGATAGAGAGAGAGCTGCACTGCGAGGAAGAAGAGCTCGGGGGAGAGAAACGGTTCATGGAAGGGAGGGAAGATGTGTGCGTGCGCGCGCGCAATAACATCCCGTCCTTACCTGTAAACCTAAAATCTGGCTGTTGCGCAGGCACCCGTGGCACACTGCGTGAGTTGCGTCTCCTGGCCACACGTAACCTGGCGGACCAACTTGGTGTGCTAGAAGAGCAGCATCGTCGTGAGCTGCAGTGGCAGGAGGATAGAGAGCAGGTGTTATCGGCATATCCGGGAAGCGGTGCTGGGGATAGCTGCAGAACCAACAGCACCAGCACGACGGCGCTACGGTTGCAGCTGTATGGCGAAGCTGTAATGCAGCTGTACGGGGATATGCAGGTGCGTGGCCAGGCGGTGATGGCTTGGGGAAAGAAGTGCTGCGTACGGAAACCGGATCCTAAGGATGTAAATGCATGCATGCATGCACTAAAACCAATATGCACATTGCGCCCTCGCCTTACCGCATTGCACGTATTTCCACATCCATCCATCCATCCATCCATCAACCAGGTGCTTGTCTTTGATTGCACCAAAGGCCCTGCCACGCTGCTGCCATGCCACTACGCAGCAGCAAGGCGCCGGCGCAGGCCCTAGCAGCGGCAGCTCCGGAAAATCCGGCGACTCTGTCTTATGGCATCGCTTGGCAGACGTGGCGAACCAGGACGGCCGTCTGGGATTGGCCCGGTACGCGCTGGAGTCAGGGCTGGCGGCGTCTGGGGGCCGCCATGTCATCATGCTGGAGAAATTGCTGCAGCTACAGCTCCGTACCGATGACGTAGTGGGGGCTCTGGGGAGCTGCCGCCGCCTAGCGGAGCTGGACCCATACCATCCGTGGTTACAGTCCGGCGGCGGTGCCAGCGGTAGCGGTAAGAGTTTGCAATCGCGGCTGCTTCAGCTAGTGGACCCACAAAAAGCGGCACTTGAGGATTTTTTGGAGCGGCAGCGGCTCGAGCAGCAGTATGTGTACGGATACGGGTATGGGCCGCCATACGGTACAACAGGTGAGGAGATGAGTTTGCACTGTGATGGCGGCGTCGATGGCGACAGCGACGGCCGCGACCCAGGGCAGGTTTGTGAAGGGGTGATGGCTGCAGGAGCGGTGGCTGTGGCGGCGGCAGGGCTGCCGCTGCTGAAGGCACCGGCGTTGGTGGGAGACTTGCCGGAGCCTCTAACCGTGAAGCGGCGGCGGCTCGAGGTGGTGGCAAGCGCGGGCTCAAATTTAGATATGGTACAGGCGCAGGTGGACAGAGTGGTTGACCTGGTAGTGCCCATTGCGGGCTACACAAAGGCGCTACAGCCGCGCTTGCCCCCAGCGGCTGACGGCACGACGGCGGCGGAACAAGCGCCGACGTTGGTTTCGGTCCATGACGGGAATGCCAGCGATGAATCTGGCGCCGAAGCATTGCCCGTCTACGACGCTGTCGCCGTTTTGACAGCTATAAACAGAGTGCTACGGAGCTTGCCGGGCCAGGGCAGCAACGATACCATTGGAGGGCTTCCGGGCGTTGAACAGCTGTTCGGTACAATTCTCCGCTTGCGTCCGGCGCCTGCGGGAACAGTCGACGCCGCCGCCGCTGCCGGCGCGGCAGCAGCAGGCGGGAAACTCCAGGCCCAGCACCCCTATGCTGCCACCGCCGCTGCCACCGCCGCTGCCGCTCCGGCGGCGGCTGGGAAGTCATGGCATGGGCCAGGAATGCAGGGGGTTAAAGGGGCGGAGGCGATGGACATAGATGGGGGGGAGGGTTTCACGGTGGCGGATGGAGTTACAAGCGACGGAGCCGATGAGCCGGAGGGTCCTGCGCAACCAGTGCTACGGAGGACGGCGGCGGCCCCGGGTCAGCGGCAGGGCGGCACCGGCGCCGCGCGAGGCCTGGCGGCTGCAATGGCCGCTGCTGCTGCCGAGACGGCACCGGTACGGACGAGCGCCAGGCGAGCAGCTCGTGATGCCGCCGCTGCCGCCGCGACGGCGGCGGCGGCAGCTGCAGCAACGGCGAATCTGGCGGACGTTGACGGCGGCAGCACGAGCCTTATCGCAACTGCGGCCGACCATGCGTTCGCGGCGGCGATGGCAGCCCGCAATCGGGTGGTTGGCGGTGGTGTTAACGTCGGTGCTGGTGGGAATGGTGCAGCGGGAACGTCAACTGCGGGCGAGGACACCTCGGCAACAGCACTGGCGTGGCGGCGCTGGTGGCATCAGCTGCAGCGGTCTGTCAGCACTCAGGGGGAAGGTGTGGGAGTGTCGGAGGCTTCAGGGGCAACCATGGCGGCGTCACGGCAGGAGTCTGTCGCAGGGGCCACATACGCAAAGCTTCCGATGCCGCCCACAAGTGCAGCCTCCTCAGGCGGTCAGCTATTTCAGTCTGCTTTTCCGGCCCCGGCCGTGATTGTGGATCCAACGAAGGTCGGTGGAGCCGCACAGGCAGTCCTCGCAGACAGCCCAACACGCACCTGCAGGGGCACGGCGTCCCCTGAGACGCATGTCGGAATCCAATCCGGTAACAACGGCGGCCGCGATAAAGGTGCATCGACATGCCCGACGCTAGATCCTCGAAAGCACGGACCCATGGGTCATTTCCTTGTAGAAGGCGGCGGCATCCTCACAATCGCTACTGCCGCTCTCCTCGGGGTGCTGGAGGACCCAGGAGCTCTGAGCACCTGCCCGCAGCTCGTACGCCAGGTCCTGCTGCTAGAGCCGTACGTCAGTCACGCGCTGTACGACAGCAGCGGCGGTGACGCCACCACTGCCACGGCGGAAGTGGCAATGTCGCGTTGGGCGCTGCTGGCGGCGCTGCACCTGGAGCAGGCCATGTTGCTCCAGGAAGGCGAGGAGGGTGGTGGTGGCGACGGTGGGGCCGCCGCTGCTGGCGCTGCCAGCAGGGGAGCATCCCAGCCCACGGCCGCCGGATGGAAAGCAGGGTCAGGTAAGCCGCGCGCGCAGCCGAAGAGCAAAGCCGCGGCGGCACGGGCGCTGACGGATGCGGCTGGTGGATTAGACCCGGCGTCCGCGAACGTAGCTGCTGTCGGGGCAGTGGCGGCCGCGGCGCCTGCGGTAGATGACCTGGGCACGATTGACGTTCGTGAACATATCTCCCGGGCTAAGGATCTCCTGCGGCGCCTGCTGGCGGAGACCGTGATGCTCGGTATGGGGATCATTCTGGGGGCAGGATCAGGAGAGCCATTCGCGTGGACGGACAATGCAGCTGAGGCTGCTGACGCTGATGCCACTGGTGGCGGTGGCGGCGGCGGCGGTGGCGGCGGCTCCTCATGGGCGGCGGCGTCAACGTCTGCACTCACAGACATGGCTACCGCTCCAGGTATGGGAGTGCTGGAGGGCGTGGCGCGGATCAGTTGCCAGTGATATAGCGGAAGACAATCGTTAGCTGGCCTGGGGTCTCCCCATCTGTTGTCCATCGGGCCGCGCGATGCTGGCCACATCCCAATGAGCAGTGACTGTGTCTTCTACAGCTATTCCTTATTGCCTCTGCCTATTGGGCTTTCGGCTACTCATTAGGCCCTGTGAGGAAGGGGTCGGGATCGTCAACCTGTCTGTGACACATTGGTCGTTGCGCGGGGTCAGGAAGTGGAGCTTACGGCGTTGGTTGCACCTCCGGCCATGATTGGATACTGCATCAGCGTTGGCAGCACCCTAAACTTGGCAGCAGCAGGGTGCCGCTGGCACACCTCCCTCACGTTGCGGTGATGCTTCCTCCCTTCCCTGCTTGTATGAACCATACATCGACCGTATGCCAGACACATTTGACGTATACACCCACATATGTATATATATATATATTTTTTTTTTTATTTACATATTTATCTACATATATTTACGTGTACGTGTGTATATTATATAAATCACATCTATGTATGCACACATGTATGATGTTCGAAGCTTGCTCTACCCAGGTGCTGAGGGCGACGTTGAAAATCAGGGCGCGGGTCAAACGGCGACAGGGCCGGCATCGGAGCAAACTGTACGGCGGGACGGTGCTGCATTAGCGCTCGTATACCGCCGCGCGATGTCGATGTACCGGTGGCTCCGGGGCCACCTGCTGGAGCGGGAGAACAGAGTGAGTGCAACCTCACGATCGCACTCCATGGACCCCAGTCTTTCGTCCGTCCCATAACGAATTCGGTTTCCGTTTCATTGGTTTCGGCTTTGGATTTTGCCTCTCTTTTTTCTACGGCAAGGTCCTCCCGTTAAGCGGGATTGCCTTTACATGACATGTAGAAATGAACTGACTACCAACACCGACACTTACACCAGGCCCACCAACAACACCAAACCCGAAACCAACACATACAACAGCGCCACCAGCGTTCCATGTTGACGGAATTATGCATTCCCCCTACGGAAGGGCCCTACGGAAGGGCCGCCTTGGCGCTGGGCCGTCATTCCAAGGTTTCCGCCGTTGAGAATCTGGAAACCGACCCCTCACATTTTCACACTCGCTTTTGGGTTTGGTTATGACTTTGCGAATGCCTTGGCCAGTGTCGATTGATGCCCATAACGTACTTGCCATGGTGCTGGTTGTCAGGTGCTCGAGGCGCAAGAGTCATACCTCCAATGTCTGGGTGCGCTGCCGGCTGCGGGCAGCCAGGCCATTGCTCTCACCGGTAATGGTGGTGCACACTCCGGACACGACACCGCGCAAACCGGGCTGTGCACGACGACGCGGACGGGATACGATATGTTGGAAGACAGATGGTCGCTGGGCGCCGCAGCCGCATCAAACCAACGGAGACGCTTCGGAACCAACCTGGACAGTGCCTGCGGAGGCGGCGGGATCTGGCCTGGTTGCTGGTCTCTGCCGGGCTGTAGCATCTTGCAGCCGCCGACGGCGGCAGCGGTACAAGTTCGCGTGCGCGCCCTGGAAGTCTTCCGTACAATGGCGTCCGCGGAGCAGCTGGTGGCTTCGGGCGAGTATGAGCAAGCTGTTATGACTTTACGAGATGTGGCATTTCCACAGCGGCCGCTGCTGCTTGCGGTGGGCTCGGGCGTGGCGTCGGCTGCTGCGTCGGCAGCTCCTGACGTCGAGGACCTGCCGTCAAGCGCTGCCGCTCAGGCGGCGGATGCGGAGGCCAGCGGCGATGGATCGCCTTTTGCAGCTATTACTGCTGCGCGTAACCAGGCACGTGTGCAGGTGCGTGCGGTACAGCTGCTGAAGGAGGCCTTGATGGGACTGCTACAGCCACGACCACCGCAGACACAATCACCGCCGCCGCCGCCACCGCCGGCGCAGACACCGCAGCAGACACAACAGGCGCAAGAGCAGCGACAGAGCCTGCGCCCAGACGGCCCACTGGCGCAGCGTGATATGGGCCCGCTTCCCGCAGCTGCGTCCGTGCCTGACGCGACTCCTCCGGGATCTGCTGTGGTGGCAGCTCCTGCCGCCGTCGCCGCCGCTGCAGACGCGCCCCCACGTCCCGCAGCTGCCGTTGAGGCTGCAGCGGTTAAGACAGGTACTGGTGGCGCGTATCTACCGGTGTTGACGGCGGGCAAGGCGTGCGAGGGTGCAGCGGACGACGCTGCTGCCATGGACATTGATCAAATACCGCACGTTCAGGGGGGGAATGACGCGCCCATTTCGCGGGCGGAGGTGGTGGTGGTGCCTGATGCTCTTATGGGTGAGGCGCCTGTGGCTGCGGTGGCGGCGAGTAATGCAGCTGTAGCGGAGGCGGTCGCAGCAGCAGCAGCAGAGGCCCGGGCGGCTGCAGCAGAGCAGGAGCGTGTGATGCGAGCTGCGCAGCGCCCGTATCGGAAGCTGCTCCTCCGGTGCAATTTGGCGCTCCTTTGTTTTAACCTACGGCGAGTGGTGGCGGAGGCGATGGAGCCACTGGCATCAAGCCCCTCCACCGCCACTGCGATGGCTGCGGCAGCGGTGCTGCGCGGACCAGCGGCGGAGATTCATGACTGCGTCTTGGCATTACGGGCCTGCCGGCAGGTTGGCCGAGATGCTGCCGTCACTGCAACTGAAGCTATCAAAGCTTCTGGCGAGTCTGAAGAAGAGGAGCTCGACGATGACGCCGGCATGGCCCATCCAACTATCCTGCAGGACCAGGGCACCAAATCTGACGATAATTACTCCGACATCCTGCCGGCGGCATGTTTGCCTTGGGTACGGCAGGTTCAACTCCGCTTGTTGTCATACCTTCAGGCCTTGCAGACCGTTTCCCTGCTCGTGGAGCCCCCGGCAATGGTATCCGCTGTAGCGGGTCCGGGGATGGGAGCGGCGGCGGCTGGCACCGGTAGTGGCCATACCCTGGGCCGTCTTAACACCCGCATTCAGATTGCAAAAGCTCTTCGTGGCATTATGCTTGAGACGAGTCTGGGTATTATGGCGTGCCACCGCCTGGACTCCAATGCCGCCGGAGGGTCCGACGCCTGCTACAGCTTCCTGACCGGCCTGACGACGGTACTGTGCTGCAGCCGCCCCGGGTTGGCAGTTGCAGTGGCGGGGGGCCATGTGGCGACGGCGGCGCCGCCGGCGGCGCCAGGAGCCGCAGGTTGGGCAGCCATTGCCCCCATCGCCTCTGCCAGTGGTGGAGGTGGAGGATCCACTGCTGCCACGGCGGCCGCCGCGGCTGCTGCTGCTGCAGCGTCGTCGCCGTGGGAGCTGGAGCCTGTCCTCCGGGAGGCGCTACAGATGCTTCAGTTGCACGTGTATGATCTAGCGGGCGGCAAGATCATGGGCTTCCTTCCCCAAAGGAGCGAAAGAAGGGACGCAGCCTTGCACCCGTCGGGGGATGGCCCTGATACCATGGCGCTGGCTGCCCGGGGCGGTGGCGGTGGCGGTAGTACAGCTTCCCATGGCCAGGCACCCGCAGACACTGGCGCTGCCATCGGTATGGAGGTAGATAAGACGGCCGCAGTTGTGGAAGTACGGCCCCACGGCATCGTACAGCATGGCGAGGATTTGGGTCCGGATTTGGATTTGGACGGCGGCGCGGGTGACTGCTCCTGGCCCGGTCTGCTGGCAGTTCAGGTATTTTCCTGGAGGGGCTCGGAAGGTGACACCGATGACGGTGGCGGGGATGAAGCCGACGGAGGTATTGCTCTTAGGAGTACACCGTCAGGGGACGCCGCCGCCACCGCCGCCGCCGCGGGTGTGGCGGGGACGGCTTCAACGGCAGTGGCGGCGTCCAGTGCAGAGCACGTGGCATGGCCAATTTGCGGCGCCGCTGGAAGTAGCGCAGTAGCAGCCCTTCCGGATCTGGAGTCACTTCCGCCGTTGAAAGCCGCTATGGCTGTCCTGACCGCTGTTGAGCGCGCCCGCTGCAGCGGTGGCCATGCCGAAGGGGGAGCCCAGACGGCGACGACGGAGGCGGAAACGGAGCGCCGGGTGGCGGTGTTGCAGAAGTTATGCGGGGCACAGGCCCAATTGCTGTGGCTATTGTTCGGCGTGGACTTTCCCTGGAGGGATCGCGGCTGGGGCTTTGGGCTGCCTACGTCCGCGGTAAAGCTCTTGTCTCGGCTTGATGTTCGCCCGGTCCACAGCCGTGTGCACTAATGCGATTGTCTCCTGCGTGATCGTGGTTCCCGCTAACATGCGGCTTCACACGCGTCCAATGCTTCTTGTTTGACATCGGCTATAGCAAAATTTCTTGACCCTAAGAGCGATGTAGTATTTTAAAAAGTTTTCGGTTCAAACCCGGGACTGATTAAAACCTTTCAATAATTATTTGATTAAAAAATTTAAATTATTAGAATTATAAGAAGGCGCCGAGCTTTACTGGTCTGACATCGTGCGTATATATGTGTCTCTTTTTTTATTTATTTATCTATTTTATTTATAATTTATTCTAATTAAATTTATTTATTTATAATTCGTTACATTATTACGACTTATCTATAATTATTTAATTAATTATTATTTATATTTATATTTTTTAGAATTAATTCATCAATTAATTTCACCTATAGGACTATAACCCATGTTGGCTCGACATGCACAGTGGGGGACGGCAATAGGCGCCATCGAGGGTGTAATGTATATCCTTTCCTATTATTAAAACGACATGCACAGGAAGGCCTTATGCATCGCAATCCTGCGACAAGGGCTAATGGCTGTGCTGACATGCATCCAACCAACAACATGCATCCAACCAACAACATGCAGCGTTTACAGCCCCTTTCCTTCTCTGCGTCCCTACTCTATATGCCTTGACTGCGCCCCGCTTGGAGATATCTCGACTCCTGTCGGGCGCCTGATGTCCGGCCGTCCTGCCTGCGTCTGAGCCTCGAGCCTGTACTTCCACCTTTCCCGCTTTTCAATAATTCCATCATTGCTAGTACTTCACAGCGCTGCTGCGTTCCCGAATGTAATTCAATTAGGTTGCCTGTCGCAGGCTGCTAACGAGACTGCCGCTGCGGAGGGGGCCAGTGACACGCCCTTCGTGCCCGGCGTTGAGGACGCCCGGCTCCTGTGGCGAATCGTGGGACCCCACGCAATGCTGTTGGCCACACCGCCGGAAGTGCCCGGGCTGTCGGGGGAGGCGCGGGCGGCTCTGGACGCGGGCTTTGCGGCGCAGCTGAGGGTAGGGTGCGGACTGGAGTAGCGCGGGATGGAGCACACGTTGGATGGGGTGGACTTGGGGAATTGTGCCTTGGGTGTGCTTCGACCGGGGGAAAGGCATTGGACAGGCGTTACGCAGAGGCGGCCGGGTTACCTCCAGCTGCTACTTCTGCTACTGCTGCGGCATTTGTGGCCACGGAGAGTCGGAAGTTCGCGGCAGGGCACAGCAGCTCTGCTGGTATGCAGCTGGTATGGTGGACTGTGGAAGGCTCTGACCGGATCCGGATGCGCGTACGTACGATCTGCGCAATGGAAGGAAGGACATCTACGTATGTAGTTAGTGAACCGATTTTCCGAACTGATGCGGCCGAAGTCACCTGTATCCTACTGCTGTGAGTTTTCCATCCCTCTCGTTAATGTGCGTCTCGTACGCTTTCGCTCACCCCTCACCCAGTACCCCTCACCCCTTACCTGGTACGTATGCGCTTCTGTGTATGCTTGCGCTCTTTTCCCTTTCCGAGGTCTTCGCTTTAAGAAACAATACGTCTGGGACCGGCTGCTGCAGGGCCTGCTGCCGACCTTGGACTTCCTGGCGAGCTCCCTACCTGCCCTGCCGGAGGCCGTCCTCTCCGCCAGCTGCGCGCACCGCTACCTGCACAACCCCCACCAAGACAACCTGACACTTGCACTTAATCCTGAGGTACACCTGCCGGAATGGCTGCGACCACCGCCACAGCCGTCACGATTACCGCTCATGCAGGCCGCTGATGCTGCCGCCGATGTGGCTCCGCCCGCCGGGGTGCTTGAGTTTCTCGCGGCGGAGGTCCGGCGGCAGCGTGCTGTGGATCCTCTTTGGGAGGTAGGGTCACAGATGCTTTCACAAAACCATCCACGGAACGCAGCAAATCCGCAAATCTACCCCAAAATCGCAGATCCATTGATTTTCTGCTCCTACCTCTTCCTCCGAACATGCAACCCGAAGCTGTTTTATAGCCAGAAGCTGCATTCTTTGTTCCTGTTGAGTTGGTGTGTAGTAGGGCAGCGTGGGGGGGGATGCTGGCAACTGAGGGCGAACCCCTCATCACCTCTCATCACAGCTTTGGTTTCCATTTCGTGTACATGTGCCTCCATTCGCCGCTAATGTGCATCACGGATTGGGGTGTGCCGAATGGACCTGATTAGAATCTGAATAGAGTCTGAGTTGAAAACACTAAATGGCCGATCAGGAGGCAGTTTATTTCAGCCATAGTCACATCCGTCACTTACTCACCGATATCCGTCACACATTTGGAGTTTCCTGCATTTCCGCATTGGCAGTTCGAAATGAGTTTTAAGAACGGCGCACGATGCGATAGGGCCAGGGAAGGCTGCAGTCCTGGTCGGGGGCGAGGAACGGACCAAATCGCCCCGCCATCGACCACTATGCAGCAATGCCGTTTACGATGAATGCAGCGGCACCCGCTCCATTATTGCTGTACGACACATCGCAAATAGACGCTTGCTGGAATGCTTTGTCTCCCCCCTTCTCTGTCTCTCCATCTCTCCCTCCCTCTCTCTGTTCCTCCCTGTCTCCCTCCCTCTCTACCCTCCCTGTCTCCCTCCCTCTCTACCCCTCCCTGTCTCCCTCCCTCTCTACCCCTCCCTGTCTCCCTCCCTCTCTACCCCTCCCTGTCTCCCTCCCTCTCTACCCCTCCCTGTCTCCCTCCCTCTCTACCCCTCCCTGTCTCCCTCCCTCTCTACCCCTCCCTGTCTCCCTCCCTGTCTCCTTCCCTCTCCCTCCCTTCTCTCTCATGCACGCGCGTGGTGGATGTTCTCCGCTGTTGCCTGAGCCTATTCTGTCCTGGCACTGTGGTATGGGTTCTGCAGCATCTTGGCCGCAGCGCATCATTGAGAAGCATCCGTTTGTCTGTCTCCGACATTGTCGGTGATATGTATGGTTGCATGCACAGTGGCTACGCCGCTTGATAGCGGTCGCGCCTGCGTACGTTACGCTTTACTAAGTACGAACCTGCCGTGCCTTCTGCTGTTGTTGCGTGCTGTGCTGCCGCCGCCGACAACCTGGCGACGCCGCGGACGCCGCGTCACAGATCCACCGTTGGCTTTACTTCTGTATCCTTCGTGCTCGAGGTCTGGATCAAGAACCCCTGCAGGTGCGACAGCAGCCGCACCGGGCCGGCGGCGGCGGCGGTGGTGGTGGCGCTGGCAGCGCGCCTGCCGCCACCACCGTCGCTGCCAGCCTGTTGTGCGCCGACAGCGACTCCTCCGCGGAGCTGGGGGCGGATGCAGCGGTGGTTCTGTACGACCTGGCGCTGAATCCCACTCGGCTTCAGTCGTGGGGTGCAATGCAGGCTCTGTACACGGAGGCCGTCAGGTGGGGCTATATGAGGGAGGGGTCGACGACGGGGTGTTCCGGGTCGAGGAGGCTGACAATTACAGAGGACACGGTCCACAGCATACGATCGCAGGACACGGTCACGGGACACGGGCCATACACACTGCCTGGTTGGGGGGTGTCTGCGGTGTCCTCGGAGCGGGTTGGTGGTAGTTCAGGCTGCTAAAATCACGTCTCCGACCTGCCCTTCCCTCACTTGAGGATCGCTGCGGTGGGGCCCCCAACCCAAACCACACCACAGCCGAAGCGACCGACGAATACATGGAATACGCCACGTGCGTTTCGCTACGGGGGCGACCGACGACGTCCTCAATGCGGCACCTCGGTGCACTTTACAGCTGAGGATCGTGCAGACCGCATGGGCCTCTGACACGGTCGGCCCCTCCCTAGCCTTAAGCGAAGCTAGAGGCGAGGCGGTACTGAAGCGATGTATACATCCCTGCTGTGTCCCTGCTTTGCTTTCGATTCCCAGGCGGCTGCTGAACGAAACAGCGCTGAACTTGGAGGTCGGGGCATTCCGCTTGCAGCAGCAGCAGCAACAACAGCAGCAACAACAACAATCATTGTTGTCGCCTCCACCGCCTCCGGCACCACCTGCGCAGCAACAGCAATCGGAGGTCCTGGTGGAGCAGGCTCAGGCTCAGGCCCAGGCCCAGGCGCAGCTGGCGAAGCTGTGGCGCATGGCGGTGAGAGCGGACTGGGCAGGCAGGCAGGCTGGCTCGCCGGATGAATTGCGAAACAGTGATCGTTCTCAATATTTCAGAAGCCTCGTGGTTCTTTCTTTTTCTATCGGTTATGTGCTGAACCCTTAAGAGGAGCCAGCTGAGTAAGAGTGCAGCAAAAGAAGCGTCGTTTGTCTGTCTGTCTGTCTGTCTG
Source organism: Volvox reticuliferus (assembly GCA_019650235.1). Classification (NCBI taxonomy): domain Eukaryota; kingdom Viridiplantae; phylum Chlorophyta; class Chlorophyceae; order Chlamydomonadales; family Volvocaceae; genus Volvox; species Volvox reticuliferus. The sequence goes on from BNCP01000060.1 coordinate 558,038, forward strand.
CTGAGGATTCGAATTGCGATGCACTTCTGGTTGCGCTGCTTAACTTGGTTAGCTATAATCCGCGATGTACGAATGCCATGAATCCAAAAAGAATGAAATTTGACGCGTTCATGACCTCTTCGCAACAACACTTCACACGTAATGTTGGGCGCCGCCTTGGGAGGAATGTCGCAGGTACGTTCCGCCGCCGCGGCGATAAGATTGGATCCAGATCCAGAATCGCGGGCTTTCCGCCGCGAGCAACTCGCCGTACTGCACTACGACATGATCGCGCCGTATTATCCTTTGTACGACGCCTGGACTGTGGCGGATGCACCGGATGTGGCTGCACGGGCGTCATCGGCGGCAGCGGTGGAGACGGACGTCGGAGGTGCCGCCGCCGCTGCCGGTGTACTGACGGTCCTTTCAACAGCGGCGGCGCCGCCACCGGAAACACTGCATTACGGTATCGCTTCCGACGACGTTGATGAGTTGTGGTACAACAGCAGCCGGATGCCGTACTTGGCTGTTGTACGGCGCGACTGGCGCTATCAGGCGGCTTGTGTGATAGCGGCCGACATGTGGACACGCGCCGCAAGGATCTTGACGGGTAGGTGTCGTACAACGCCATACTCTTATTTTTCGGCTTCCCAGCACGGATTGTAAATTGAATGGGATATTCTTCTCTTCGGGTATTATAAGGGTATTATATGCATATGTATATGTAAACAGCTAAGGTGCTTCAGTGGTGGCCGACCTTGAAAGCCATCTAAGATCCTCTCTCTCTCTGAGCTTACAAAGATGTACTTGGGCCCGCAGCAGCCCGGGTTTCTCGGTGCGGTCTCTCCTTCCGCCGACTGTTCCCCGCTGTTCTGCTCACCGATGCGCCTGTTCCTCTGTGTGTGGGAAAGCTCATGCATTCCGGCCCGGTCTCTTGTCCCAAGTGCCCGTGCCAGACCCCCCATTCGCTGTCTGCATCTGTGCATACCGCGGCAGGGCTTTCCGCTAATAAGCCGCGAGCTAACCACACAGTGCAGCAGTCAGGAAATATCTTACCTGGTCTAGACCAAAATCTTCAATAAGTTTAAACGGATCGTTGGTGACACACTGAGCCCGCTTTAAAGCACTACTAATTGGTCTCGAAACTTTAGAAAAATCATTCCCATTCTTTGGTTATGTTTGGAAAGACAAAAACAAAATGACTAACATCCTAGGTTACCACTTAATCATTTTAGGTCTAGGTGCTTGGTTACTTGTTTGGAACTGATCCAAACCCTGGCTGCCCTCCTGGATCATGGATCTTGTACGGCGACCCGGATTCCGGTGGGTAGGCGAGTGGCAGCACGAGTATTTTCTGGGCTTGGTGCAGGCGCGACGCAAGCTGCAGGGGTGGCGCACCCGCTGCTTGGACCACCTGGCGACGGCGACCATGCTGGCAGCAGCGGAGCCGCAGTACGCCGGCGGCGGCCTGTTGGCGCCGCTGGTGGCTCTTCACGGCCGCCGACTGCTGTGGCTGGCGAAGGCGGCAGCCCAGCGGCCGCGGCGGCGTGACGGCAGCGAAGTCCGCGGTGGCGACGAGATGGCGGAGATGATGGAGGGGGTGGCGGCAGTTGAAAATGGCGGAGAGGCGGAGGAGTTGCGGTTACGTGAACTCTTAGACTTATGTGGAAGGTGGGAGCGTCGTAGGATGCGCAGGTCCGGATTGTCTTCCTCACAACCGTCACCTCTCAGAGGGATGTCATCCGTTCACGTATCGCATTCAATGGCACCGCCCAAGTCCCGGGTGGTGGGTGGCAACAGGCAGGGAATCATCCATATAGGAGGCCGCGACTAGCAGCCGGGACATTCACGAGCACCCAGGGTTGTGTTCTTGTTTGCCAATTGCCAATGAGCCGTGGGTGGCCACGGCGAGCAGCAGGCAGAAGGAAAAGCAGCTGGGAAAAGGAGGAGGGTACACGCTTGCGAGCTGATTTTCGGCGCTGCGGTCGCGGCTCCGCACTTTGCACTTTGCAGGGCTCTCGTCTGTCGTGTTGGCGCGATTTCCATCTTTTCTCATTCACACTATTCCGTTGGTTATTTCTGCGCAACAAAAGGGATGTTGTATTTGTTTGTTTGTGTTTGTTGATATATTATATTACAATATTTTATTATTGTTGTATATAATTTTAATTTTTATTATATTGTAAATTACATATCATATTAGCTTCCCGTTCTGATGGGCGTTGTGTTTGCATTTGCAACCTGCCTCTCCCTGACGGCATACGCTATTCGCCCAAATGTTCGCCGTACATTGCACATTGCCGCCGTACCCCGTACATGCAGGTACTGCTTCCAGCGCAGCCTTGCCTTTAGACTGCACCCCGGCTGTGACGGCACAAGACCACCATCAGTCGTACTGGCCTCGGATGCTGCCGCCGTAGCTGCGGGTGCATTCGCCACTTCGGTTAAGGCCGACACGATGACGGCGACCGTGCCGGATCAGGGACAACGGATGGCGATAGCGCCGATGTCACCAATAGCCCCAGGACTACCTGCGGGGGGGGAAGGGCTAGCAGCGACACAGCCGACGGAGGCTGCCGCCGCCGCGGCGACGGCGACGGTGGATGAGCTGCTGGTGGGTCAACATGATCGCGTTTGGGTAAAGGTCTCCACACCCCCGGTGCACCGATCACTTTCAAAGGACATAAGGACAAAAAGAACAACCTTCTTCAATGTTGATATTCAAAAGAGTACAAACTTCGTTGGCAATCGGAGCTTAAAGGGGGAGGCCAGCTCTCAGACAAGGTTCCCTGGGGCCATGTTCTGGAGAATCTGCTGGTCCTCCATGTAGCCCCGGAATAAAATATTGTAGTACGACATGTTTTTAATAATCGTTTTTAATAATCTCTATCAAAATTTGGAATTGTTTGTTTGTCCAGACGCACCAATCCACCGGACCTTCGCCTTTTCTTTGCAGGAGCTGATGATCGACGATGCCCGTAAGGCTCTGCTTTTCGCCGTACGCTCGTACAAGGGTGGCAAGGAGCAACACCACTACCATCCCGCCAGGTCTGAGGCGCAATCTCCTCCCCGTCTCCTCTGTCATTACATATGTGTGTATTATTGTTGCTGTCACCTCCGTCATAAATTTTAGGTTTTATCATCATCATCATCGTCACCATCATCATCATTGTCATTATTATCATCATTTTATTCTTCTTCTTATTATTATTCTTATTATTCGCCTTGCCGTTGCTTAGTCTAAGATAAGTGCGCAGCGCACGGCTTATGCCTTATGTCGTGGACGCTGCTGCTGTAAATTGAGATGAGGTGCACGGTACACGACGCCCCCGATATCGTCCTCGCTGCTGTGCCTCCGTCAGATATGTTCTGGCCCGTTGTGAGGTGCTGTTGGGGCGGCCAGAGGACGCGGATGCCCAGTTGCGGCCGCTGTTCACCCCCGCCCGCGGTCGCGCGGCCTTCACCCTCAACATGGGCCGCATCGGTGACCGTGGCTTCGGCCAGCTGCGCCGCAAGGCCGCCGCGGCCGCGCGCGCAGCTGGGCAAAAACAAAAGCGCAAATTGTCGCAACAGCAGCAACAGCCGCCGGGCAAGACGGCTCAGGAGAGGCGGTCGCAAGGACAGGAGGGGAGGGCGGTGCCTGCCGCCGCCGTCACTTTGCGGCGCGCAGGTGTCAGTCGTCCAGTGTCTCATGGATTGATTGGGGACCGGGGTACGGAAAGTCGGCGTCGCGACGGCGGCAGCGGCGGCAGTGGTGGAAATGGCCGGCGAGGTGGGTCGGTGGGACCGTCGTCACAGAATCCGGATCTGGATCAAAATCCGGAGGACTCGCAGCAGGAAGTCGAGCAGTGCCCGCAACAGACCCACACCAGACGTCAAAGGGGCGGCTCTGCCGTGATGGCGGCCGTGGCGAAGGAGGAAGCTCAGGACACCCAGCAGGAAGATGATGGTGATGATGCGACCGATGCGGAGGCGGTCAAGGGAAGGGGAAAAGGTGACAGGCCAGTGAAGCGGCGGCGGCGGCGGCAGGAGGAGGAGGAAACGCTGGAGTCCGCAGAGCCTACAGGCGGCTCGGATGGGGAGGTTGCCGCGGGAGTGGCGGGTGAGGGCGATGGGGACCACGATATGGAGTCACAGTCACCGCCACCGTCGCCGTCGCAGCTGCGGCAACCACAGGACCAGCAAACGCAGCTCGTCGTGGAGGAGGGGCCCAGCGGGCCAGGTGCTGGTGGGCGCCAGGGCCAGGGCGAAGGTGTCGATGCGGCATCCCAACTTCATCCCGACGGCGACCTGCGCAGGAGTCTGCCTAGGGCGCTGTGGGCGGCGGAGCCGGAGGTACGACGAATCTCCTGGCGGGGCTGGCAAAATGACGACAGGGGCCGATGGGTCGCATGCTCCGGGTCGATTGGTTTTGTATCACAAAGCAATGGTTTGTGTCGTATTGATGATGTGTGAATGTGTATCATCGCGCGTTCGGCGAAGGGCGGTTTCTGCGCACTCCCCACGTTCCTACATCGGGTTCGACCTCTTTTGGTGTTATCATTCGATCACTCGATCGGCTCTATGTGCAATTTCGCAATGCTCAAAAACGATCCCTTTCATTGCCCTGTGTCTGTCTGTCTGTCTGTCTGTCTTGTCGTCCTCGTTCGCGCTCCCGCCGACATGCATCCCGTAGTCCCGTGCAAGTTGCGGTCCCCGCGCTTCCCCCGCTGGATGGGTTTTTGGTTCACTTCCCCACAGATGGTGGTTGGTAACGGCCTGGAGGAGAGTGAGCGCGAGCACGTCACGGCATTGCGGAAATGCCTGGCGCTGTACATTCGGGTAAGTACGATACCTGAGGGACGGTGATGGTTGTACTGTTGTTGTTATTGTTGTTGTTATTGTTGTTGTTATTGTTGTTGTCGGTGGTGCTGATGTGCCTGGTCAAGGTTTATTCCGTTTAGGGAGGGTACCTGGGTGCACTGACTGGAAGGTGAAGGTGCGGCTCCGCCAGCTCAGACCTGTAGGAATAATTTGGAGAGCAAAGGAAGGCCGATAAGATGTTATTTGTCGTTTACAGTTTACAAGGCACTCGTAAGTTGCATTTTGGTTTCGGTGCAGATCGTAGCGAGGTGGTTGTACGAGGGTAGGGTAGCTTGGGTAAGGGTAGCGGGCGTTAGGTTGGGCTGCAGCTACTGCTGGCGGCTACTACTGCTGGGTGCTGAGTGCTTCCGTTCTCACGGCAGCTCCGAAATGAGTTTGCGGATGAGTTTGCAACATCCTTTCCCGTGTGTGCTTGTGCTTGTGCTTGTGCCTGTGTTTTTCTTTTTATTTATGGGTATGTGTTCGCATGTGCATGTGCATGTGCATGTGCCGGCGGGGACGGGGGTGGGGGCGCGTGCGGATGTGTGGATGTGTGTTACGAGGTCGGGTCTCTGGACAGCCGACCCGGCCAACATTTGGGCCTTTCTGGGCCACCCGCCCGCCTGCCAACCAACCCTCCTCTCCAAATATAGGTTGCATGGGAGCGGTCAGACCTTGCAACCTTACAGGCTGCCGTACCTGTCCTGTACGGTGCCACGGAGAAGATGCCATACGTTCGCGACCTGGCAGCGCTAGCGCTGGGCCTGGCAGCGACAGGCGCGGTGGTGGCAGCATGTGATGTCGTTGGCGTGTCCCTGACGGATGTGGCTGGCCGCATGGGTGGCACGACGGAAGCCGGACGTAACGGCGGTGGCGGTGCCGCGTCGCCTGGCAGCGAGACGGCCGCCGGCGAGGCCTGGCTTCAGAGGTTGCTGGAGGAACGCGTGCAACGACTGTTTAAGACTGCATTAGGTGAAGCTGCGGCGGCGGCAGAGGCAGCGGTGGCGGCAGAGGCAGCGGCGGCGGAAGCAGCAGGAGGGGAAGCAGCAGCAGCAGCCGGAGGCAACATGGCAATCGACAATGCCGGTGCGGGTGGTGCAGGAGGTCAAGGGGCGGAGGACATGGAGAAATGCCGCGATGCGATGCAACTTGATGGTCCAGGCGCTGCGCCAACTCTGATCCCCGCACCTCCCGGTGATCTGGGCGATGCGGACCAAATGCAGCAGTCACAACCACAGCCGCAACCGCAGGCGGGTGCACGAGAGGCAGGAGGCCCTGCAACGCGGACTTCCCGTGGCGGTCCCAGCTCCGCTATCGTTGGTGTTGGTAGCAGTGGTGGCAGCGGGACCCATGGCGGTGCCGGCGCAAGCGCCGCCGCCAGCGGCGCTGCTGCTCCTGTCGCTACTAGCCGATCGGCGCTCGCCTCTTCCCCGTCCTGGATGGCTTTATTGGATGCTCTGGCGCCCCTGTGTGCCCTCAACTTCGACTATTGGATGGATTCGGCCGGTGCCGGCGGCGCCGGTTCCCAGGCACCAGCCAGGCCGAGCCTGGTGACGGCGGCGGTGCGGGCTGAAACTGCCACCCGGCAGTACGGGCGGCAGGTGCCGGGGGCGAAGGCGGCGGCGGTGCTTCAAGAGCCGCTGCTACGGTGCTTCAGCTTGCAGTACATTCAGGTAGCTTGGGGACGTCCAGATAGGGGCCCGGCGCGGTGGAAGGGTTGTCCACGGCTGTGGTGATAGCCCTAACTTAACCTTCGTGTTGGTGATGGTAATGGCAACAACGGGGGGGGTCCCTATGATTACGGTCAAGGTCCCGATCTCGGTCGTGGACTCTCACGGCCGGGGCGGACATGGCAGTCTAGGCGCGTTAGCCCTGGCCGACGGTGGCCAATCGGGGGAGAGGAGGAGCTGTGACGCTCACATTTCAAACTTGCCTAGGGCCCTGACACACATGCACCTTTCCCTTCCCACCTCCGCTTCATCCGTCCCCACGTATTGCCATCCTCCTCCTCCTCCTCCTCCTCCTCCTCCTCCTCCTCCTCCTGTCTACAGGCGCTTCGCGTCACCCCCGAGGCTGGGCCTCAGCGATTGCAGGAGCTCCTACGCCGCGTGGGTCGGCGCCACCGCTCCTCCGCTCGCTTGGGAGCGTCGACGGGGCTAAGGCACCTGGTGAGGGCGGTGGAAGACGCCATCACGGGAGCCCTGACGGGAGACGCAAGTGTGGCCGCTGCGATGGCTGCGCTGACGTTAACGGTGACGCCACCGCAGGGGCCGGCGAACGGCGACGGCATTGCCGCCGGGAATACTGCGGAGACATTGACTGCGGCGGCGGTACCGGAATCGGTAGCTGGCGGAGCAGCAGCAGCAGCAGCAGCAGTAGCGGATCTGGGGTCGGCTGCTGCAATGGTTCGGCCGCCGTCGACAGCGCTAGTCTCGGCGGAAATCGCCAGTGCCGCCGGCAACGGTGACAGCGGCAGCGGCGGCAGTGTCCGGGAATTTGGCCTCGTGAAGGTCCCCGCTACTGTGGCCGGTGCTACTGCCGCCCAGTCACCGTCAGCAGTCGATAATGGTGGTTCGGAGCAGCATAATCTAAATCAACAGCATCCCCCACAGAAACAACAGCCTCAACATCAGGAGCCTCCTCTTGTGGGCGATTCAGCGCAGCGCCCCAGACAGCGCAAGACGTCAAAGGCCCCCAAAGCAAAGAATTCAACAGCAGCCGTAGCTACAGCAGTAGAAGCACCTGTGACCGCCAGGCTCGCCGTGGTTCCTGGGACCTCATCTCCGGTTGGAGCGGCAGGATCGCTTACGCGTCGTGAACTTGATGGTGGAGTACCCGGCGCTAGCGGCAGCGGCGGTAGGGGCGCTGCAGCAGCCACTGCCACCGAAGTCCCCGGGTCTTCTGGAGGTGGTGGCAGCGCCGGCGCCGCTGCGGCCTCCGCCGCCCGCCAGCAGGAAATATTTCTGTTGCAGCTTCTGGCGTCACAGCCTGGCGGTTTGCAAGCCCTGCAGAGTCTGCTGGCGCCGGCTGCTGCTGCTGCTGCTGCCGCCGTTCGACAGCAGCCGCCAGTCGCGTTGGCGCGGGTGGAGGCGGCAGGAGCACTTTCAGGAAGGGGTGCGACGGGTGAGCGCGTGGAACATGATGCCGCCACCGAAGGTCCCTTATCACACCAATACTCTCCAACGGGCCGGTTGGCGGCTGTGGTGGAGCATAAGCACGGCGAAGGCAGCGCGGGGTATTTGTACCAACGTTCTGACCGTGGGAGCTCGGGGTTGCCTGCGGAGGCTGTGCCATTGCACGCGCAGACGTCCCCTCGCATGCGAATACGGCCACTTCTGCAGGTACAGCCCTTGGCAGCGCAGGTGCCGACTGTGGTGACGGTGCCGCTCGTGCAGCCGCCGGCGCAGGTGCTCGCGCAGCGGCAGCAGCAGCTCGTGTATTCGTTCCAGCAACAGCAGCAACAGTTGCTACAGATGCACTTGTCCACTGCCGTGGCGCAGCGCATACTACCGCAGCAGCAACAACAGCAGCAGCGGCAGCTAAACCCGCTGGCACTTGATGTCAATCAGGAGCACCAGGGGCGCCTGGTGAGTCAGCTGCTTCAGCAACCGCATCCACATCCAGCACCAGCTCCACAGCACCAGCACCAGCAGCTGCAAGATGGACACCGAATGGGTGAAACCTACGAAGATATATCAGGGGTTCCGGAGCGAGCCGGTCCAAGGCCAAATCGCAACGGACCGAGTGTAGCGTCACCGGAGCTGTCGCAGCAGCACGTGCTACAGCAGCCGTCTTTCCAACAGAAATACCGGGCAATGGTAGACGTAGCTCTTGAGGCGTTCCAGAATTTCGCTTCGGATAATCTTCTGTCGTATGCACGGGTCCTGATGGGGCAGGTACGCGGCTCTCTTTCGAACGTGTCCGTCGATATGCGACGCGGTTGTGCCCAAGAAGGGGACAATGCTGGTGGCTTGAATGTGGCGTTTGGTGTAATGTAAGGAAAGCACGCCTGCATGCATTCATGGAGCCAGCTTGATCATCTCGGCATTATATATGACCCCAAAAGGGAGCGGAGTGAACTGTCCTCATCGGCACGAACTGATATATACATATATACATACATAAATACATACATACATACATATATATATATATATGTGTGTGTGTGTATATATCACTCCGCTCCCTTTTGGGGTCATTCGCCCACGTGTGGTATCTCCATATGAGCCTTTGCAAGCACTCCACACGCACGCACACGAAGGTTAGCGAATTTACCGAAAATAGTAGTCGCCCTCCCTCATGCCTTGTGACTGGCGGCGCTTGCTTTTCCTGTCCCTGCCAATTATATATCCACATAATCGCTTTCTGCAGGTGGTTGAGCCGACTATGCAGCAGACCGTGCTGGGGTGGGTTCAGAAGATCGTCGCGTTACCGGACAGCGAGTCCAGGGAGGAGGCCCTGCGCACCATGGTAAAGGAGCTCGAGCTGCAGTTGCCCCAACCACCGGCTCAGCAGCAGCAGAAACGACGGTAGTAACGCAGTAACGATAAAATAGCAGCAATCTGGACGGCGGTGCAGGTCGAGACGGCGACATAAGAAACAACCACTTCCAGTGAGGGAGCGCCGGTGTGGCCGGGGTTTGGCGCTCTACGAAGGCGAGCAGTGCTTGCTCGCCAACCCTGGCTGCGGCTTCGGCACGATGAGGGTGGGAAAAAGACCAACGACGACCGTTTCTTGGGGTTGTCCGCCTGCGCCCCTGAGCTTCGTGCGTTGTTGAGAAGAGTCAGCGCCTTAAGCACGCGGGGGATGCGAGGGAGTCCAAGCGGGGGTATGCTTTCTGCTGCTGCTGCTGCTGCTGCTGCTGTGTTTCAGATGCCGGACGATTGGGGTGTGAGACGGGCAGCGACAGCCGCATGGCAGATGGGCTTATGAGATGAGTTGGGGCGAAGATGTTGTGTTTGTGTTAACATAATATATTAATGTCAGCATCTATGTGTTTTTATGTGTTGGGGGCAATAGGGGGGATTTCGCTTCACCCCTGGGTAGCCACTACCTGTCAGTCGTCCCTACCGTGTACTACGCCCCATTACCGTATTTCGGGACACCCTCATCCATTCACCCTCATCCGCTGACTTCTCAGAAATCAATGAGCTCAGCACCCACCACCGGCATCCAGTGTGGAATCCGCCGGATCAACGGCGGCGTCAACTCCACTCCTGGTCAGCTCGTAGGTCACCATAACCAGGGTCTGTCACCGTTCATGTTTGTGGGGGGGCACATCCACTCTCTACCGATTGAGGAATTCTTATCCCGTATATGTTTAGGCGGCTCACGTCCGGGATGTATATATACATATGGGTGCGTGGGCGCGTCTTTATTTTAGCATCAAGATTACAGCTAAGGCTGTGTGGCAATGCAGCGTAGTTTACAGTAAGCAGGGGTCCGTGCGTCGAGGTATGAATCAGCACCAGCCCATCACCACCAGGAAGACAAAAAAGCCCCTAATTGCATTAATTGGCAATCACGGAATGGTAGGGAATGGGATTTTACTGTTTAGGTGAAAAATGTGAACCCAGATTTGCCGCGCATGCAGTTGATAATGACTGTCACAGTGCAGCGTTGGACAGGGGATGTGATGGTGGCCTTGGTTGTTGTACAACGCCATAACGCTGCCCATTTCCCGTACTGCGTGTGTTCGTATAGTTACCGGGTGCGGGTGTGCAGGCACATGCCCCGAAGAGAAGGAGGGACCAGCTATTTTGTTTGTGTGTTGATCGAAAATGCTTGGTCCGCTGCTTGCACGTATCAGGAGAGTATGTATATGCATATAGCTGATGGAGGAGTATTTTACAACAGGTGGAGCGGGGCAGTTGTCAGATATCATCACCATAGACATGAGGGATGCCTGCTCGCGTGTTGATGCACCGTGAGGAGGCCTTTTAGACGCGGATGTCGGGGTGGGGCCAAGGGTGTGGCCCACCGGGGTAGAAGTGAGGTTGCGGTGGGGCCCGGAGTTCATAAGGACTCGGGGGAAGAAGCACGGAAACGGAGACACGCAAACACATATATCACTCATAAAACGAATTTGCACGCTCTCGTACGACTTTTTGTGATGGGCGCAGTGAATCGCTGTCCCAAAAAAGCATCTTGCATCAGGAGCTCCCTGAGAGGAGGACGTCCGAAGCCACATTTTTGATATGTCCTGAACCAGAGTATCCCTGTGTCCCTGCACATGGGCAATAACTATAGAGCGCAGGGTCGTCACTCTAGCACTGAATTCGCCGTCTTTAATACGATATACTTTATACTGCTGCCGCAGAGGCTTCATAACTTGCTAGGTTATAGATATTCATGTCTTGCATGCAAACAGAACGACCCTTTGATCTCTCTCTTAGCGCCATTTATTGGGATGTTTGCTGAAATGCACAGACGCAATCATGGTGTGCTTCATACACGTGCTTACATATATTTATACAGCATATGGGAAGGGGAATGGAGGGCTGGAAAGGGAATGGACATACGCTGGAAGCAGTCCGTTGTCATACTCAAAATTGCACTGGCATGAAGCACAGCAAGATAGGGAGCATAGAGCTTATGCCAGGGGCACAACGGGGATGAAGACTTCTCACAATCTCGGCGGTCTTGCACGCAATGTCGGAAGATGGCATCGGCTGTCATGTTGCAATCGCGGTGGGCGGAGACAGCTGCGGCCATGACTGCAGATTGCATTTTCCATCAACCCCATCCAACTTTGCCGATGTGCTCTTTGCAGACTATCCTGCTATGGATGGCTGTTGTGGCCGCCTCTCTACTCAGGTCCGAGGTGCACGTCAAAAAGAGCAGAGCTGGGGCCCCTGCTCCCCACTGCGCATCCCAGAAGCACGTCTCTCTTTCTGCTCCACATTGTCCACCGCACTCACTCCCCTGCTAAGCACACTGTTTTTTGAACCTGCCACACACAGTCCTGATTAGGAGCTGCGACCGGCCCTTTGCCAGCTGCTGCAAAACTATGTTTCCTGCGCACGCCTGTCTCCGTACTTCAGACACGTTAGCGAACTCCACCCTCCCCCCCCAGGCCACACGACTCCAGCCACTCATCAAGGTGTACTTCCAACGTGGAGGTGATGATGATCCACGCCAAGTCATGTTGTCGTACAGACTTAAGCCACGTGCACGTATCCCGCAGGGCGGACTCTTAGGCGATGCCGTCTTTGAAAAAGCTGTCGTACGTCGTGCGTCCCTCTGCGCAGCGTTGCCCGTGGCGGTGTGGGACGGGGGGCGCAGTCAGGACGGGTACGAAGACATGGTGTACTTCACAATACCACGAATGAATCCGATATCCGTACATCCGTACACAAGCACATGGGCGTAAAGCGGTCGTGGAAGGCGTGACAGTGGGGATGGTGGGATTGGAGACGAAGACGCTGGAGAGACGTAGGGGCCTAGGTGAGGGGCAAAGAGGAAGAAAGGCAACCTCCTCCACCCGAGCGATCGCAATCACTGATCGCAACGAGCTCCAATTTGACGTTTACGCAATAAGCGATGACACCAAAAGATTGCCTCGGTGGCGTTGCTCCGTACAGCTGTAAGAACGAAACCGCCCAAACGCTCAACCGCCCCACCCGCCACTCCGCCCATCCCAGCTGCTGATCTGTCTGATCCGGGCAGGGGTTCGCCCAACCTCCGCCCGCGCCCGCACCCACGCCCGCGTCCCCGCTGCGGCTCCGCCCCGCTCAATTCGTGCCAGGGAGAAATAAGGGTTTCGGAGCTGGATATTGCAGAGCCAGTGCACTGCAATATCACAATCCTGGCAAAACCATAACTCGGGCCCATCGACCTATCGGACCCTGACCCACCATCGTCCACCAGCCCTAGCCTTCGCAGCCGGCGCTCCTGATAGTACACCAGCCGCTTCAACTGGGTGGCTCGGCGGTCTTCGAAGAAGCGAGCGACTGCGTCCAGTGCCTCCTTCTCCCCCAGCCGAACCTGGTGCGGGGGGGGAGGGGAGGGGGTTGAGTCGTGTGTGGGTGTATGGGGGGTATTGGGGGGGAGAGACCAATAGCCACATCGAACGGGTGTAAGAGGAAGAGGGCCAAAGCTGCGCCAACACCTTGAAATTGGTGAGATGTCAGGGGAGCTCTAAGATCGCACAAAATCCACATTTCCGTACAGTCAACCAAAAATGCGGCGTGGCTGGTGGCTAAAACTTGTGGGGACTGTCACTAGTGCAAGATGCAAACGGGCACATACACAAACGGGCACATACACAAGCAGACCCCTTTTTAGCTACCGTCACCCCGGCCTCCCGACAACAACCCCCTACTACCAGCAGCGCCGCCTCTCTCCGGCTGCCCTTGGGGTGCGTTCCCGCTCGCAGCGCCGCCAGGTCCTCATCGATGGAGGTGGTATACCCCGCCAGTACCGTCCGGGCGCCCTCCGAAAGAGTCGTACATAAGGCCTCCTCATTGGCCTCGCTTACCTATCCCATCGGCCAAGGTCGGGTTTGGCGAGGGGAGCCGGGGGGAGGCAGCCGGGAAAGGGGGGGTAGAGGAGGAACATATAAATTTGTTCAGTTTATTCAGTTCATGTTCAGTTTGTTCAGTAGCTGACCCGATTACGGTTAGAGCGCATTCACTCCATACACACACGCACGCATGCACGCAAGGTTAACGCCGTCCACCGGTCCTCACCCCTATCACCCGACTGCATTTTCACTCCCCCATTCCCCGCCGCCCCCCAAACCCATCCCCGCCCCGTGCACTGCCCCAAAGCCCCGCCGCACTCACCGGATCCTGCATGAAGCCCCAAACGTCGTTTCGGAAAATAGACTCCAACAGAAACGCATCCATACCTAAGGAAGCCGTACAAGGAGTAAACCGCAAAACGGTTTGCGGTTAATGCATGCCAGGATGAATGGCTTTCCAAATATGAGGTGAGGGACGCAGAGGGGTGGACGCACAGCATTCGTGCTCCTTTCCCCCCCTTTGGCCGAAGGGACATGTGATAATGTCCCATGTGATATGATGGCCGCCCCCGTTCCTTAACAAACCATTACAGGACGATTATAGGACTACCCCATAGTTCATCAACCGCATTGGGCCCGGCCTCCCCCGGCATTGCCCCACCCACCATCGGGCCCTAAACCCCGAGTCACCCTGAGTCGCCGCTAATCCCCCCCCACCCTGTGGGATTCATTCGCGAGATCTCGACCCACCCTTGAGCTCCATGAGCCGCATGAAGGCCAACATCTCGGTCGTGGGTTGCTCATCCGGCGTCAGGTTGTACGTCATAGATTGCCGTAGTCCGTTGCTCTAACGGTAATCGGTAGACGTTGATCGTAAATGATAGGATGGGGGGGGGGAGAAAAGAGGAGGGGTGGAGAATGGGACACAGGAGCCTAATGCGACAGGACACGCAACAACCCCACATACACATACACGCACACAATACACACATACCCCCCGCCACATCCCCCCCACCGCGGGGCGTATCGGTCTTTGAACAGACGGCCGTATCCTTACCTATCGATTGCCGTATTGCTGCCTACCCCCGCCCCCGCCCGCAAATCAATATGACAACGAAGCCAAATGTGAAGCGCGCTTTGGGTGATGTCACCGTCATCACAACAGCAGTACAATCGCATAATTGTGCATCCGTACGTACCTCCAGGATGTCCAGCTTGTCGTCAATGAATCTGTCGCTATCGGGCATGGTCAGCGCCAAGCTGTAGCCGGGCTGCATGGATAGAAAGACAACGGCAGTAGGAGCGGCAGAGCTGTCATGGCGGTCGCAGTAGTGGCCTCCCTTTCGCATCAATTCCCCCCTCCTCTTCCCCCCCCGGGACAATTCGCACCTACTTTTATACCTCCGTCGCACATAGCAACGTAATTCACACACATACACACACACACACACGCGCGCGCGCGCGCGCGCGCCTTGGCAAGGAGCTCCGCAGCTTCCTTTTTGTCTCAGGGGTGAAGGCAAACAAAGATGGCCGTTATCGGATCCGCCTTCCCCGAAACCTGGGTGTGCCGTACCTTGGGGCTGGTCGCGTCCATCACGCCGTAATCCAGAAGCACCGGGCCGTCCAATTTCCCCTGACCGTAGTCCGTAGACAGCTGCTCACCCTTGCGGATAGATCTATAGAAGATAACACCCGAGGGAAGGGGAGGGGATATAGGGTGCGGAGAATGGGAGAATGTCCGTTTTTCTCTCTAAATCGCTAACTGTCTACCCCAACGGCCCTAACTACCCAAGCAGCACGGGCCAACCCGGGTTCACCCCGGGGGAGAGCCCACGTCTCCGCTCGGTGTTCGCAGCTTTGGAGATCCTCCCGTGGAGGCATCTTTTCTTCCTGGTCTTGCGTCCTCCCCTCCTATGGCGGCTCCCCGGCCCCACGCTAGACACAGTCGTACATAAGGACATGCAAAATCCCCGCCGGCGCAGTTCGCAACACACATACACATACACACATACACACATACATACACACATCACATACATACACACACGCATGTATATAGGTATACACTCACGCCTTCCTTCCTCGTACCTCGTGGCCTCCAGCAACAGCACCTGCCCTCGACCGAACAACCCCGCGGACCTAACAGCCAACTTGGAGTTGGCGCTGCGGCGATGGGACACCTGTGCAGGCATAGGGGGCGAAGGGGATAACCCGTGAGACACCACGAGCGCACAATAATCGCACCGGTTCTCACCGAATCAGCACTTTGTGGACAGACGCCCCAAATGGCCGTCTTATCTCGTAGAGGTCCCATCACCGCCTCTTATCCACCCCCACCCCCACCACCCACACAGCCTATCCGCACCACCCACCCACCCACCCACCAGTTCAGTGAGTGGCGCCAGAGCGATCTTAGAGCCGTCCAGGGGCGTGTGGCTGCGGCTGCGGACCGCCGCCACAGCCCAAAGGAAGTGTGGCAGCGTGAAGGTGTCGGGGGGGAAGGTGGCGGGGTTCTCGGCAAAGAGGCCGGACTGCAACTGCTGGAAGGTTGCCCGGAAGAAGGTCCTGTGGGTGATGGAGGGAGCATGAGGAGGAGTGTGATATTCGGCGGAGATGAAGAGACAAATATCGTGGATTGGATGTACGCTAGGAGCCAAAAGTCACACTTCTGCCGCACATCTTTTAGATGTGTGGAAAGAGGAGTACGCGGTTAGTGTTAGTAAGTTAGCGAAGGAATTTAGGATTCATACGCCGGATGGCTGGACGCAGCTTCTTTGGGCAGGAAGGAGAGGGAGGAAGGAGAGGGAGGAAGGAGAGGGAGGAAGGAGAGGGAGGAAGGAGAGGGAGGAAGGAGAGGGAGGAAGGAGCGGGAGGAAGGAGAAGGAGGAAGGAGAGGGAGGAAGGAGAGGGAGGAAGGAGAAGGAGGAAGGAGAAGGAGGAAGGAGCGGGAGGAAGGAGAGGGAGGAAGAGGGTTGGTGGATGCAGGTAAACTTACTGATAGCTTCCCAGAGTTTGCAGGACCTGAGTGCCTTGAAGTTCACGAAGTTCATCATCGCTCCACAAAATTGGCGTATCCAGGTTGTTTGGAATGTTGGCCGCGTAAGGTGACAGCTCCGACTTGCTGCTGCTGCTGCTCCCAAAGCGGTCTGCCAGCAGCTGTAATGCAATTTGAAGCCAAGGCTCCAGCCCCGCAGCGGCAGCCAGCTTGCCGACGGTCGTCTTCTTGACTGTCTCGGCTGACAGCCAAGCACTGTCGGGAACAGAGAATAGCACGTCGCCCTGCTGTGCGTCTGCCGATGCGATTAACACCGGACGGTCAGTTAGCAGGTCGGTCGACAGCGAGGCCCGTTCCAGTTTTGCGCCTTTGCTTGTCGCCCATGAGACAGCTGCATCTGCTGAGATGCTGCTGGCGACTGCGGGCGCCGCGCGGCAGGTGAATAAGGTCGGTCGCTTGCATCCTGCTCGCCGCAACCCCGTCGCCCGATTTGGCATATGAGCTTTAAATGCTTGCTGCATTTTTTAAGCCTTACTAGATGTGCAAACCTGATCTCTTCAAACGACTACTTTAGCAAAAGCTCCTACGGGGTTAAGCTGCTGTTCCTCTCTGTTTATTAGGACTGTTCACAACTATACTGTACAGCTTTAAAAAGGAAACATTAACAAAAGAAAAATCAACGAAGGTGTTGAAGTTGGAGCGATGGAGCCTAACCGCAACCGAGGCTTACAGAATCGGCCCTGATCGGCCCGCGGGTCCACTAGATGGCAGTACGCCAATTCAACCCTGGACGAACCCTCAACCGTAAGCTACCGTATATAACCGTATGAAAACCAAGTTGTGTGTTGACGTGGTGTTCGGTGGGTTCGTCAGCCTTGCGCGTGGAAAAGAAGGATATCTACATACAGCCTGTCTACACATGTCTCTTCCTGTCTGTCTGCACCACCGATCTGTATGTGGACCCGTCCGCCTTCTTTTTCCTCCTCGTATCCCCCTCCCCCTCCACTTTCGTGATTCAAATTTCAGTGGCCGTACTTCAACTATCTGGAGATCCATGACCTGCATTTGGAGTCACTGTAAGCAGGGATCAAGGGGCCCCTGCAGGGTTCTTCAAGGGTGTTGCTGTTTGTTCCGGCGGGTTCCCCGGAGCCCTGAAAATTCTTTTCCGGGGGGGTCCGCGGAACTCTGCCTAGTTACGCCAAAAACCACGGGAAGCTGCGCTTCACACAGGAAGAAACGTTTCCCGGGGATCCCCCGATGGAGCAGCCCCCCAACATTTCTCCGTTCTGCGTTTTCCTAAAAACTGAAAAATTTCCAGGTCCCGTCCCGTCCCTTCCGGGGTGAAGAACGCTGGGCCCCTGATTTTAAGCAGCCCCAAGCTTCATATTACATGAATTTCGTGGCTGTATGTGGCCGTACAGTACGACATGTCATCAACAGATCATCATCTGTAGCTGGATAGCCAGCGAGCTACCAGTCCGCCGATCGGCCGCTTAGCTGCTGTGCTTCGCCCTAAGGGCATAAATTTAACCTGCATTAAATAATTCAGATAAAATAATAAAAAATTTAAATTTTTTATAATACATATACCTGTTAAAGCCACGTGCCCCTTCCCTGCGCTGTGGCTCGGTCCGGTCAGGCCCCCCGGTGCTCGTCTTTGTGGGGCGCGTCGCCCACAGTGTAACACCCCATTATACCTGCGCTGATCTACACATGCATATATCAAGTTACACTTTTATCATGTGGATAGCCAGGGGGCTGGCGTCTTCCTGGTCACGGGTCTGGGGGTCAGCGTGAGTGGGGGTTAGCGAGGGATGGCCTTCCTTCGTGTGTGTTGCCACTTGCAACAGTGTTAGTGGTGCTGTCGGTGGGCGGCGCTGCCGCTATCGATCAGGCTTTCAGGGGGGGGCACCTATATGGCTTGTTATTGCCCGCCCCGCGTCCGTAGGTGTGTCCGGCTGTTCTGCTAGGTTGTGAGGGAGGGTCTTCTTTTGGCGGACAGTTCCCTCCGGGGGGCCCCGTGTGGGAGGTCGGGTGCCCGGGTATTGCCCGGGCGGGTGTCGTGGCCGAGGAGAGGGCGTGGGTCTGTCATGGCTGAGCTCCTGGGTCTTTCTGTCCCCTCTCTTTACTTGGGGTTTTGTGTCGTTTACGCTTTGCATGGCTCTGTTCCTCTGATCTGAGTACCCAGCAGCTGATCAGGGGCCAGGATGCGGTGTGTGTGTGTGTGTGTGTGTGTATGTGTATGTGTGTGTGTGCTCCTGCTGGCTAGGCTTGCGCGAGGGAGGGAGGGAGCATGAGGAGGGGGCACGTGGCAGGACAGACAGATGACAAAGACGGACAACGCCACGTGCGTGCAGCCGTGCATCCTCCCCCCAGCCCGCGTGGTCGGGGCCCCTCCCCGCCCGGTGCTCTTCCTTGCAGCGAGGCGGGCGAGCCACCCACAGCAAGCAGTGTAACAACAACCCCCACAGGTTGTTCTGTACTTACTCTACTTGGGTTGATTGGGCGCCATTACGCGACACGGGAAAAAGAACTCGCAGCGGTTTTAAGATACGCCTAGCTTTATTTATAGGGTGTTCCAGTGCAGACCCGCCCAGTCGTAGGTTAATGTAAGCGCACATTTGCAGATGATAAGGCTGGTGACGCTAATGTCAATCAGGTTGTGTGGGGACGGAACAGATTTTGGCCATACCCCCCGTTTGTCATGTACGGCAATTCATGTAATACGGCACTATTGTGTCCGGGCATTATGGAGCCGATGGTGGTGGACAACCCGCACCTGCCTGTACGTATGGCGATTTACATACATTTCTGTGTCGTTGTGTTTTCAAACTCTACACGGAAAGGAAAAACTAAAGAAGGAATACATTAGGAAGATATTTACATTGGATCTAAGTCCGTACCAAATATACTGCATAAGTACGACACCTGGCTGCTCGGCGGGTTTAAAAATATGTCCGGGTCGTAAGCGGGACAAAGCCAAGAAATCTCATCTCTTTCGGCCGTCCCAGGTTGCACGATCGTGCCTTGGCCTCGTAACCTAGCACCGGGTTTGTCGGATGCTTTCCTTCACTCGCTTACCCCTCCTCTCTCCCCTCCTCTTCCCCATGCCGTATCACTGTCCTTGCCGTACTGCTACATATTGTACACCTCCATTCCAACATCCCACTTTTGGTGTCAGGAAATGTTTTTATCGCGCCTTAAGTTACGCTGGTGATGGCCGTACACCCACCAGCAGAGTACGGCCTCTTCCCAACACGATCGTACTCCTATGCCCTTGCCGCTTTCCGCTCCCCTCATCACCCCTACCTCCAGAAACATTCCCCCGAAATACACACACCTGACGAGTTAAACTTTCTGCGCCATGCTAACCACAGGGCCCTCCTTCCCTTTCCAGTCCCCACCCCCCATCCTGAGTCCCATAATAACATGTCGTACGACATACCCGCAGTGAAACCCTTATCTCCCCACCGACCCGTCCAGATCGCGCCCGTGCCGTACGATTCCCATCATATCTGTATCGACAGTACGGCTGTACGGGTGTGCCGTGGATGTACGGCAATATGGCCTCAAGTAAACGTACGGACAAGGGTTCATCCAGATCAGCATTTGATTATCCATTACCGTTCCCCGAGTAGGAGGTCGGCCAAGTGCGGAGTGTCCACGAAAGGGAATTACGTCTTTAAACATGTACACCTCATCATATACACCAAGTCCTCCGTATTATTACCATGCCGTACCGGAAGCCGTGCAATGGTACGGCAAATCCGCACATTCCTATTGCAGCCCCTCATGCACAGCAGCCTCCCTCGAGGAGGACCTTCGACCGTTTCAAACACAGCTCGTAAAACCCGAGGGTGGTTGCCATGCATAAGCTTTATGCCTCAAGACTGGCAGCTGGCGTAAGCTAACGAACGCTACCGTTAGCGGTTGGAGGAAAGATCAGTACGAGGTCCGCTTTGGCGGCCCCTTTCCTTCCACACACTGCCGTTCCCTGTAGCCCCTGTACTTCCCATGCGCCTGCCGTATTTACACGGCATGAGAAAACACAGGAGATGTCGTACAAGCCGTGTCGTGAAACCGACCAATGTGACACGGTGTATCGCATCCTTGGAGCTCCCCCAAAGCACCCGTTGATTATTACTAATGGGCTTTCCGTTAGATGTAACGGTTGACGGCGTCGCCTGCCTTGGCAGAACAGACCTAAGTACAGACCTAAACCCACTTGTCAACGGATGCTCCGAAACCAGATGCTGGATGCTCGATGGAGCTATGGCATCTGAGATATGTAATGTACGACACGGACGTCGGTGCTGCGTCCTAATCGTATGGGAAATGCCACATGTGAAGCCATTTACTGCCAACAAAACCTCCAACGACAACGAATATTTCGGAAAAAGCACTACTAACTACTGTTGTACGACATCGATGATCATTGCTGAAGCCATAAAAACGGCGGCCTCAGGGCGCCTTCTTATATACATATATATGAAGATACCCTTCCGCAGCATTATACGCGCCGGAGGTTTGCTATACGGAAAAGAAACACACGCACTCTCTCCTCGTTCCCATGCACGAGGTCGGGGTAAGTTAACCCCCCTCCCCAAAACACACATACATATGTACACACACACACATACATGATGATCATTATCATCATCATCATCATCATCGAGCCAAGAACATCCCAGCCGCACATCATCACCCCCCAACCCTCAGCCCCCCCGGACACAGCAGCTGTCGGGGACCGGACTGGGACGGACTGACAGGGACTGGGGACCGGACTGGGACGGACTGACGGGGACTGGGGACCGGACTGGGACGGACTGACGGGGACTGGGGACCGGACTCTGGCCCGGCGGGAAAGGGTACATGGCGCAATAATGTGCTGGCGTAGCAAGCGCACGATTGCTGAGTACGGCACCACTGCCATCGTCTGCTGGTCCGTTTCTGCATGAGAGTTTTAAAATACCTTGCCAACCTTATGCGGTTTATGCCGTACACCGGGATGTGGCGGTGGGCCCCCTGGCTTGCTGATACGAGCAGGGGGCGGTGGCGGCGGCGGCGGAGATACCGCTGCTGTATGTCCCATAGGGCCGTCGGGCCGGCGACCTAGCAGCGCAATGCCCCCAACGCGTGGTGTGGACGCGGCGGCGGCGGGAGCGGCGGCGGCGGCAGCTGAGGAAAGTGCTGGAGCGGCGGCGGTGGCGGCGGCGGCGGCAGGGGCCGGGACAGGAGCCATCCCTGGGGCAGGCCCCACTCGATGAGGCCCCAGGACCGGTGTGCCGATGCGCGCTGGCGTCGACGGCTGTGGTGGAGGGGGCCCCGGTGCCGCCGCCCTTGACGGGATCGGCAGTGGTGGTGGCGGCGTTCCTGACGGGGCTGACGGTGGTGATAGCGGCGCCGCAGCCGCCGCCACGGCAGTAGCAGCGTCAGGTTGCGGATTCCCCACTCGGGGCGTGCTGCTGCGCGTCATCTCCATTGGAGGCGGCGGTGATGGCGCCGCCGCCGCCGCCGCCGCCGCCGCCGCCGCCGCCGCCACCGCCACCGAGCCTGGCCGCATGTGTTCCATCAGCGGCGTGCCAATGCGTGTCGTTCCAGACGTAGCCGGCAGCGGCGTCGCGGCCACGCCCGGAGCCAACTCCAGCCGCTGACTTCCAGCCAGTGGTGTACCAGCGCGACTGGCGGCAGTGGCCGCCTCCGCCGCTGCTGTACCATTCCCTGCTACCGCTGCCGCTACATCCAGCGGCAGCGGTGCATCTGTGGCGTTGCCGCAGCCGTCAGCAGGGTTCTTTTGCTCGACGGCTCCCAGCTCCGCCAGCGCCTCATCCACGACGGCACCTGACTCATCTGCAAATACCTCAGTCATGAAGGCGTCTACGATGTCCTCTGCCGCCGCATTGGCGTCGTCAACCTTCGGAGGCGGGGCTGGTGCTGGTGCTGGTGCTGGTGCTGCGGCGGCGACGACGGCGCAAGCAGCGGAGGTGGCGGCGGCGGCGGAGGCCAATTCGGGAGTCCCCGGGCGGTCTCCGTCGGCCGCAGCGGCTGGCGACAGCGCCGTGTCTGCCGTCGCTGACGGCGACGCTGGCAGTGGCTGTATCACTGCCAGTGACGGTGACGGCTGCGACGGTGGAGTCGCCGGCATCGCGCTTTGTGGCCGGCTGCCAGGAGCGCTTTTTTGCGATGGCGGGCGAAGCAAATTTGGCGTGTCCGCAGTGGCGGCGGCGGCGGCGGGGACAGAGTTCGGACGTGAGGCCGGCCGAGAGCCAGCCAGCGGCGGCGATGCAGGTGGCGGCGGCAGCGGTGGCGGTTCGGCCGCCGTCGCCGCCGCCGCCGCCGCCGCTGGTGCATCCTCCACAGGACCTGCAGCAATCGCTGTGACGGCTGCCGTCGTCACAACCACGGCTCCAGCACCCATACCCGCGGCTGTAGTGGCGGCGGCGGCAGCAGCCGATCCGCCGTCACCCAGACGGGCTCCCGCATCACATGGCGCAGTGGACACAGGCCGCGACGGTGGCGCAGCCGTACCATGCTGTGGCGGCGCCGGTGGCGTGGACGGCGGCTTCGCTTGTAAATCCTCCATCTTTACAGCAGTCTTTTCTTCAGTACATCTCCCCGCGGCGTTGACGCCGCCGCCATCGCCCCCGCCACCGCTGCTGGGTGGACGAGACAGTCGGCCCCCAGTGAAGGGGCATTGTGGGACCCTGGCAGAGCCCGGACGGCTGTTGTTGCGATCGCCCATCACCACCACGGCGGCGGCATCTTTGGGTGTAGCGGCGACCGCCGCTATCGCCCCCGTCGCCGTCGCCCCTGCGCCTATCTGTTGTTGTTGCTCCTGTTTCGACTCCTCGCTAGCCCGCTCCTCGACGATCCATCGCGCTTCTTCTTCGGCGTCGCGGGCACAGGGCGTGAAGATAATCTCCTACAGAAAATAAAGAAGCGAGATATTATTCTTTATATTTTTATTTAAAAAATCAAAAAATATTATCCTAAATTCAACGAAAAACGAACCGGATGTTACGACTAGTAGTAGTAAGTAAGAGTATGTAGTGGGTGTGTATGTAGTGGGTTTGCGAAACGGTAGTTTGGCGTGACACGAAAAGCCGAGGGCCGAGGCAAAACCCGTGCATCGGAAAGATAGAAAAAGAGGGACGCGTTAACGGATATTAGGGGACCCTTGTCAGGAATGACAAACTCATGATACGGGGCCCAAATCAGGACTTATAATCCTTATAAACATGAGCAGCGCGGGAAGGCAGGAGGCCGCGGCGCGGCGGCGGCGGCGGCGATGACAATAATGATATAATGATGCAGAGCCGTCAATTCCCTACCCCGTCTCTTCTACGCGTGTGTGTGTTTCGGGTCTCATGTCACGCCATGTCGCAAGTCAACATTCCCCAAAACCCCTCACCCGCTTAAGACCCTTCCCGATTTCTCGTCCTGGTCCTCGCCGGGTTTCGGAGCCCTTTACCCGGAGCCTCACTCCCCCGGCCGCATCTCTCTTATTCGAAGACAACCGTACCACGATATTCACGACTGATGGATCTTAGAATCGATGGGCACCTATCAAACATTCCCACCGGGCTCATAGGGATAATAATAATAATAAATATAATAATAATGATAATTAATAATGATAATAATGGTACGTCCAGCTCACCTTGAAGGGACGCATTTTCATGAGGACCTCGTTCACAATGGCCTGCGTACGAGCCGGTTAATGGCGACAGCAGCACCAACGCCGTGAAGGGGGAGCGTGCGCAAAGGGGAATTGGAGAGGCAGCAAAAGGAAGACATCAGGGGAGCACATGAGACGGGGCAGGGGGACTGGTGGGTGTTCGTCTGTTCCCTCCCTCCCCTTCGGCTATACTCCCCCACCCCCAACTAGATGGATGTGTGGCACAATACGTATTCCGTACGACATTCAGTTAATCACGTAAATCACGGCATTAGTTGATATAAAAAGATGCATCATGTATGTCGTACATCCTTTATCCCACCTCGGGCGAGCCCTGCTCCCGCATGGCGTCTGCGAAGAACGACAACCCCGTCTCGAAGTCCGCCGGGCTGAAGCCCCGTTGCCTAATCAGGCGCAGGTGCGCGATGCGCAGGTTCTTGCCTGAATAGGACTGATTCGGTGTTCCGAATAACCACGACATGAAGGCTGACTGCAATCAAGTAGTTGTAAAAGGAGGGAGCACAACGCGCATTGTTTTGCATGTGTGAGATGAGGGCCGGGGAACGGCATGCATGCCAATATAAGGCCGGATAGCGCGTACGGAGAGACAGACAGACAAGACAGACAGATCGACAGACAGATCGACAGACAGACAGAAAGACAATAGCACCCCACGCACGGGGTTGAAAATATGCGTACGGGGCCGCAGGCGGCGCAGGAGGCGGAACCACCGCAGGTCAGTTCACACGGTGGGCACACCCCTCCTGTTCCACTTCCCCACGATCTACCAAGCCACCGCCTGTATTGATGCTCATCTCCAGGGAGGGTGCACCGGCGCTTTTGTGAAGAAGTCCAACTGTGAGGTATCAGCAGCTGCTGAGCTCAGCTGCCCGAGGCGTACCAAGGCAAGCACGTCCGAGGCATACCAACGCCGGGTGTACCAACGCCGGGTGTACCAACGCCCACGACAAGGACGAATGGGGGCGGGGACGGTGGAGCCGGATGCACCGACCGTGCTCCGCGAGTCCCGGTTTAGTGTCGCCAACGCGAGTGGGTGCGCTTAGGGTTGGAGAGAGTACGGAAAGGTGGGCGGCGCCCACCCTGGAGACGTCGGTAACACAGTACCCCCCCCCGTACGGATAAAGCCGCAACACACGAGACGTGATACCACGTGATACGGAACCTGCGCCGTACCTGCTTTGCTCTCAGCGTGATGACATCTCGGTCGTGTAAAAACACACGCAACTGGTGACGGCGCACGATACATGTACAGCAGGTGTAGGGCACGCAGGGGATGTACAGCGTAAGTGTACGGCACGATCGAGGGGCAAGAAGCGGTGACAAATGTCGCAGATGATATAATATTATATATACATGTGTGTGTGTGTGTGTGTGCGGTGTGAAACACATTGCCTGAAATGGTTGTAACATGCATTGGGGCATGTACTAGGTACTAGGGCAGGCTCGGGTGATATGTACGAGACACCAGTCCGTGGATCCTGCAGGAAGACAGACGGACAGACAGACATATTACATCACATCTTGTGGACTCTGTTCAGTGTGTATTTATCTAATTTTACTGAACTAACCGCCAACGCCAACCACCTTACCAGACCTGCAACCTCTATTGTTATGCCGTACAGCAGGACTCATATGCAGTCAATTGTGGTTTGGTAAGCACACCGCTACCTTTTCCATAAGTCGATCTGCAACCCCCGTATATCCTCCAGAAACTATTTTTTTGGCTTCATGAAACTTAGGTTTTGCCTTAGCTGCGGCATCTGCAGGTTTTACACTTACAACTAATTTTTTGAGTATTAAGACATCCATCGGCTGATGATACCTATGTGTGACTGGCTTATGCACCTAACCGCCTAGGCGCGTAGACCAGCCCCCCATCATATCAAGTTCGACCGCCCTGCCCACGCACCGCAACGTGCATCTGTTGCTGTAACGGATGAAAAGAATCTCATCCTCAGCACTCTGTCGTACATGTCGTACATGTCGTACATGCAATCTAAGCTTGTGAGCAAGTCAACCCAGGTCAAAAAAAACCCCAGGTCAGATACGCCCTAGTCCTCACCCGTTCGTCCGCGTAGAGCCGCTTATAAAAGCCTTCCACAACTCGCTTGACGACGTCTGTGCCGCCCAGGCGGTATGAAATTGCGCTCGTGTGGTGCTGTGCGGAAGGGGGGGAAAGAGAAGTTTCAACGGGTGATCAATACCTGACACTGGTATACCTGACGTCATATGCTTCATTAACAGGAGACAGAAGCAATGATGTGGTTTTCCAGGCGGTGATGTTTGATGCCGGGGACCGGGCGCTGTCCTTTCCTAAACAAGAGACAATCTCGGGGTACGCAGTACGGCTGTTGCGGCGGCGACAGTGTACCATCGAGTACCGGCCAGTGCCCACCGGTAGTTATAGAGGCAGTTACTCAACACCCCAGTAAACAGGATTATTACATCCGTCGCATCAGGATGAGTTTCATTTATAATAAATTGTCATAAATCATATTTCGATGTCATATGGATTCTCTCTGACGCGTATCCCTGGTCCGGAGAAGCAGAAGGATCAGAGAAGGACATGTGGGATGTGTAGGATAGTGGGACCCTTGCTTAAAAGGGGTTGGCGCGATGAGACGGCTCGAAACGTACCGGCAGACCTCCGCCTCCGCCACGGTTAACATCTTGAGCCTTTTGCCATGTTTCGATGCTGCGTGCTGCTTTCTTGATATCCGCCTGTGAACGACAAGAGCGCGCGAGCAGGGCATGCTTCCAGTCAACGGCCGGACGGCGCCCATGCCGCATATCATGCATTCTGGCATGATATGTATGTAGCTCTTTGCATTGATGTGTGTAAGGCGCTGGTATGTACCAAGGTAGTGCTGGTGCAGACCTGCTGTCATGCTTCCGGTCGTCAGGCTAAATAAATATGCATGTGGCAATCCGTTATAATCCATATTTTACAATGACTTACATGGTTTGCACTATGTTTTTCCTACCTCTGTTGCCATGTGGGCCCAGAAGTCGATGAAATGGCTGCAACCGTTGCCCATTTTATAGGAGTCGCACCTCGCAGGAAGCTCTCTTTTGGGAGGCAGTATCAGGCTGATTACTAAATAAAATACACGAATTCGTAGTCAAGATGGCTATAAGCTCGCGAGCGCGGAGGCAGAAGTACAAGGTGTGTCAGCAGATTCCAAGCGATAGGAGCCACGGACCTATAATCACGTCACAGCGGTAAAATATGAGATGCTAAAGTCTTTCATATATATAAAACATCAATACCTATGTCCTTCATGTCCTTCATGGCCATTTGGGGCCTTTTGCTTTGTCAGACCCCAACAGACTAGAGGTCATTTCATTTGGCGTAACCGCAGAGTTATTGAGGACCAAACGTACTTTTCAATTATCCTTATGTCCATTTATAAAGAAACGTCTGCGAAACTGAAGTATGAGAAGTGTCCCGTACGCCATACACCGGTAGGTGCAAGGCCCTGCAATGAAAAGAGTCACGACAAAAAATAAAAAAACTTCAATCATTGTATGGAACAAGCTGAAAACTGCAAGCAGCGGATGAATGAGCATGGCGTTACTCACAATCTTAGTCAGAACCAAGAAGCAAGAATTTTAATATTCGACCAAGTGCGCTTAGGGCTCAAACCTCCCAAAATTTTGGATGTGATCCCAATTGTCTTAGACGACAGCTTCAGTCGGCAGCATTCAGGAAGTTGGACAGCGCGAAGCACCGCCTACGCGACAAACTTTCCCCTCAGATCATATGTGTAAACTAAACGGAGTCTAGGTAATCCTTGTATGGCTGTACGGTGTCAGCTGCTGTGAGTTGTGGATGCAGGAAGGCCATACCTCCTAAAAGCCAGGGGTCCCTGCTTAAAGCCCCATCTGCGACTCCTCTGGTCCATTTACACACTCCCTCTAGCCCTCTGGTACAGTCCAAACCCGCACTGGCCATTGAAGCCCATTTCACACCCGAGACCTCGAGATCACTGCGGTCAAGACACTCTTTGGCCCCATCGGTCATGGCCTGGTGTAGCCTGGTATCGCGCTTCCCGAACCCGAAGAATCCTACGCTGGTTCAGAACACATTTGCAGGCCCTTGTCCATGCTCACATGCTCCGGACAAGACCTCCTCCCTCGCCAGTTTGCACCTGTTGAGTGCGTGTTCGCTTTTTGCGTATGTAAGAGAATGTGCGTGTGTGTGTGTGTGTGTGTGTGTGTGTGTGTCGCCCCCTCCCTCTTCCTCACACTTTCCTACACCGCGCTGCGCTTGCCAGTCTCCGCCTCACCAACCGCGGGGTTCATGTGTACGCCATCGTAATCGTCTGCCCATGTCACATAACGCAGAGCACGCAGGAGACGGTGAGCCCCGCTCCCCTACTCTTTCTTGTAGTCTCCTCATCGGCATCGATCCTCGCCACTTTGACTCATGTTCCAAACTCGCACACAAATGGCACACCTTTCGTCACCAAAAAAGCTGCCTGACAGCAAAAAAAACTTATTTCCTTCCTCCAGCTAGATCACTCTGCCCTGAAACCTGCTCCTCTCTACCACCACCACGACCACCACCACCACCACCACGACCACGACCACGACCACGACCACGACCACGACCACGACCACGACCACGACCACGACCACGACCACGACCACGACCACCACCACCACCATCACCACCACCACCACCACACAAAACCATTTGAGATAGGTACAAGTATGTACAAACATGTACTTCCCAAAAGCACTCACCATGATCGTAGGTTATCCTCTCGCCATTGGGCACACCTCACATATCTGCTAAGGAAATTAGTTTAATCGACAATAAGGTCTCCTTCGCACGCTTTCCAGGAAAAAAGAGCGTAACCCCTGCCCGCGCACGCACCCATACCCATACCCATATGCACGTGCTGTTGGCAAGTGCGCAGCGCCCCGTTGATACTTGTGGCCAGGTCCCTTGTTTTCTATCCCTTCACACCTCTCTAAATAGGCGGGCAGGATGGGATGTGATAAGGCAGTGTTCTGCGGTGGTGTTAGGCTCCGCGCTCTGTGCGGGGTGCGCGACATGGGCCCACCCGTGGCCCTGGGGTAGGCCTATGTCTGTTCTTCGCGCCTCTTCGCAATCCTTCACCGTCTATTTCTTAGGGTTTAGCCTCTTCCCTTTTCATGCGCTACGCGCCTTGCTCCGCTCAGTGTCCACCTTGGGGCAAGGCGGCGGCGCCGCACCGTCCGTCCGGTTGGCGATGCTGCACTGCACGGCGAAGCAGGGCTGGTTGTAAGCTGGGTCCTCGTTCATGGGCGGGGGGGCCTGGCCGAAGATCATGGAGCAGGAGAGGTCCTCAAAGTTGGGGTTCATGGTCAGCGGCAGGCCGAACTCATCCGTGAAGAAAGTCTGCGTGGGGATCTGGGGGGCGGGAGAGCCAGGTACAGACGATGACGCGGGACAAGGTGCACAATATGAAGGTGAAGGAGATGGGAAATGCGGCGGTCACTACGGTGGGTCCATAGGGCGCAGCGGGTCCAGCAGGATGCAACAGGGGTTCAGAGCGACGAGCCGCCCGGAGGTCTCGTAGGTCTGCGCGCGCCCACATACCCATTTAAAAACATATACCGGCGCCCCACATTCTTCCACCCCCTTCCTTGACTATACTCACATGACATACGCACACTCACATGAGGCTCAGTATTGAAACGCACCCGTCCCACTCGTCCTCACCTTGCACATGTTGACGCACATTCCCACGCAGCCGCTACTCTCCAGGTAGCGGCATTTCTTAATCTGCACCACTGACCGCTGCCGCCGTGTCGCACCGTTGGGGCCCACCTGCATGGCGAGAGGCAGGTTGTGGTTGATGAGCAAATTGGGGGGATTTGAATGGCCGGTAGGGGATACGCTGTGAACGGAGTAGAACGTGTGGGAATAGGAAAGACCAAGCTGTAAGGGCCAGAGCTGGAGACGCGGTGGGGGGAGAGCGAGAGGGACCAAATGTTGATGTCAGTGTGGGGTCGGAGAAGGGGTGAAGGCACGGAAAAGTATTGTTTAAGATGTCGAGGACCGAAGTCGCGAATACCAAGATGGAGCTTTGGGAGAGGAGGTGTGCGACCTGTGGAGGGGGGCCTACCGGGGAGGGAAGACAAAATTCCACAAGAGATGTGGTTGTAGCCATGTCGTAAAACCATTTAGTATCATGTCGTAAAACCGTTTAGGACGATGTCGTAAAACCATCTATTAATACCGTAGCATCGTACTTCACGGAATAACCCCCCCGGCTCGGCTCGCCCACACTCCCGCACTCTTGGGCCCGTGCCGAACGCGCAGCAAACACCGAATGAGGCCTGAAGAAACCTGAAGTCCTTGCTCACCACGACTTCTTCCTCCTTGACCTCGCTCTCCCCCACCAGCCAGTAGAAGCCCAACGATGCGATCAGCGCATTGAACTCCGCCGAAAACTGGGTGGGCGGAAACAGCTTCCTGCAGTGGCCAGGAAGGGGGGGGCATTTGGTGGCAAGGAGTGGGGCGAGGAGGCGTGAGCAAGGAATACTAAGGAATTGGGGCCAGGAATAGAGCACAGCACATAAAAAGAATGGCCAGCACAAATTTAAACAACGGATGAAGTAAAAACTAAAAGTTGCGGGCGGTGTGGTACAATGTAAGCAGCAGGATAATAAACGGAGCAAACGGGAGGGGTGACGACGGGGAGATGGCCTCGCGTGCCGCTGCCGGCCGCCCGCTTCGCAATGGCAGCTACCGCATGCGGATTTTGGACGAACTGCATGCAGGTGTATGTGCTGTGATATTCGAGGGGTCATGCGAATCGTAAGCTTCGACCCCCATCCTGCCCGTGTAGGCCGCACCCCCTCCTCGCATAATCAACTCCCGGTAACCGCTGCACGACCTCGTGTGTGGTGTCACACTGTCCTTACAACAGTCATCTACCTGAAGGTTGGCGGTGCTTCCGGCGGCAGCAACGACATCAGCACCTCCCGAACCACAGCGCGCTGCTCCACACTGTTACGGCCCTTCATGATCTCACTGGAAATCCGCACGAAGTCATCATACGTTGGCTTGCTCGGGACTGTGACGCCTGTGTGATGTGGGTCACGCGAGAGGAGGAAATGGCAGTAATTAGCATGGCGGGTAATTGTCGGTACTGGTATTTGGTGGTATAACGTGAATTCAGGTGGCGACCATGATGGTGCTTGTGCGTAGGGATCGACGTGCACCGTCTCGCTGCGAGTCGTAATGCGCTTTGGGTTTGGGGTGGTGGTGAGAGAGCTTCAAGCAGGGGTAGGGCGTTGGGAGTTGACAGGCGAACCGCAAAGAGAGCTGAAGGGTCTGCGTGCTGTTAAAATGTTTTGTGTGCAATATTTAATCAACGAAGCTGCTAAGGATGTTGTCTATCAATGCAGCATCTAGAAAACGCAGATTCCGGCGCTGAAAAACCCGTGGTCTCTGCAACCTCCATCCGAAATTGTATTCTTCTAAGCAAGCTGACCTGGCAACTGATCAGCCATTTTCTTAGAGTATAGCTTGATGAAAAGCTTGTCCAAGAAGTTATCGTTGTATGTGGTCTTCTCCGCGAATGGGTCCTGCGATTCTCCAGAGTCAACGCAAATACAACCTCCAGGTCGAATAAATGTTTAGGAGGTGTTATCTAACCTTTTTAACTGTTGTAGCGGTGCTAGAGACGTCCGCAGCACCGGCCATCACAACCTTCCTGTTCTGCAGAGCGGAAATGCCCAATGGAGTTTGCCTAACTGTGCAGCACTTCCGAAGCGATGAAACATTCATTTCTATAAACTTGTAGGTGCAAGATCCTACACTTCTGGATATTCGGAAATGAAATTTGCAAAGAGGTATCTATGTCGATCAGCCTTTATGTAATATAAATAATGAAGATGAAGCGTCAGGAGCGTGTATGCGCAGAAGCCTGGGCAAGGATGTCAAGTTCGTTGCATTTCCGACGTCGTAAGTGGGGCGCTTCCGGTAGAAGTTGTCAAACAGCATGTGGAAATACTCGTGGTTTATTTAAGATTGCACGTGAGTTCCACACAACATTACACGAGAAGGCTTGCGGCACGGCGGTTACCTTACGTTTGAGCCTTTTGCTGAGGGACGATAGTTTACCTTACGCTCGAGCCTTTTGCTCAGAGACGATGTACCACTTCCTGGGTTGGAATTCACATTCGCGTTAATGATCTTGTGTTCTCAGGCCAACTTGTACCTATAAGTCAGGACATGTGACCCATCGGAGCCCGCGTACGATCCGCTAGATACGCCGTGCGTACGCAGGTACAACCCAGCACAGCATCCATACACGACATACGCATAGGTCACACTAACCAAGATACTTCCTCTAATCCCATGCAGCTTAGCATGACCAGTCCGGTGCTACGCTGCGACATGTAATCCATAAATTCACGTGCCGTTATACATTGTACAAGATTTATCAATTTACGTGAAGATTACCATCAAGGAAGTCATACGCCGTTGATATGGGTGGCAGTTGCAGCCACGCCGCAGATGCTCTAGTGAACATTGTAACCGAGGTAGCTACGGAGGCCAATCTTTCGCCATTTACGGTTCACAATAACCTCCCATGCCTATCTTGAGAAAGAATTCGTGTTCGTGACAATTCAGGGCATTTGTGCAAGACCGTTGATCGAATTGTTTGTGACACTTCGCCGTGCTTGTGTCGAGCTTCCCGCAATGTGTTCCCCGACCTATCTCATCTCAGTCTCCCTTGGATCGCAGGAAGAAATTCGCGATGCATTGAAGAGCTTCAATGCGTGGAACAAAATACAGGATGAAATTCGCAACACGGGCGGCAGCAGCACGGTGAGTTAGCGCCTTTGGAGCATGCGGGGCGATTCGGATTCAATAAGGCACGGGTACTACTAAGACCAGACATCGCCACAGGAACCCACGGGTGATGCTCGTTTTCGAAAGACTGTTTAAAAACTGTTGAGGTGTGGTGCCGATCGGTTTCTGTTATGAGTGCGGTAATAAGGATGATGTGTCCATGTGAAGGACTTGGCTCACCCTGAGCGAGCTGCATATTCCGTCACTCAATCTGGTAACACTTTTTAGGAAAAACTTAAATGCTTTTACGCATGCATCGCCAACACTTGGACCCACGCTGCTGCGTTGGCGCAGCCATGACATCTCCCTCGAACTCTCCTTACGGCGTAATCTGATCGCAGCGCAACGGTCTCGGTTCGGGTCCGTTGCTACAGCGTGTCGGCGGCGAAGACGTCGTCAAACAGGTCGTCGAGGGGTTCTACCGCCGACTCTATTCGGACCAAGGGGTACGTAGTCTACGTATAAGCTTTCCATATCGTCTGGATGATTCTCCTGTCACGCCAAATTACCGCCCCTCAGACATATTAAATGCAAAACACCGTCTTTCCGTCTGCTGAGCTCTGCTGAGCGTGGTGGCTGGAGGGCTTCAAGAAGCCCAGGCCTAGCTAGGGAAGTTCACGAGCCCCTCATCCCGGCGCCGCTTCTTTAACACTCGGCCGGTTTAGGGCGACTACTGCCGCTGCCACTGCGATTATTGTTATTAATGTTACGATACTGCTACTGCTACTACTGCTACTGCTACTGCTACTGCTACTTCTGCTGCTGCTGCTACTGCTACTGCTACTGCCATTATCATTATTATATAATTATGAACGTGATTATCGTCATATTATATTAAAATTATCCTCATAATTGTTGTTGCTGTTGTTGTTGCTGCTGCTGCTGAGCTCTACTACTGAGGGAGCCCCTTGCTCACGTACGATCACGATCACGGCATCAGTATACGTCGGTCCGTCGGTCCGTCGGTCCGTCGGTCGGTACCTGCATGCATCCGTACCAATCTCCGAACTAGAGCCAATCATCATGATGGAAAAAGCCCGCATTATCCCTTTTGTTGAGTTTGTTTATTACACCGCGAGTTGCAAACCTCCTCTTTGATCGAATGTTGTTGATAGACGGCTTGTGGACACAGAATCCACAGAGCATCACAGATAGAGCTGGTTATTATTAGTTCAAATAGATGACAAAACGAAAGTTTTTTGGTACTGCAAGAGCTTCATTCTTCATTCGAATGCCGTACTATACGGTTACATTACAGGTGGCTGTTCCGTAGCTCTGTTGGAACCATCGCAACCACCTCCGGAACTCCTTTTCCGCGAGTCGTCATATGCGCGCGCGCGCGTGTGTTTTTTTTTTTTGTGTGTGTGTGTGTGTGTGTGTATATGCATTCATGCTGGCACTTGCTCGAATGTCGTGTGCCGCCCCCTCGCCTGCGTGCGCGGCCATGGACCGATACATTCCACAACGTAATGATACGTTTCTTGATGGCTTCTTGCGTGATCTACGCGTGAAAGGCGAAAAAGCGCTAATCGTTGGGTCCGTGGCCGCGGCAATGTGGACTTCCAGGTGGTTGTCCGGCAGCACCCATCCGTACATCCTCGGCCGTAACCCAGAAGGCCACGGGGGATCGATGTACAAAACGGATTAGACTCCGCGTTTTTATCTTATAACCCAGGATCCGAGGAAGCTGCAGTTCCTAGTATGGGAGTAATGGGGTGAGATGTGCTGCTTGTCCGTTGAAGGATAGCTCCACTCCTTAGCCGTGAACCTATGAAACGCCCTGTGATGATAACTGAAAGCAACTAACTGAAACCAAACTGAAGGAATTTAACTGAAACATACGGAACCTGCGTGTTCTCCTTGCCGTCACGTCTTATATCCCCGACGAATCTTATAATCTTATAATCTTATAATGTTATAATGTTATGCGCTCCCTCCCTCCCTCCGTCCGCAACAGCTGCTGATGTTCCTATGCGATCGGGACATCGTCTACCTCCGGGCGAAGCAGGCGAGTGGGCGGGGGCCGAATCATTGCCATTGACTTGAAGAGACAGAGACATAGGTACCCGAAATTGTACGGTGACACCCGGGGGCCTGACCCTGGTGTACGGCGATGTGTGGTGCCCAGTCCCTTGGGTCGGTGCAAACCTCCTTGGTCCCTGGCTTCCATTGTCTTTCGGCCCCCAGGAAGTCTTAGGGTAAGGGCAAAGAATTGTGAGCACCAAAGAGCCATGCACCAACCAGCGCCACACGCACACACACATACACACACATACACACACATACACACACATACACACATACACACATACACACACACATACACACATATACACATATACATACACACACATACACCAACCGACTCCTCCCGGTCCTCGTCCCGCAGTCCGCCTTCATGTCGTGGCTGTTTGGGCCGCCCAACATCCCCTACAGCGGCAAGAACTTGCGCACCGCGCACTTGAAGCTGATCAAGCAGCGGGGCTTCAGCCCAGAGGACTTCGACCTGGGTATGGAGTACTTCGAAGCGGCCATGCAGGAGCTGCAGGTGTCTGAGGTAGGTACGTACGTGAGCGCCGTACGTGAGCGCCGTACATGCAGCCTTGCCCTGAGCTTCAGTACTGTAGCGAAGGTTTGATGAGTAATCGGCGTGTCGTACGCACGGTTGCACACAGAAAAAGTATGGTTCTTCTTCTCCTTGGTGGTGATGGTGGTTTTGGAGCTTGTGTGATTCTCGATCCGCTGGTGTACGATTGGCCGTACGCCCTGCATCGTGCACCAGTGTATGTGTGTGTATGTGTGTGTGTATGTGTGTGTGTATGTGTATGTGTATGTGTGTGTATGTGTGTGTATGTGTGTGTATGTGTATGTGTATGTGTATGTGTATGTGTATGTGTATGTGTATGTGTGTGTATGTGTGTGTATGTGTATGTGTGTGTATGTGTATGTGTGTATGTGTGTGTGTGTATGTGTGCTTTCTGTCGTGTACTTCTGCTATCGGCGCACATGCTGCTGAATTGCATCCATCGCTTCAGGCTGGCAAGGCTCTCTCTTTGCAGAAGCTCATGGGGATTCGGATTCGGATTCGGATTCGGATTCGGATACGGCGACCTCTCATCGACATTTAAGTTCTCCCGTACATCACCCATCATCTCAATATGCCCCACCAGCCCCCCTACCAGCCGCCTCACCGCCTTCTCACAAGCCGCGCATCTGCGCCACATTATCGAGCACCACGTGCACGGCTCCTTGTCGTTCCACCATTCGTCCGTCTGTACCTGCGTTCGTACCTGCATCTGCGTTCGTACCTGCATCTGTACCTGCATCTGTACCTGCATGCAGGCCATCATTCGGGAAGTGATGGGCAAGGTCCGTCCGTTCAAGGTCAGCCTCCGCGCGAGGAGGGGGGGATGGAACAGGCGACCCACGAACGTGCACGTTAAGGCGGCGAGAAAGAACATCTGAGACCCAGAGGGGTTATCCCATACTAAGCCGCCTTGAGTCCGACAAAGCGGAATCGAGGGGCAGGGTGGAGGGAGGAGGGTGGAGGGTGGAGGGTGGGTACTGCGAAGCGGCCCGCGGAGACCTGTCCTGCATTAACGTCCTCTACGTGTTGGTGCGGCCTTATCGAAAATTTTAAATTATTAAATTATTTTAAATTTTATTTTAAAATTCATTATTTAGAGCCTGATATTATAGGCGGGCCGAAGTACAGCGAACTTCGGCGATATAACTTCGTCCACTCATCGTCGTAAAGCAATGCATCCGCGGGGCTTTAGTCACGGGGAAATGATCATGCTCAAGGCCACGGACTTGCCTATCGCTGCAAAACGCTAAGGCTCAATGGAGAACGGGTGAGGATGTTGCTCGCCCCGGGGCTGTGTATAAAGCATAAACTTCACAGGTCCGAGAATACCCGCTATATGTCTTGGGGTGTTACACTGCTCGCTGTGGGCGACTCGCCCTACAAAGACGAGCACGGGGGGTCCTGACCGGATCGAGCCACAGCGCATGGTGGGGAAGGGCACGTGGCTTTGTCTGTCTGTCCTGCCACGTGCTCCCCCTCTCACTCCGCTATATGTGTGTGTTTATGTGTGTGTGCATGTGTATGTGTGTGTGTATGTGTGCATGTGTATGTGTGTGTGTGTGTATGTGTGCATGTGTGTATATCTTTTACACGCCCCATCGGCCGGCGGCCGGGTCCGGTGTTTCGTGGTAGGTGGCTTTTTCGTCGTGGCCGGCGGTTTGTGGCGGCCTTTCGGTTCAACCTCCTCCCCGCCCGTGCATGTGTATGCGTTGCCCGTCCAACGAATTAATGCAGGAGGTGATTTTTACGCCCTCGCCCAAGGACGCCCAGGACGAGGCGCAATGGGCCGTTGAGGAGCACCTCAAGCTGCAGGTGTTGGAATTCGGCAAGTCGATGGCGTCCCGTCGGTATCAGCCACCTTCAGCTGGTGCCGCCCCCACCGCCAGCCCCGCCGCGTCCACTACCCCAGCCGCTGGAAATGGCAGCAGCCGCGGCCCGCAGTGCCCCTTCACCGCCGGCCGCATGTCGCTGCGTCTCGCCACCACCGGGTCCGCCGCTGCCGTCGCCAACGGCTCGCCCGCGTCGCCGAAGCCGCCGCCGCCCCCCTTGCCATCGCCGCATCCCGAACGCACGTCGCTGCGCTCACTCACCCGCGGCGCACTCTCCACTGACCGCGCCGCCGGCGTGGGAATAATGGCAAACGGCAGGGGCGCAATGGCTGGTGATGATTTTGCTCGTAGTAGTACAGCTGCGTCCGCTGCAGTTGTTATCCCGAATAACCCTACCGGAAACTGGGAGCCAGCGGTCTGCCGCCGCACCGCCGCCGTCCCGGTGGCGGAAGCGATGGCGGAAGCGATGCTCGCCTCGGGAGCTGCTGGTTCCAGCCGGATGGTG
This sequence comes from Volvox reticuliferus, assembly GCA_019650235.1. Classification (NCBI taxonomy): domain Eukaryota; kingdom Viridiplantae; phylum Chlorophyta; class Chlorophyceae; order Chlamydomonadales; family Volvocaceae; genus Volvox; species Volvox reticuliferus. The sequence goes on from BNCP01000060.1 coordinate 595,798, forward strand.
ACTGCGCCGCCAACCACCACTGGCGGGCGTGCTCCCGCGGGTGCGGCGGCGCGTGTTGGTCTTGAGGTACGTTCTGTTGCTTCGATGGAGCTGGGGCTGGGGCTGGGGCTGGAGAGCCGGCCGGTGGTGCGTGTCGGTGTCGGTGGCGGTGGCGGCTGGGGTGACAGGGATGTTTGCGGTGGCGGCGGTAGCGGCAGCGGCCCTGCTGCGGGCGATATTGCTGTCGTTGACGCCCTTTTGTCGGAGCTGATGGACCTGGAGGCCGACCCGGGACAGGGCTAAGCCGGGCGGCAGGTGGAACGTGCTACACCCGCGAACTTGCCGCGGCGGTGAGCATCTTCCTCCTCTGACTTGACTTGATCCCCAGGATGCCTTCTTGGCAGGCGCACGGAGGCTGTGGTGGGTTTGGGGAGGGAAGGAGGAGGGGGGAGGGAAGGAGGGAAGGAGGAGGGAAGGAGGAGGAGGAGGAGGAGGAGGGGGGAGGGAAGGAGGGAAGGAGGAGGGAAGGAGGAGGGGGGAGGGAAGGAGGAGGGGGGAGGGAAGGAAGGGCTTCACGCGCACTGCTGCTGCTGCTGCCTGTTGCGGACACTACAAACATGCTTCTTGCAAAGCTTGCTTCGTTGGCCATAGCAGCCCCAGTCAAATAAAGAGTTTTCACATTTTGGTATTTGACTCGTTGACCGGTTAGCAGCACTAATTCGCATGCATGTCTATGATGCACATAATATAATATATACAAAATAGTATCATGTGTATGTATATGCATGTCCATGCATGCGTGTATGTTTGCGTATGTATCCTCTGTTGATGCCATCCATTATTGTTTATTTCAGATGCACGGGATCAACCCAGCACTACTACTGTCATCACCTGCATTTATTTCTCTACATCGCTTCCATTCTCCGTGCACCCGTCCTTTGCCGTTCATCAAGACGGTGCATGCATGGAAGGAGGATGCCCGCAGCCGGCTCCAGCTGTGTTCATTCGGCCCTCAAACATTATTATTTTTCTCCGCCGGCGGGGGGGCATGCAGTATACCTAGATGTACCTTGATGGAGAGTTCTGAAGACTGGGTTTATACCACCGCCGTACGTAGCTTCTAATTTATCGAATGGTTTTTTTATTAAGTTTTACTGGAGATAGATTCCAAGGCAGGATTCCAATCCCCCGATTGTGGCATTCATCATTAGCTGCGGCGGGCGCTCATCACTACTGCTTTTTGGATGTGATGCTGTAAGTTGTAGCAGTTGAGTGCCGAAAAGGCCTCTCGAGATGTTGACAGGATCCTTCTTGCACCTAAAATTGTGATGGTGTGTATGTGCCGTACAAGTACGACTACTACAAGGTTTAGTTGATCGATTGGGGAAGGAAGGTGATGCCAGGGATGATGTTGTCGAAGGAGCCCTAATCATAAACCAACCCTACAGCTCTGCTATACATACGGATATGTGTATGTTGTTCAAAGGCAGGTAGGTGCTGATATTATTGTGGGAAGATTATGAAGATTGTGATGATGATGTTGTGGGAAGATTATGATTATGATTATGATTATGATGATGATGATGATGATGATGATGATGATCATGATGTTGTTGCGGGTAATGATGGTGATGCTGCTGATGCTCTGATGCTGCTGATGCCAATGATGCTGATGCTGATGCTGATGATGGCGATGATGCCAATGATGATGCTGATGTTGCGGGTAATGCTGCTGATGCCAATGCGGATGCCAATGATGATGATGTTGCGGGTAATGATGATGATGATGATGATGATGATGATGATGTTGCTGCTGCTGCTGATGCCAATGATGATGATGATGATGATGATGTTACTGCTGCTGCTGCTGATGTTACTGCTGCTGCTGATGCCAATGATGATGATGTTGCGGGTAATGATGATGATGATGCCAATGATGATGATGTTGCGGGTAATGATGATGATGATGATGATGATGGTCAAAGTAGCAGTCTTGAGTAGCTGTAAGCTCGCACGTTATGGGGGCGAAGAGCCACGCACGTAAATAAACCGAGTTCGAAATCGGCTAGCTGCTGTTGGCCATCCATGTGCTGCGTGCGTGTGTGCTGGTTCTTATTCCGTACGGCGCTGCAATCAATGATGAGATAACTTATCCATGAGAAGTACTTACAAAGTATGAATGATTAAACATTGCCTAGCTATGCGGTTCGTTTCGGCCGCCATTGGTCGGGTGCTGGTGCGGCGCCCAGCTGCCCATCCACCACATCGCGCCAACTAATAGTAGCATGCAGCAGCATTCGCCAAGCGGTGTACAGCGTACGTACAGCGCAACCATGGCATGGCTGAACTTGCGAGGCGGTGGTGGTGGTACAGAGTCCCTCCCGTCCGGGGTCGGTGACGTACGCTGTGGTGGTAAGATCGGACTTCTTGTGGGAAGATGTGTATTCGTTGTGCGGTATACGGTATGCGATAATACTACACCGACAGGGCGACTCGCCCGGCAAAGACGAGCACTATATATATATGCATGTATAAGATGTACATCGCATACATGTGGATGTGCTGTTGGTCGTCGCCAGCTTAGTTGTATTACCTGGAGCCGGAATTGTATGTGTGGCGTCCATCCTGCACGTTTCCGCGGGCGCTGTGTGCGCACTACTGCGGGGCTGGCAGCGGCAGCGGCAGCGACAGGAAGAGATGGTGGAGGGAAGGGCCTGGCTGATGGCAATCCATGCAATGTTGGATGGTGCGTGGCAACACGTAATTGAGCTTGCCTTCAAGTTTAGTGAGTTTTAGCCTTCCTACAGATGACTGCGTTGCACCCACCATCGACTCGGACGACAGTGACATATCCGTGCAAGATAAAATGTCTGGCATGACCGTACTTGAACAGGATCTGTTCTATAGGTCATACACCTCTCTATGTTCTCTAACATAGACAAGTCTCCCAACCCAGACGAAGAGGCGTAGTCCCGGCACCTGAGCGCAACGTATGGCCGCAGTGGCCGTGCCGCTGGCACGGACGCGCGGCTCTGGATGAATGTCCCGCCGAGCCACATTCCGGCGGCAGGGATGGTGCTCGGGACAATCAGATGGGTTTCCATATTATATTGAGGGTTTCAATATTATATTGACGAATATTTTGAGTACCATTAAAAAATGCGACCCAAACGTTTTGTAATGTCGGTGCTTCAAAACGAATTCCCGCTTCAACCTGCCCATCCATCCAAACATCTCTGTATGCTGCTGACAATATTCTGACTGCTGCCGTCCTTCCCTTTTTAGTTTCTTTACACGCTTGAGACATTGAAATGTAGATTGCACAGCATGGTACACGACATGCATGAAACAAATCTTGCGGCGGGTAAGCCAGGATCAGGGTTCAGGGTTCTATAGATAATTCACCTATAGAGTTTTCAAATGAATACAGTTTTCAAAGTTTTGAGGCCGTTTCTCCTCGTATGTATAGAAGACCGACCTCGTCCAAGAACTGTGTTCGTTACTGGTACGTTACTGGGTAAGGGTAGGTTGATTGGCTGAACGAGCTTTGTTGCTAAACCCTAATGTCATCACGCACGGCGATAAACATACTTAACGTGGATGGAAGAAGTAAGGCCCATCAGATAGGTCAATGGTCACGCCTACCTCGCTTGAATTCCCACCTCTCCCATCGATCCTGCCGTACATAATAAGGTACATTGCGAGCGAGATAGAGTAGTAAGATACGGGCTCAAGGCCATGCATGCGATTCATCAAAGCCTAAATTGAAAAGCAGTAATCTTTGTCGTCGGTCACGGTCGGTCGTAATCGTGCAAATTACTTGTCTTCTTCTTACTTGGTAATGAATGACCTTTATTTTGTAAGTCTATGTGAGTCTGCGGAAGTGCGATGCGATCTGGTGCGTGAGGTATGACACTGCCGATCAAAAGGTGATTGCGTATGGTGAAATAAGCAAGGTTGTCGTGACATACAGCGTGTCAGACATAATGTGTGCAAAATAGAGTTAAGTTTATCTTTTGTTAAGACCGATGGGTCGGTACTTTGAAGTAACGACTCACAAACAATTTCGTTAATTGACAAAAGGAATTACGCGCGCATGGTGTCTTTGGACGTACAACAGGCGTGTGCGCGTTTCGTCTGTTCCGAGGCCACGTCGATTGACGTAAGGCCCGCAAAGAGACTTTATTGCTAATAAAAGCGTCGAGAGCAACTGAAGTGTTTGTCAGTTGGCTCTCGAAGCTATTCTTCGTGAGCGGAACGGACCATTTACGAACTAGTAATAATCATTGTAACCTCTTTTCGCAACCCACCAGACTAGTTCCGTCGGAAGTCGTCGCACTGCACGATCGTCAAGACGTCGGCGCGCGTGAGCCCAGACAAGGAGAAGCCTTTGGGACTACTTCCAAGACCCGCTCTTGAGTAGTTTGTGCTCATCAACATCCGCTGTTGTTAGCGCAAGCACCTTCGCGAACGGACAAGTGAGCGGATTGCGACGAGACCTAACAGCCAACTGACCCTCCACGCAGCGTGCAGGGTCAGTTGGCTGTTAGGTCTCGTCGCAATCCGCTCACTTGTCCGTTCGCGAAGGTGCTTGCGCTAACAACAGCGGATGTTGATGAGCACAAACTACTCAAGAGCGGGTCTTGGAAGTAGTCCCAAAGGCTTCTCCTTGTCTGGGCTCACGCGCGCCGACGTCTTGACGATCGTGCAGTGCGACGACTTCCGACGGAACTAGTCTGGTGGGTTGCGAAAAGAGGTTACAATGATTATTACTAGTTCGTAAATGGTCCGTTCCGCTCACGAAGAATAGCTTCGAGAGCCAACTGACAAACACTTCAGTTGCTCTCGACGCTTTTATTAGCAATAAAGTCTCTTTGCGGGCCTTACGTCAATCGACGTGGCCTCGGAACAGACGAAACGCGCACACGCCTGTTGTACGTCCAAAGACACCATGCGCGCGTAATTCCTTTTGTCAATTAACGAAATTGTTTGTGAGTCGTTACTTCAAAGTACCGACCCATCGGTCTTAACAAAAGATAAACTTAACTCTATTTTGCACACATTATGTCTGACACGCTGTATGTCACGACAGCTGTCATGACATAGTACTGTAAACTGAACATACTAAGTGCCGTGCCGTCACTCCCCCCCCCAGTGCCGTGCCTATCGTGCCTGGCGCTGGTGGTTAGATGGGACTAAGTCACACCTTGAGCATTTCAAAGGTGTCTCCGGCTTCTCTGTACAAAGCATCTCTCCAGAACACCGTGGCAAAGATTACCACCCAAAGACTTCTACGACTATGGCACAAACCATCCTGCCCTCATTCTGACGAGCACGAAACCATCTCAACCGGGCCTCATCACTCATGGTGATGTATTCTATTGGGACCCGTGCTGCCGTGACTATGCCGGTGGTTGTCTCAAAGCCCCGAAGCGCAACCTCGCTGTTCCACCCCGCTGCCGTTTCCTCCGACCCCACCGCCGCGCACAGAGGGCAAGCGAATCCCAACGGCAAGCAGTCCAAGGTACTTTTGCAGTCACCATGGCGCGAATACCACGCATGACACCAGGGACTGCCGTACGTTGAACAGCAGGAGGAGTGCAGCAAGCACCTCAACCGCCCAATCTAACGACACCATGCACGCCATGATGGCACGCATGGAGGAGCAAATGCGGCACATGCGTGCCGCCATGGCAACGGAGAAGGGAGAGAGGCCTGCCCAACCGAACCGTCCGCAAAGAGGCCCCCAGGGTGGCGCTGCGGCGGGACGAAACAAAGAGGGCGGCGCATGCGACTACTGCGGCCGTTTCGGGCATCATGAATCCCAGTGCTACATTCAGCACCCGGACAAAGCCCCACCAAACTTCAAAGCACCGTCGAAGGCGTTACAGGCAACCTTCGACCAAAACCTTGAAAAGCTCAACAGGCAGCAGCAGCCGCGAGCGCAGAGAATGGCAGCGGTAGCGGCCCATCAGCCGGCTGCGGAGGAGGAGGAGGAGGAAGAAGTCTACCTCCCAAATCGCCGCAACGCGAACGTGAGCTCGGCAGCGGCGGGACGGCCACCTGCAGAATCACAGGTATGCTGTGCGTCCCTCACGCACCAGCCAGCGCCGGTCTCATTCCAACCCGTGGCGATCGAGAAGGAAGCCTACCCCCCGCCCAAGCTGGGGATCCGGCAACGGCCGTCCATACCTATGAAAATGCAGCAGGCGGACGAGGTGACTGTACAGTTAACCACCAGCTGGAACATGCTGGACAAGATCGTGCAGCTGCATGTACAAAGGGAGGTTGAAGCCCCCCTGTCATCAGATACCCCTGCACCCAAGAGCGCCGCAGCCTCAAGTGCTCTGGAGATGGGCGATCACGCCTCTCCAGCACAAAGTCCCTCGGCCCCCAGGGCGGCCAGCCCTACCAACGTATAGGGGGTTTAACTGGTGCCAAACAGCACCAAACAGCACCAAACAGCCTCTAGCTGGCTGTTATGCATTGTTAACAGCTGTTATACCCCCTATAAGTTGGTAGGGCAGGACACCTGCAGGCGTGCCTTACTGTGTCGCCGGCGAACAGCACGTGGGCGTACGAAGCATCCAGGAGATTCCACAGCAGGACGTCCAACACCTGCTGGACAGGAACACGGCCGCAGCTACCTACTTCAAACAGCAGCAGCTGATGTTCTACTATCCGCAGGGTACCCTCAACATCCCGGGGTACGACGTCACCAAACTCAGATTCCTGCGCGATCATTGCGCAGACGTGAACATAATTACTCAGAGGGCGGCTAGGCAGCTGGGGCTTCCTGTCACTCAGTCCAGCACGACCCTTAGTACATCTTCAAGCCCGGAAGCCAGCACGTACGGCGAGGTGGACGTACGGGGACTTTGCGTCACATTGCTGCCGGGAACACCACATACAACGACCCTCAACATGACCCAGACACTGGTAGTTGAGGACACACCGCTCTTCGATTTCCTGTTGGGAAACGAACAGATGCACCCTGTGGCAGACTCTATCACGCAATACCCAACCGCACAGCTCCACTTTCTGCCTAACCTGCTGGAGCACCCCGGATACGTCGTCAGCATCCCCATGACCTCTATCAGAAGGCCGGGGCACGCGACGGCAGCGGCACTATGGCGGATGGCTTTTGCAACCTCCAGCTCCCAGTGGCCTCAGGAAGCCACGGGAAAGCTGGGGGGGGGATGCACACCCGCGCCCAACACTCTAAATTCTACTCGGCCCCAGGGAGCCGACAACAGCATACCACAAAAGAGCGCCGCCAAGCTCGGCGCTGGTGCAGCTTGCATCATCACCTCAGCCCTCGGAGCTGCGCAAGCGGCAGTCACCGGTGGCCTATCGGCCCTTAACGCCCTGGCAGCCGCGGCAACCCCACAGCCCGAGATTCGACACGAGGTGGATCAGCTCTCCAAACGAAAAGGGAAGCGCAAAAAGGCGCAACCAGCGCCACGGATGCGCATTTACATTGAGCCGCCTAAGCGGACGTGGAAGACAACAATTTCGGCAGTCTTACTGGCGCTACTGCTTCTCTCCCTCACGGTGGGTGCAGGCGCCATGAAAGGGTCCTTCACCGACCAGTCCATCCTCCACATGACCACCCATGCCATGACTACGGGCGGCATATTGGTCAGGGATGGTTGGGATCCGGGGTCCAGAGCGTACGAGGATGTAACTCGCACCCCGGGCACCTCCTCTGATCCACCGTCAGCATTCACCAGCGTGGCTACGTTCACGCTGGACGGCAACTCAGCAGCGGTGGCATATGAGCGGTACCAAAAAGACGCAGATGGAGGCTGGATCTGGGGCAATGGTCAGACCCTATCAACAACGACCAACGCAGCACTCAAGGCCGCGGTGCGCTCACGAAAGCATACCGCGTTTGCCTACAGCATGGAGGAGCTGCCCGGGTATCACGGGGACCAGGGTCCTTTTTCCCTGGACCTGGATACCGACAAACCGATCGTCCAACCCCCGCGGCGATACAGCCCCAAGGAGAAGGAAGTAATCCAACTCAAGACGTCCGAGCTGGTACAACCCGGCATCGTCAAGGAGTATACGGGACCCACGATCTGTGCCGTTAATCCGGTACTAGCCGCCAAGAAAGACCCAGATACTGGGCAGTGGACGGATTTCCGCATGGCACAGGACTACCGTCCAGTCAACCAGCACACCCTCTCGGACAGATACGGCCTCCATCGCCCTGAGGAGATCTTTCAGCGCGTGGGCAAGGCCGTAATCTTCTCCAAGCTTGATCTAAGGCAAGGTTTCCTCCAGATCCCTATTCGGCCGGAGGACCAACCCAAGACGGCGTATTGGGTGGGCAACAAATTAATGATGTACACCCGAATGCCGTACGGCCTCAAGAACGCCAGCGCTAAGTTCCAGCGCGTAATGGACTACGAGCTCACGAAGGCAGGACTGGACGATATCAGCATCGCCTTCATCGACGACGTACTGATCTGGTCGGAGTCGCCCGAACAGCACGTCAGGACGTCGAGCGCGTGCTGGACGCCCTTGCCGCGTGTGGGCTCCGCGCCCACCCGGACAAGTCTATCTTCGGAGCAGACGTCATTGAGTATCTGGGGCACAATCTGAGTGCCTCAGGAATAAGCCCTCACCAGGCCAAGGTAGCAGCGATCATGGCCCTGCAACCTCCCCGCAACGTGTCGGAGCTCAGGACGCAGCTCGGCTTTATCAACTACTACCGTTGCTACGTTCCGAACATGAGCCAGCTTGCGGTGGACCTCAACAAGTTGCTGAAGAAGGACGAGCCATGGCACTGGGGACCAGCACAGCAACGCGCCTTCGAATTAATCAAGGCGGCGTTTACCAAGGAGGGCATGGTACTCAGGCGAATCGACTATAACCGCCCACTCGTACTGCACACGGACTTCTCTAACAAAGGAATCGGTGCGGTACTGGGGCAGGTCGATGACGAAGGTAACGAATACATGTGCGCCTGCATCAGCCGCTCGCTCAACAAGCATGAGGCTAACTACAGCAGCTACAAGGGCGAGATGCTGGCAGCTGTATGGGCGGTCAAGATGTTCAGGCATCACCTCATTGGCGGACCGGCATTCAAGCTGGTCACGGACCATCAGCCCCTCCTGTACCTCATGAGTACGGAGGGCTTAACGGGCCAGTACGCGCGATTCGCACTCGCGCTACAAGAATACAATTTTGTTATTGAACACAGGCCAGGCCTGCGCCACCAGAACGCGGACACACTCTCGCGCCACCCCAGGCTGGAGTCTGAAGATGTGACGGGAGCAAGGCTCGATGAAGATTTACCCGCAACACCTGGGATGTCCAGTTCTGCCTTCGCATCGGTGCGTGCCTCCAGGATGGCTAACCAGATTATGTGCGAGGTTTTGAACTTGGCATCTCCGGTGGCGCGGTTCAGCGATGACTTCTGCCCGTCCCCGGAAGAGACAGCAGCAGGGTGGAATGGGTGGCGTTTCGAGGCTCTGAGACCCCCACCCGATGGGGAACTTGAGCAGCGCGTCACTCAGCGACGACGGCTGTTAGCCCGCGTCATGGAATGGTTCACGAGCGCACGGCGATCAAGGTCATTCTCAACTCAGAATGGTGACAACACTGCGTTATGGGAGGTGGGCGTGCCATTCTTCCAGTTGGCCGTGCAGCAAGGCATCACGCTGTATGAGCCCTTGGGAGGAGCATGCACCATGCTGGAGGCCTGCTTGCTAAACGGCATCAGGATCAACCGGTACCTCTATTCGGACAAGGACACGAGCATGAGGCGGCTGGCCAGGGAGCGTCTGCACGTGCTCAGCAATGCCTACCCCACGTTGCTGCCCTTGGAGGCTTGGGAAGACGCGTTCATCGCATTACCCCAGGACGTGGAGCAGGTCACAGAGGCAGACCTGAGGAATGCAGGAGCCGAGAATGGTGTGGTCTGGCTCACTGCGGCCGCATGGGATGAGGGTTCGGCAGCTGCAGTCCCATCGGTCTTGCGCATCATAAAACACGTGGAGCAGCTCATGACACGACCTAAGGCAGCTTGCATACTGGGGCGCCCGGCTAAGCCACCTGGCAGCGACTCACCGAAAGAGGAGGCAGTTGAGGCACAGGTGAAGGCTTACCTTGGCGAACCCACGATTACGGACGTGGCGGCCTTTGGTTCATACACGCACCAGCTGTTCCAGCTCTGGTCAAATCTGGCGGCATCAGGACAGCTAAGTGCTGTGAGCAAGGCCGCAGTTCGACCAACAGGGCGCCAGGTGCAGGACGTGCTGGCAGAGGAGCATACCGCGCCCGTACTTTCACGGCAGATGAGGAGTCCCTTCTACCCATGTGACCACGAAAACGACCCTGTTAGGGCTCTGTACCCTGGCTCGGTTGGGTGCGTTGGCACTTCGGGTTCCCTAGGGCGAAGCACGCCCGTGTACAACAGTGTTACGGGTCAGTACGAGGCACTCTACCCTGAGGAGTGCGAAAGGATCCTGGGGTTAGAAACAGACAGTACGCGGATGGATGGCATGGCAGCTGATCAGCGCCGGCAACTGTTCGCGCACATTCATGACGTCACATATCTCGCCAGTGTGCTAGCAATGCTACAAGTAATGGCGGGGCAAGTGAAGCACCTGGAGAACCTTGGCAAGATACCCCACGGTGCAGCCTTTGCTTCGCACGGCGTGGCAATTGCTCTGGCAACACACACGGTGCGCGAGCCTGAAAGCAGACTTTACCTCACCGCGCTCGCTACTTCAAGTGCGGAGGAGGGAAGCACTCAGGATATATGGGAGGATGATGACACCCTTCATTTGCTTAAGCATGGGGTGCCGCCTCCGGGAGCGAGCCCCCTGCAGCAAAAGAGGTGTGTGCGAAGGGCCAAATCCTATCGCATGCAAGGGGGTGTCCTCTATCACCTGGATTCGAGTGGCAAAGGACGAGTGGTGCCTAGACCCACGGAGCGCACGGAAGTAATCAAGAGGACGCATGAAGATACGGGACACTTCGGCGTCAGGCGCACCTTAGGCCTCCTGCTCACCAGCTATTGGTGGCGCGGTATGGCTGAAGACGTGGCAACGGTCGTGAGGCACTGCGCGGCGTGTGACAGGGTCAACACGACCTTCTCAGCGCAGGCGCCCACGCTCAGTTCCTTGCCAGTATGTGGACTATTCTACCGCTGGGGTGTGGACCTATGTGGGCCTTTCTGCAAAACGGCAAGAGGACATACGTACGTCATGGTTTGCGTGGAGCACTTTTCCAAGTACGTGGTCCTAATCCCGCTACCAGACAAGCATGCGGAGCAGACGGCCTTTGCTTTCCAGCAGCATGTACTTGGGCGATACGGCGCATGTGCTGAGGTCTGTACGGATCAAGGAAGTGAGTGGAAGGGAGAGTTTGCCCAGCTGTTGGTCGATGCACTGATCGACCACAGGCAGACTTCACCGAACCATCCTCAGGCGAATGGCCTAACTGAAAGGGCCGTGCAGACTTGCAAAAATGCACTGCGCAGGATTGCGGAGGCAGGAGGCGGCAATACCGACTGGGACAAGCACCTGGCGTACGTTATGCTAGGATACAACTGCTCCGCGCAGTCATCCTCTCGCGTAGCGCCGTATCATATCCTGCATGCTGTGGAGCCCACCATCCCACCAGCAATCAAGGAGAGGTTTGCGAGCGAAGTGGATCTCGATGACCCAGAAGCAGCGGCGCGAGCCATTATGCAGCGCGCCGCAGTTCTACGGAGGCACATGGCCATCGCGGGCGCCAACCTTCTCATCGCGCAGCACCGGGATTCGTTGAGGTATGCGCGCCTGAGAGGAGGCGCAATACTACCCCGGATGCGCCGTTTCGAAACAGGGGACTATGTGTACTATCGAAACACCACTGGCCGTACTGCCTTAGAACCTCAGGCGCGGCCGGAAATACTGCGGGTGGTAGAAGTGCGACCCACGGGCGTGTTGCAGCTAGAGGGACGGTGTGGGAATCGCATCACGACGCATGTTACGCATTGTGCACCCTGCCATTTGCCTATTGATGATCACACCATTGATCCTAGGTTAGCCAGGCCTTCCGCTAATCTAGCATGCGAGGTGTGCAAGTTTCCCGACGGGGAGGAGTGGATGTTGCTGTGTGATAGCTGCGGTACTGGGTGGCACACGTATTGCTTAAAGCCCCCGCTCACTGAAGTGCCGGAGGGTGCTTGGTATTGCCCACGATGTTCGGATAAGGGTGTGGTAGGTGAACAGGTGGATGCTGTCAATACCGGGGGCAGGATGGCGGTCGTGGTCCCAAGACATCTCGAAGAGCTAGTAGGCGCCGCCGTCATGCGTGAGTCGCGCGGACGGGGTAAGCGAGATGGCCGCAAGCTGGGCGTGTCCTCCTACTTAGGACGGCAGGGGCGCGCACACAGATTCCAGATATTGTACGAAGATGGGGAGATAGAGGAGCTTGGGCTACCAGAGCTGCGCGCACGCTTGGCCTCGACCTCAGTGGGCAAGAAAGCCGCCAGGAGCACGGCAGTACAACAAGGAGCCTGGAATGAGTGGGCATTGCAAGACGTGCAAGGAGTGGAAGCGGCCCTGGGACAAGGTATGCCGGGCTGGCATAGCCGTACCAAGATTATGGCGTTACACACGGCACTAAGAGGCTTGGATCTGGCTCAGTACCAGCCAAGCATAGCAGAGCTGAAGGAGCTGTTAAGCGTTCTTATGCTAGAAAAGGCGCGAAGGGTATTTTTGCCCTTCGGTCGGAGCGAGGAATTGGGAGCGACGTTGCTCGAAGCTGGATGCAGTGTGCGACGATCCCTCAAAGGTGTTTGCGAATCAGTGGGCCCTGGAGCTTTGGCCAGTGAAGGAGCCCTATGTGCGGAAGCAGTTGTCTTTGGCTCACCCTGTGAACTGTTGGATCTGATTCTGCCCAGCGTAGTGAGGCAGGTTGGGATAGTTACGGCAGCACGGGTGCCCTTAGAGTACATCACCACGGGCGACGAGGCCCGGGTGAGGTGGTTGCGTGCTCACCAGGACGAAGGCAGGATGGTTTTGTGCCAGAATGGTGGGTGCCTATGGGTGATGATCTTTGCCACGTTGTCCTGGAAGAACGCTTTGTTTCGAGAGGCCGGTAGCACCTTTGAGATGCTCAAGGTGTAGCTTCACCCCATTTAAGCTACCAGCGCCAGGCATGATAGGCACGGCGCTGGGGGGGGGAGTGACGGTACGGCACATATTGAGTTCGGTTTTCAGTACTTTGGCGTGACAGCTGTCGTGACAGATGGCGTGTCAGACATAATGCGTGGAAGAGGAAATGCATTTTCATATAGAGACCAATGGGTCGGCACTTTGGAGGACCGATCCATAAGAGAATTCATGCATGAGTGAAGTATAATTGCGCGCGCATGGCGACGTTGGATGTACGACAGGCGCGCGCGCGTTTTTGAGTCTTCCGAGGCCACGTCGATTGGCATAGGGCCCATAACGAGACGTTGTTTCGGATATAAGCGATGAGAGCAACTGAGGTAATTGTCAGTTGGCTCTCAAAGCTATTCTTTGTGAGCGGAAAAGACCTTTGAATACCAGTTAAAAATTGTAAACCCTGAGATAAGCCAAGCCACCAGGTCTGCTGCCCCAACCCGAAGAAGTTGTCAGATCATCGATCGACATCAGTGTGCCCTGGGCAACGCATCAAGGCCTTATCCACCACCCGTTCGGTGGATAAGAGGACATCCTACACTTCCCGAGGAGTCCAACACCTTCGTGTTGAGGAGAGTCGAGCGGCGAAGCGTTTTACCAGGTATAAAAAAACGCCTGAAGAGTTGCCGTGCCTCGCGCTAGGTAGGGGTATGACTGCCCACCTGTCCATCTGTTCATCTGTTCAACAACGAAGACTTGACCCGTTAGCATTTCCCACATCCATCCTCGCTGAACAAGACCAGCTACGGCGACGCCCTGCTCAACCACGTTTTTCCCGCTTTTTTCCTACGACGCCCCCAAGCAACCTGCCAAGAAACGTTAGCATGTTGCATTATAACATATATAAAGAGCTACATGGCATGAACTTACGTCATCGGCGTTTAGAGCCTTATTACTTACCGTAATCGTATCAAAGCAGCTAGCGAGTCTAATAAGCAGCGGGGCGGCGGGGGAATTTAGATCCTAACAAGTGCCATAAGCATGCCGGCTAGCCATACTTATAGCTCATATGTACACACCGCCTGAACGGCCGGTCGCCGAGGTTTGCAATATGAAGCTCGCTCGGTTTATTGATTGCGTGTGATGACACCCTCACCTCGGATGACTGAGGGTATTCAAATCGCACCCGTGTTTCCCCGTGCTCTACCGAAAGGCGGGCGCTGCGTGCGCTGCGGCTGGCTGGGGAGATTCTGGTTTTCCTAACGGATGGATAGATAGATAGATAGAGGCGGATAGAGTCCTCCCCGCCGTTCCGCCCTCTTCGTTCAAGCCCTTGCACACACACGCAAGCAGTGGCAAGCGAGGAGCCCCAGCTGACTAATAATAGAACATGGCCTCGCGATGCCTCCGACCAGCATCACGACCATCGCGCGCAGTTGCCTCCGCTCTTGACTCATCATCGCTTGATGACGAGTCAAGAGCGACAGCAGACAGCCTGTTTGATTGCCTTGTAGGCGCTGCTTCGTCACTTTTGATTTCGAGCTGCTGCAAACGTTCAGCAAATCAAAACGTGCATCGTCGTCGGGAGCAGCTGCTCCGCGCTGCGGTAGCCGCTGCTGAGCGTCTGCGACTACTTGCACATGGACGCAACAGCAGCCCGAACATTTTCCAAGACTTCGAAGAGCTGTTAAAATTTGCGTTAAATCCGCCATCACGGTGTGTCGTGCTGTTCCTGCTTTTCGCGCTCTCGTCGCGCGTGCTATCCGACCCGGACCAGCGCGCCAGGCTCAGCCGCGAGGAATGTGAGGGCTACCGCGATCTGCTCGCGTTCTGTGGACTTTTGGTTGAAGCATGTTTTTTGCCCAAGAATGCGACGCGACCACAACTGGATAGCATTGCCGCCACCACCACGGCGGCAGTCTCCCTAGCAATCAAAATGGATTTGCTGCCGGCTTGCAGCCGGCTGCTGGCGGCAGTGATGGAGTCGGACAACCGAGGGTTATTGAAGCTGCTTCTCATCAAGAAACCCAACTCACTGAGGACACTGATCAATATTACAGAAGGCGTGCTCCTACGTGCCAAGCAGCAGCTACTACTGTCGTCGCCGCAAAACGCGGGTGCAGCAGCAGCATCCCGCCCGTGCTCATCATCGCCAGCGCCAGATGTTTCGGCGGTCATTCCTGCCACCACCACCACCACCACCACGACGGCGGCGGCGGCAACGGTGACAGTAACGGCAACGGCAGCAGCGGCCAGTGCGTCTGAGGCCTGGGGTGTTGGGGTGTTGGCCGGAGCAGAGTTGAACGGTGGGATTGCGCTGCATGGCGCCGTCGTCAGTTCCGCAGCGTGGGTGATGGCGTCGCCGCCAGAACCGCCGCCATCGCTGAGCGCCGCTGCGCCACTACTTAAGGCGCTGGCAGACAGCCGCCTTGTGGAACACTCCGCTCGGTTTGCTTCCCTAGGGACAGTGATGGAAGCTAGAGCTGGTGCTGGCGCCGCCGGCAGTAGTCTTTCAACACCGTCCGATGATGATGCCGCAGCCGTCGTCGTCGGCGGCGGCAGCAACGACAGCAGCAACCGGGGGGGGGGTGGTCATGGTCGTCACACCGCCGCCATGGCTAAAGAGCGAGGCATGTCCAAATTAGGCCAACCTGATTTCACCCGGGTGATTTGGGCCTTATACGACGTCGCCGTCGCATTGGAAGAAATGGAGCCCGTGATATCTCTCGAGGCCATCGGTGGTACGGCCAAAGTTGTACGGCGCTCTGGGCCGAGCAGTGAGGTTGATGCATGCCGCCACAGCCTCCGGGACATCCTGTCTGGACCCTGTCTGCAGTACGCCATGGCGGCGCATGTTGTAACCCAACTGGCGGCGGCGGACGGCGGTACATCGTACGGCCTGACAGAGGAGATGGGGCTACGTTCGCCATGCATCCACCAGATGGAGAAAAATATTATAGTGGATTCGTCATCACTGCTGTCGCCGTCATCATCTTCGTCATCTTCGTCATCTATTTCCCAAGAGCCGATACACAGGTCGATGCAAGACAGTGATGGATTGATTGCTGTGATGAGGCTGTGGAGCTGGTGCCTTCGTCAGTGGTCCCCGGTGCCCCTCGCGCTGTACAGCGTCCATGCCGTGCACGAATTGAGCACGCGCCTGGCGCGTGCCGCCATGCTATCAGCGCCACCAACACAAGCGGCAACATCAGCATCACCAGCGCCAGTGACAGCACCAAAAGCGGTACGAAACCGGCAGAGGTCCAAATACGCCAGCGGCAAGGCAGAGGCCTTGGCAGCGGTGATGGCAACAGGTGGGGTTAGCAGCAGGTCTGGCGGATGGCAGCGTTCGGTTGGAGCCTCCCATCCATCTCCAATGCCGTTACCGCTACAACCGCTACAGCTGCAGCTACAACCGCTACCACAACAACCGCTACAGCTGCAGCAAAAGCGGCGGCAGCAGCTCACACCTGGTTCGCTTCACATGCCCCTGCTGCACCGAGGCCGTGGTAACGTGGGCATGGAGGCGATTCGTTGCGCCGCCGGGTCATCACCCCATCCCCCAGTATGGTGCGGCTCCGTGTGGGTACGGGGTTTTGGCGGGGACATCAGGAGTGCGTATGCGCCATCCGCAGCGGCGGTCGGTGCTGCGGCCGCTGCGTGGTGGCTCATCGCGGTGCCGGTCATGCACGATTCGCTGTCACGTGGTGATGCCGAGCGGGTGCTTGACACTCTGGACATCACTGTGGACTGCTGGCCAGGTGAAAGTGTGTGTGTGTGTCGGGGGGGGGGGAGGTGACGAAAGCGAAGAAGGCTGACGAGTGGGCCCTACACACGCCCTAACCGCCCTAACTGCGCTACACACGCCCTAATAACCGCTGTAACCGCCCGACCCGCCCAACCGGCCCTACAAACGCCCTAGCCCCCTACATGTTTGCCTGCCTGTCGTCGCTTCGTGCTGTACGGCAGTTGGTGGTGTGTGCACACGCACGTTTGCGCATACACCTACCAGCAAGCAGCAAATATGGCTGGTGATGACCCGCAGCAACCGGGCACCAAACCCCGTACACGTGGCCCATGTCGGTTCTGTGGCCTCGGCCTCTTATCGTCTGGCTTTGCTTTAATTGGCTCTGATCCACTCTCCCTGGAGTGATTCGAAACCAAACCTAAAGACGACGAGCTCCTTAGTACAGTTCCTTAGTCCAGACTTTTTGTGATCGCCGCCCCCGTGACGTGACGTGACGGGGTACGATATGGAGCCCTAAGAGCCCTACGAAGAGATCCACTGGTAACGAATAACGAATAACGAATAACGGGAATGGCATTGGTACCCATATTGGAATTGGTAGTGGTGTGTATTCCTGCCTGCTATGCCGTACATGCCACAGGTGCGTGATGATATTATTTCGGCCCAGCTAGCCATACATACCCATGCGTTATATATCTATATCGATTCACCGGCGCTCTTACACACACACACACATACTCAAATCCATCGTATGTTCGTTTTTTATATTGTGAGCTCATTATTATGTACCTATTCCTCCATCCGCTCCAAATGCTCTCCAATGAGACAATAATTTGAGCTGTTTTGTTTCGGGCCGCTTGATCGTTGTTTAGCTGGAACACCGCCGCCGCCTCATGTCGTCGCTGCACCCGATTAAATTATTATTATCATGATTGTGATGAGCTTAACGAATGAGTATCCTGACCTTATTTTCATGCCCATACCGCCCTCCCTGTAGCTGGAGACCTACCTCCCACACCGCCACCCGGCCTGGCTGCCGCATTATCGGCGGGTTATGTTCCCCTTCTGGCGAAAGCCGTGAGGATCAGCCAGCAGAACCCAATAAGATCAGTCGGCAGCCAGCTTGTACTTTACGAATGGCCAAGAATGGGCCGTACAATGGCGTACGGCGAACCTAGAGAGGTTGCTGCGTTGATGCGGACTGGGGCCGAGTTACTGAGGCGGCTGGCAGGCGCAATAATAGCTTCGACCGCCAGCGAAGACAACTACAGCCCCGCCGGCGTTAACGTTGTCAACACCGCCGCCGCAAAGGTTTGCGAGGTCGGCGCGGAGGACCTGCGGCGCAGCAGCATGCTGCGGACAGTGACGGCAATACCACTACCCACTTGGGGTATGTACAGCTGGTTGCGAAAGTACGCGACGGTGATTCGAGCGCACTGGCAGCTACGCACGTCTGCGTTTCTCATCAGAGCTGGCAGATCAAGCGGGCGGCGGAGTCATTTACAGCGGGCGGCGGCGCAGGACGGCGTGTTTGAATTGACCGCGCGTGTGGCCGAAAGTATCGGCATCCAGACTCGGTGTCCCTGCGGCGTGTGCTGCGGCTGCAGATGCTTCAGTGGTTGCGGCCGCACTTCAGAAGTACCAGGTCCGAATGGAGATGATGGCTACCCCGCCGCCGGTCCGCCGCGTACGGAAGACGCCGGCCCCGCTCCCGCCACCGGCTTTGCCGCCACCGTTGCAGCTGACTCTACACCCGGGATTGCCGCCAGAGATAGCGGCAGCGGCAGCGGCAGCGGCAGCGGCAGCGGCAGCGGCAGCGGCAGCGGCAGCGGCAGCGGCAGCGGCAGCGGCAGCGGCAGCGGCAGCGGCAGCGGCAGCGGCAGCGGCAGCGGCAGCGGCAGCGGCAGCACCTGCAGCGGTGATCCGTTCTCTGGTGCAACTGAGGGAAGAGGAGATGAGGAAGGGCCTACTGAGGAATGGGGCAGTGCGGTGCGGCTGCAGTGGGCGGATGCGCCGTCGAGACGACTGTTGCTTCAGATTGCCCGCGCGGTGATGGACTGGTTGCCTGCTGAGGCAGGCCTCGCCCTGGCCGTGCTGTCGACCTTGACAGCCAGGACGTCTGCGTTGCCCCGGGAGACCCTCGAGGGGCTACTTTTCGCGGCTGAGTGCGTCGTCGTCTGGGTTCCCATTCTGGTGGTAGCGCTGATTCAGGCGGAAGGGGAGATGCCGCATTCGGAGTGGTGGGACTGGTTCCGGAGCACGGTGGGCGCCAGGCCGAGCGGCGACGTTCGAGAGCACGGATCATGTTCGCCCACATCGCCGGCAGATAGCAACAGCAGCAGCAGCAGTACCACCACGAGGAATAGCAATAATACCACTAGCAACGGCAGTAGCAACGGCAGCAGCAACGGCAGTAGCGACGGCAGTAGCGACGGCAGTAGCAGCAGCATCGCTACTATCCTGCAGGACCTGCTGCTGCGGAGGCTGGACGTGCTGCGCCTCCATGGCGCTGCGCTGTCCTGCGCATTATTACATCTTCAGACCGCAGAACCCACCAAAGAAGCTGGAGCTGGAGCTGGAGCTGGAGCTGGAGCTGGAGCTGGAGCTGGAGCGCTCAGCCCGACCTTGTTGCACAACACGTTAACCTCCCTGCGCTTCCTGACAGCAAGGTTCCCGGGAGAGGTCGCCATCGCTATGCGTGACGGCCGGCTGCCGCTGCCGGCGTTGCAACGGCTGGAGCGACTGCTGGCGGAATGCCATCCAGCTGGGACGAAGCAGGTGACCGGGCTACAGGCGGAGCAGCTGCGGGTGCTGTTGCGCCACCTTGAAGGTCTCCGTAGTGTGCATCCCGCCGTGGCGGCGGGGAGGAGGGAAAGCCACGGGGGGGCGTGTATGCGGGACACGGCGCTATGCGACGTAAGTTCACTGCTGTTGTGGGCGCTGATGGAGCTGCGTGCACGGTGAAAGGAGTGGCGGCAGCGTGTCACGACATAGTACTGAAAATCGTACATACTACGTGCGAATGCGTCACTAGTATGTCGTGACAAGCGGAGCGGCGGCGGCGGCGAATATGGCCGTGGCGGCCGCGGGCAACATGGGCACGGCATGTTGTCGTCGCGCTTCTGCGCCAAGCCCACCTGCTGGATTGTCTGATCTGATGAGGACAGCGACGACGCGTCGGGGCTGAAATGAACCCGCTGCCGCCGCGGGTGTGCCGCCGCTGAAAAACGAGTCTGGTAATTGAGTGGACGGAGCTCACCAGTCGGTGCACTGCCGGGGGGCCCACGAGGATGAGCGGTATGACTACCTCCCTTGGTACTATCGAGCAGAACGCGCGAGAGGGGGGGGCCGCCGCGGCGGTCATGGATTGGCTGGTCGAGTGGCTCGCTGATGAGCACCCAATCAAGAAACTGGGGGCCTGGGTGGTGGTGCGGGTCCAGTTCTATTTGGGGGAGCTCACTTAAGAGTTTTGCACTTTGGACGTGCATGGAGGTTGGTGGAGGCGGGACATGCAGGACATGTGGGGCATGCAGGACGTGCAGGACATGCGGGACGTGCAGGACATGCGGGGCACGCGGGACATGCGGGCACGCGGGACGGACGGCGTCATCCGGAGCTGATACGGAGGTTGTTGGGCAATAAGGTGTATGTTGGGGGTTCTGAAGGTTCTGGAATCTTATTAGGGTTCGTGAGGGATCTTCAAAAATTTATATTTTCGGGAATTGCGAAGATTTGATTTGCAAACTGATATCCTGCTGCTGCACTGCTGGTTGTCCGGCCCAGCACGGCAGTTGAGTCTTGCATTAGGAAGGAGGAATCAATAATGCTGTGTGGCCGACGTATGTAGTTGATTGGCGCTCACTACCTCCTTGTGGACTACGACCTACTCTGTGGCCTGCCTTATTACGGGTGTTTGGAGTTAGTTGTCTGATAGTAGAGTTCCATAAGAAACTGCGACGAGGAATGAATCGCGTGAAGACGACTTAAGCTGCTGCGTCGCCGGCTGATGATGCACATAAATAAGCAGGCAGGATACAACGCGGCGGTATACCCTCGTATACCTTTAAAAAAAGGACGTAAACCGCCAGCCGAGATAATCTAGCAGCCGCATATTTGTTGATAAAATATGTATCGATAATCACTCAGCCGTAGCACACATTTATATATAGCGTTGGAGGAGTTGCGTTGCATCGACAGGGTTCGTTGTGCATTGCATTGATTGCTGCTTTGGCTTACGTACTTGGCGCAAGGCTGTGCATCGTTTGCTGCACCTTTCCAATTTATTGAGGACTATTGTGTAACATAAGGGGAAATGCATCGGAGCATAAGTTGATGATTGGCAATAGTGTATGTAATATTGTACGGCTCACAGCAGCTGCTGGTGGTTGATAACCACCATTAATCGAGTCGTTTGTCGACGATTGCATTGTCGTTTTGGGATCAATAGAAGACCTGATTTTAACCAGTTGATAATTTGGCAAGACTGAAGGGATAATTGTATAGGTTTTCTCGGTTAGTCGACTGTTGGCGAATGAGGTTTTCGGCGTGCATGCAGGGTTGCAGAATTTCAATATTGTACGGCTTCGGTACGTACGACCCAAAGGTGCGTACCTATTGCAGGAAAGGCGCGGCCTGTTTCTGGTTAGGTGTCGACGTGATGTTGGTTTGTTGCAATGTTTGATGCATGACTCGCTATGCTTTAAAAATGTTCGGCTTCCACGCCGTGTTGCCATGACATGACATGACGCACAACATGATGACATTGACTGGCGGGTGGGGTCCATCAAGGGCGGTTCTCGTGGCCAGGGCCTGTGCATTGCTGTTGACATTAAAATAGTTGTGGTGGTGAGATTATGGCCCCGTCGAACTTTTACATATGGTGCTGTGTATGTTCTCTCGGAAAATCGATTTTCGCACATAAATGGTACATGGATTGTTGTTTGCAAGTCTTGTGTTGTGGGTTTTGTTTTAGGGGTTGGATTATACCAACCAAGCCCCCGGCGTGCCACGTTTACGGCAAAAACCGTTGTATATTTGGGGTATGGCAAATAAACGAAGGTGCATTCGTTGCTTGTTGTATGGCAGGCAGATAGGGCCCCGCCATCCGCGAGGGTCCGAACTAAGTGAGGCTAAGTGCAAGACGCTCCAGGAGG
The DNA here is from genome assembly GCA_019650235.1 of Volvox reticuliferus. Taxonomy (NCBI): domain Eukaryota; kingdom Viridiplantae; phylum Chlorophyta; class Chlorophyceae; order Chlamydomonadales; family Volvocaceae; genus Volvox; species Volvox reticuliferus. The sequence goes on from BNCP01000060.1 coordinate 617,790, forward strand.
CAGGATGATCCATATAGCATAAGTGCATGCGTGTTGGGCTCGGTTATGACTTCACAGTTGAGGCTTGGGCGGGGAGGAGCGAAGTACAGTAAGTGAGGAAAGGCAGGGCCGCCGATGCACGGGTTATGTAAATCCACTTTATTGTATAAGCACATGACAAGAGTTCAAAGTTGCAAGCAATGAGCTAGGAAATGCGACGTGTCAATTGCATGAGTAATAACACATCCATGGCATCCAAGCCGGCCGGAAAATCGTCACGCATGGCTACGGGGCAAATATATTACATGATATTGATTGTTATGTTGATATAATTTATTAATTTAGGTGAATATTCTCTTTTCCGTATGGGTGGCAGCTGTAGTCACACGGCAGATGTCTGCGCAAACTTGGCGACTAAGGTCAGCCTGCTGCTTTGGTTGATGCCGGAGCTTCATGCAGGCGGCTTCGAAAATCTCACTCATTATGCTTGCAAAGCAAAATACACCTTTTACAGTTGTTTAAATTCAGTTTAAAAACATCTTACGCATGCACCCTGGACATCTTCACCCCGGACTACAGGAGGAGGTTCGGGACGCCGTAAGGAGCATTGAGGCATGGCAAAAAGCTCAGGATCAGAACAAGATGGGGGGCGGCGGGCATGTGCGCGTTTGCAAAAACCTTCTGATCATTCTGCCATACGGTTTGGGCCCCTGACTTTCCACCGCTACCGTTCCACTACTGCGCAGCGTTCTCCCGCGATGACTGGAACACTGCTGGAGCGCGTAGGAGGTGTCGACACCGTAAAACGAATCGTTGACTCCTTCTACCACAAGCTATATTCAAATGAACGGGTACATGAAGCGCGCGCTCTATCTGATCCACACACGATCTAGCAAAAGAGACATAGCACGTCCTGCGCTTTAATTGAACATACACTTGATGTCCGTTCTTTGTTCTGTCCGAACAAGAGGCTGTCTCGTCCCAAGAATGATGGGCTCAGTAACTGTGAAAGCAGCAGAAGGTCGTACTCATCACAACATTATCTGCCCCGCCGCCCGCAGCTGTTAGTCTTCCTTCACGACAAGGAGATGGTGTATTTGCGTGCAAAACAGGTAAAACGCGGCCGTTTGATGCCTTCTTGGTTTAAGCCTGAGATGCAGTGACACGCAGGGCAGGGCGGGGGTCGTCTTAATCCGTTAATTGACGGGGATAGCTTAGTCGCGGTCTCGGAGCGCTGACGGCATAACCTTAAACGTATGTCAATCTGGGTCGATCTGGGTCGATTTTGCCCGACCTGATTCCTCCTCATGGTGACGGTCGTTGCTCCGGAACCGGGGTCCGTTTAAAAGTCTTGCTGTCCCGTCGGTGTGCCAGCCGGGTGGGTTGTTGGGCGCGGAAGCGGACCCTCGCTGGGCGCGCAATGGCAACCAGGGCCGCTCATGCGCCGGGGAGTCGGGCTGCATGAAGTCGTTGCCTTGCATTGAGATGGCTCATGCAAGCTTATCACGCCATTAGCCGATTAGCTGAAAGGGGTTTCACCCTGATCACACCGAAGCGAACAAAGGCGACGTTGCTTCCTAGTAGGCGTAGGACCTAGCGGCGCCTGAACCTGTCATCGTGGAAGGCCTTGTCAAGCGCGCACTCTTGCTCGTCCGGTATGCGCCCGCTTTACCGGTGGGCTCCCTGCTTCTTGAACCCCACCCACCCACCCACCCACCCACCCTTCCCGGCGCTGGGCCCCACCTCGTCCCGCAGTCCGCCTTCATGTCGTGGCTGTTTGGGCCGCCTAACATCCCCTACAGCGGCAAAAACTTGCGCACCGCGCACTTGAAGCTGATCAAGCAGAGGGGCTTCAGCCCAGAGGACTTTGATCTGGGTATGGAGTACTTCGAAGCGGCCATGCAGGAGCTGCAGGTGTCTGAGGTAGGTACGTAGGGTTGCCTGCACGTGCACGATCCTGGCACACGACCACGGCACACCGCCGTAATGTTTATAGAAGCACACGACTCCGAGGGGTCCCTGGGTGAAAATATGACGTTTTGCCATTTAACAAATTAGTCGAGGTGCACGGCAGAACGGTTTTTTGGTTTCTGGAAACCAAACCGAGGAGGACGAAGCATGGTATTTCCTTGGCGCGAGGGGACGGGACGGGTACCAGTTGCCAATAAATCTCCTTAACCCATCCTACAGAATGAAGAAAGGCTGGTGGGGACATAGTAACCGCATTTGCAGCTAGGGAATGTGACAGGTTGTACGTCAGGGATGACGTCACTGCACACAAAACACACGCTCGTTTACACGCATCACCTCACCTCAAAAGAAGCGCTTTACGTTGCCATCGCCACTTTCCTCCTGACCGTACTTGTTCCCGCCCTTCTTGCCCCGCCAGACCATCATAAGCGAGGTAATGAGCAAGATTCGGCCATTCAAGGTGAAGCAGTGAGCGGGGAGCGGGGATCGTGCTTAGCTTATGATGAAATTTGTGAAATAGTGAAAAAAATTGCGGCATCAGTGTTTTGTTTGCAGTGTTGGAATGCGGCTTTAGCCAACAGGGGCTATGTCGTGAGCTCGTGACGCTATCTACAATACATAACGTGACGTGCACCCTGAATCATGCATGAGTCATACTTTGTAAGCGTACCGTACAGCTTCACTCGCGCAAAGCCATCTCGGCTGTCACGATCTCAGTTGCGTTGTTTACCATCATTGATACATGGCGTGTGTCACATTATTCTTCCTGCAAGACCTGACCCGTCTGTCCACCCACACGATCACAACGCATGCCCATATCTTCAGCCACGATCACATACATCAAACCCTAAACACCCTCTACAAGCCAGTTTTTCGATGTTATATCATCCGGCCGCAGGACATTATTTTCACGCCTACGGATAAGGATGCCGAGGAGGAGGCTCGTTGGGTGTTTGAAGAACGCCTCAAGGAGGAGCAGGAGCAGGCACAGGCCACGCAACAACAGCATAGAGCAGCCGAGCAGCAGCAGCAGCAGCCTGATGAACAGCAGAGCCAGCGGCCTAACTCGGCATTGCTGCCGCCTCCACTGGGGCTGCCGAAAAGTGAGAGCCGCAGCGGCAACGGCACCATCCGTGGTCCTCAGTGTCCGTTCACCGCAAGTCGCATGTCGCGCCCCCCAAGCGCCACCGTAGCCGCCAGCACCACGGCAGACGCCACCGATATCGCAGTTGCCAAGGAAGTGATTTCCCCTGCGTTGCTGGAGATGCCGCCGCTTGCATATGCGCCAGGAGCGGCAGCAAAGGATATTGTATGGCCATCACTTCCGCAGTCCCGTCCTGCATCAGGACTATCCGCCACTTCCACAGACAGCTGCAAGCCAGGTCCTAATTCTGTCACGGCTGTTATCGCAGCCGCTGCCGCCATTGCCGCCTGTAGCAACTCGTCAAAGGCCCTGCAGCCTGAGGTGTTGGCTGCCAGATCTCGGTCATCATCGGCCACGGCCCCATCGCACCAAGTCCCCGGCATTGAGTCCAGGCCGGCATCCATCGCGACGCCTCCGCGCTGTTCCAGGCCAGGATCGGTCACCACAGCGCAATGTCTGGCGCCCGATTCGGAATGGGAGCCTGTGTCGGGTATTTCCGAGCCTGAAAGTGAACCTAGGCCGACATCGGTCGATGCTTCCAGATCACGACATGGTTCCACAATATGGCGGCCGGGATCTGCCAGTTTGCAACCGCAGCTTATGAATCCAGAATCCAGGCCGGCGTCACCCGCAGCTCCACAACAACAGCCTGAGGCTGGATTCAGGGTAGGCTCCGCCGCTGTGCCGCAGGCCCAGACCCAGAATGCCAAATCCAGACCTGCTTCGGCCTCGACTCCACAACCGCTATCTGCATCCAGATCGGCCTCACGGCCCAGATCCGGATCTAGGCCCGCTTTCACCGCCACCTCTCTTGAGTCTCAAACCTTCTCCAGGCCAGCATCAGCGACCACGCAGACGCAACCGGCGTACTCGGGTTCACGACCTGTGTCAGCTACTGTGCCTTCGTCCTTGAAGGAAACCCCATTCCTTGCTGATCCCGGCCAGGAGCAGTGCCTACTGGTAGCTGCTGGTGGCCAGGTGGCGATCGATCAGCCTCTATCCCAGGGTGGCAGCAGCGCGGAGGGACCCGCATTGGCAAGGGTGTTTGATTGCAACAGCCAGGACGCCGAGTGGCCAGTCGACGCGAATTCGGCCGAAGACCAGGAACAGCCAGCTATCCAGCGAGTCACGGATGCGGAGCTAGTTACCGAAGGCACAGCCGTGGTGCTGGTCACGACGCAGGCTGCGGACCTAGAAGGGGATGAGGTGATTGCGGAGGCCGCAGACGTTGCAGACGCGGTCGCTGGTTTGAAGTCCGAGTTGCCCTCGTTGAATACGCTGGAGTTAGAGGTAGGGCTGGGGAGGCCGTTGCTGCTGCGTGGCGAAGCCGGCGGCAGCAATGTGGTGCGTCGCGAGGGAAGGACCAGGACAGGCGATGAAGTGGCAGGAGGTGTTGAGCTTGTACAGGCTTTCCTAACCGAGATGGTGGAGAAGGAGGCGAAGGGGAAGGCCGACGACCCCACGCTGGTAGCTGGCACCTCAGGATAATGAGCAGTTGGAAGCTTGGAATCGTCACCCAGCGTGCAGCTGCTTCTTGTGGGTGAAGGATAAGATAACAGAAGCTCTAACGGGGATGATGAAAAATGTGGCGGGAGGGAGCAGCGGGTCCTACAATAAATCAGATCAAATCTCTGAAATCGCACCACGGTGTAGGGGTAGGGGAGCGGTGTAAAAGTGGAGCTCCAAATTAAGTTTCTAACAGTCTTTGTCGATGGATTAACTAGGGCATGCAGATCCAGTACGCCGGAAGCAGGCCCCCTTGTATCCGGCGTACGAGGTATGTGGGCAGGGTGCTGCCTAGGCAACCATGGCAGATATGTGTCAAATATTCTCAGGTTTCCAGTGAAGTACTGTGGCTTGATGTAACTCAGTGTGTTATCGCGCGTCGAGAGGTTTTCAGATGTTGAAAACTCATGTTACTGATTTTGGGCAGCGATAGTCTTTACTGGTGACGTGTTTTTCGATATCTTCTCCTTTCCTCCCGGCCCGTCGGCGTAATGGACGCTAAGGCTGCTATTAATTGGCGCCATAGGTCAGAGCTCCTGATCCCCTGAAAACGAATCACAAACGCTGCCCTGCCCACCAATGAACTTGCACTCGCTGCCAAAATGCACGAACAAAATGTACCCGAGCCAACGCCGCCAAGCTGTAGATTAATTATTCGACTATCATACCGTTCCAGACATACTGTTCCCCATGTTTATATGGCTTAAAATGGCCAGGATTGTGATCCAAGAGGCCTGCCAAGCTTAAAAGGTGTGTTACAGCATAAAAGATGTCAACGCGGAAACCACCCTTTACTTGGCGGCCTTCTTCTCCTGAGCCTTCTGGAGCTTCAACACCTGCAAAAAGAAAGGAATAGGGGATGCCAAGCCGTTGTAGGGCATACCAGCCAAAAGAACGGTCTACGGCACTGATCACATAGGCAACAAGATGATTTGACGAAATCAGGGAGACCTCACGATACCGTGACCTGGGTGCCACAAATAACCCATGCAGTATATGCGGGAAAACTCCCATCCCTCAGTCGGACATCAGTTGGAATTTGCATGAAATGCCACCAGCACGACAGGAACGGCTGGGCGTGCCAAGACCACTTTGGACAGGGACGGCTAAGCGTGCCAAGACCAAAGAATGTGGGCCTCCGACCCGCGCCTACTTCCTATCTATAGAGCAAGCAGCTGTGAAGGAAGACGACCGATTGTATAAGCCGCGAACAAACACCACAAGGCCAGCATAAACGCCAATCATTCCCCGGCGCATGCCAGATCTTTTTGCCACGCTGCTAATGTATCCCAGCACAAAGCCTGATTCAATCAGCTTATCAGGCCTTACGCTACTAACTAATATGCTGAAAGTTCCATGACCGCTGCACAGATGTTCCAGGCGCACGCGGCAGACAAGCTACCAGGGTTCGCCAGTAGCTGCCTCTCCAGGCCACGCACATATGCGTGTCAAATGCTATCGCGCAGTCTCTTCAGTCTCGACCAAGGGGCGAGGCCGATCCTGCTTTTCCAGTGCTCAGCCGGATGCTGAAGTTCTCCAACCCAAAGCAAACAGCTGTGGCACCAAACAATGAGCCCCCTACCACACAATTACTGACAACGAAACACAAGCATCAGCAATGACTCGCCACGATCACGCGCGGAAGGGTCTGAAAATGACATTTAGGTGCTAAGTGAGCGGCTTTCTGTGGCTGCCAAGACTTTTTTGGCAGACCAACGAGCAACAAGCATCCGCGCCTCGGCTCAGCAGTCACGGGCTGGCTGCCGTACTTAGCTGACTTAATTTGATCCCATCATACTGCATGACATTGTTGAAATGCTAACATGCTGCTGGACAACAGCTCTGCTGTGCATGACGACATGACCGCAGAGGGTAGTCACTCTTGCTCGCCGAGTCGGAAGCTGAAGGCTAGGATTGCAGGGCATTACATAACCCCTAGGAGGGTCACCGAGGCGCCGTCTGCCGCTGCCACTTAGTCCATTGAGCAGGGGCAACGCACTGCGCCCCTTCCGCTGCAAGCTCACAGCCACCTAGGAGTACTGTGCCGCTGCTGTATCCAGGGTGTGCTGCTGCCTCCCAAGGGGGAGGAGGCTTCGCCGACAGCCGTCCAAGCAGGTTGAGCTGTGTTATCCTCTCTGTCTCTATGCCGGTGGTTCCGTGCACATCTTCCTATGCCTTCCCGGTTCTGCTACAACCGTAACCCTTCCATGTATACACCAGGCCCGGCACATATAGTCAATTCCCCCCCTTACCTTCTTCACAATCTTCTGCTCCTCAATGAGAAACGCCCTGATGATCCTGTTTAATCGTAAGGATAGGATAAATGGGGACCGATACTCAAATATCCTCGGAGAGGACAAATATTCGGGCACACGACCTATGGGGGCAGGGACAGCTCACCTCTCCTTGACCACCTTGTGCGATAGGTGCCCGCCGTAGATGCGGTTGACCTTCTTGGCACGCTTAGGCAGCGTATGCAGCTGGGTGTGCGGCACCGCCGCGAACTGCAACGTGAGCGCGACGTTGAGCTTGCCATTAGCGTAATAAAATTGCCCAAAACAATATAAGCACGGACATAATACTTGTCAAATACGTCAGCAAAGCTGACGAATACACCCCGATGGCCGCCATTTTGAGCCCTGCCACCCGAACCGAACAGTAAGTGCGGTTCACTTACACCGTGGAGCCGAGCGCCGCTCACAGCACACTTAGGGTGGCTCTCCTGCTTCTTCTTGTATTGGTACACCAGCCGGCCGCCTGCAATGCGGCGTTCAGTCTCGATCAGCATATAGCTCGAGCTAAAACCTCCTTACATAAATAATGTACTGCAGTATTCGCACTACAATATGTTGCCACACCTGGGGTCTTCACAATCCGGACGGCATTGGACTTGGTGTGGTAGCTGTGGCGCCGGCGGTAGGTCAGACGAGGCGCCATTTTTAAGGTTTGCCTACACACCTAATTCGGAAGGGGCGAGAAAGAGTGACGATGCCCCAACATGTTCTCAAGCATGCGGAGGCACCTCCTGGAGTACTGCCGTATACGGGTGGAAACTCCATACGCTCACAGCAGGATAGATTTTGTTTCCCTGCGTTTATCCTATCCAATGTGATTTTCTATAGGGATGTTCCCTGGTCATTTGAAAGAAGATACCATACGCGATATTCCGACTCAACTCTGACCGAGCAAGCCTTGCAATATAGGAAAAACCATTGGCTGCATATATAGCTTTTGTATTTTGCTGTAGTTTATACTAGGCATTCCAGCTTGCTCTGTAACTGCCAAGCTTAAGCGTACATGCATTAGGAGCTACCCTGGCGCAAACCTGCGCCCTCGGGCGCGGCCGGAAATATCTAATACATGCTGGAGCTTAGTAGTGATTCGACAGCATGAACAGGTTTGTCCCTCGGCCGCGGCTCTTGTCGGTCCGCGTCCCCTCTAGAAAGCCGTTGAAGGACGGCCCCACCCACGCCACATGTATGCACTTCCCGTCATAATCCACTTTCACCGCAATGGCTGTCCCCACAAGCTCCGGTAACGTCTAAAACCTTTGGCGTGGCAGGCCCTTTGGATCCAAATGCCCGGTACGGCCCTCGGGTCACCCTTACCTATGCAGATACAAGGTGGTGAAGCAGCTGGGTGATGGCACGTATGGGACTGTGTGGAAGGCCATCAACCGGCAAACAAATGAAGTGGTGAGCAGCTGTAGCTGGAGGCCAGCAAACTGCCAGCCAGGGAAATGGCAGGACTGGGTATGCCTTTATGTGAAAGTACGGAGAGCATCTGGCAGGGGTCCCCGCTCTCATTTTATTATTATGGTTATTAATTATTGGGGCACGGTCCTTGCAGGTCGCAATTAAAAAAATGAAGCGCAAGTTCTATTCCTGGGAGGAATGTATGAACCTCCGCGAGGTTAAGTCTCTCAGAAAGCTGAACCATCCCTGTATTATCAAGCTGAAGGAGGTCATTCGGGAGAATGACGAGCTCTTCTTCGTTTTTGAATACCTGGTAGGCTGCTGGTGGGCAGGCACGGGGGCGCCTGCATGGCTGGGTTGGGAAAGGGCACGAGGATGGGAAGGGGCCGCTATGGAACCCGTGTGGTTTCCTTGTCCGGAAGGCACTGCGCGTGTTACACGCTAGGCTCAGCCTTCCGCCCCTTGCCATCCTGTGTGTATGCATACATTATGCTGCGCACGCGTCCTTGAAAGGGGGGCCCGGATAGAGACTGTCGTGCCTGGTTTCTAGGGCTGTGGAATGAAGCGTATAACGGTGCACCGTCAGAACCAACATCATGCACCATGCGCCACGGGGGAGCGGCGCACAGGGTTTAGGATCCCAATGGGGCCTCACCTTGGGCCGGCCTATTCCACGCACCCCTTGCGAAGACCTTGCGCAGATGAAAGTACGCTCATCTCGCCCGTTTGCCACGATCTGTCCGTCGTGCGATGTTCCCCGTCTGGCGAACCCCTCCCTGCAGGAATGTAATGTGTACCAGCTTACAAAAGACCGAGATAAATTCATCCCCGAATCCCGGGTGCGGAACTGGTGCTACCAGATTTTTCAGGGTCTCGCCTACATCCACAAACACGGCTTCTTCCATCGCGACATGAAGCCGGGTGGGTACGGCTCTGCACTGCTCTTCGGGCTTGATGCGTTGTGGAAAGGAAGGGGCACAAGTAAAACCGCGGCCCCTTGGCCGGATGTTGAAAATGGGGAGTTGGTTAAGGGCAAAGGAGTGGAACCAGGCTGCAGGGCCCTAGGGGGTTGTTCAAGGATAGAGGTCCGGGGTCCAGAAGGTTCTGGCTTTCGACTTTGGACTTGGGCATGCGGATCCCTATCTGCCAGCTGGCAGCAGCCCCTCCCTCAGTCCCAAATCCGCATGGTGGAGCTGTAGCTCGCAGAGGACAGCTTTACTGCCGCCGCAGATTGCAGGCGCGCACAGCCATTCCTATGTCGTGCATGGCATGGTGCGGTTTGATGACACGCTCCTGCTGCAGTAACGAGCGGTCGGGCGGCTGCAGCGAGGGCCGCAACCCTAAACAGGAAGCGGGTTGAATGGGTCATCGTGACCCGCCGGCGTCCTAGATTAGTTATTCCGGGGGGCCGTTGAGAAGGATCAACTTTTTGACAGCCTTGTCGCTATCTAGCTACAGCTGCAGAACTATCTAGTCTAGCCGGGCGGAGTGAAGCCGTGGTATCATCACGGCAAGGCCGTGCCGTTACGGCCCAGCGGCACGGCTATGGAGCACTGCAGGCATGCTTACAGGGGGCCCGCCCAAATAAAGCAACCTGCTGTGACATGGCTTCGGAACCTACGGGAACATCGTAACGTGGAATTTCCTGCTGAAGGAGGGCAGCAGCAGCATGACAAGTCAGAGGGGCAAAGCTTCAGAAATTGAAAAGAGGCTAAAGCATGCCAGCGGGTGCCAGACGATTGCTGCCTCGGCCGCGTGAGGATTGGCGTTTTGGTGCGTGGCCGCCGCGCTCGGGTGCACCTGGGCGTGCACGCTTGCGTGCATGGTCGTGCAGGCATCGGGGATGGGACCGAGGAGGTGGCGAGCCAGGCGCGTAGCTCTGAATGGGAACGTGCTGTCACAGGGCGATTCTTGCGGCCCAAGGTGCCATAGCGGCCAAGAAGGTATAGCCGGTTAGGAAATACCCGACCGGTGCCAGCTTGTAGCTCATTCAGGACCCTTGGGACGCCGGGTCTCCGACACAAACGACGCAAGTTTCTCATCTCAGCTGAGCTCTCAGCCATATAGCTTTGAAAAGGGTTTCCTTTTAGCGAAGCCGTGGCCGGCTGAGATTGTGCTTGCTCAGCAAGCGATGTCACATGTGCGACACTGAAGGTGCACATGTGGTGAATGCAGGGCGAATGATGTTGGGTGTAGGATCCCATGGTGCACGGCTATCGGTTACAGTTGGAGGAGAAGATGGCAACTTGCGGTGGGCCGTTGCCTTCCGTTTCCATCAGCTATTGGTGCTACGGCTGCTAATCCTGCGCAGCCATGTGCCATGTTGGGTACTAGATTGCTATGAAGGGAGACGCACCCGGCCCTGCGGCACTTTCCAACACCCCTTCGTTGTTTTGGGGGGATTAGGATAACAGCTCGGGATTCCCGGGAACATAGTGCAGCACCTGGAAAGAAACCACCTGGTCCGCGACATGCCGAGCGGGGACATGGTACAGCACCTGGCAAATGCTGTTAAGGTCCATGTGGACGGGATGACAAGAGGTGGCTGTCGCGCTTGCTACGCGCTAAGTACAATTGTCATGGGGGTCAGTCTGTCTTTCCGTTCACGTGTCGACTCCGTTTCCGCTTATCTGGCCGGATCCGATACCCGATTGGAAGGTCCTGCCCCTGGAGGCCCGCTCCACCATGTTGCACAGGCCGCAATGGGGTCGGGGCGTTGCGCTCGCCCGCCGCATGACCGGGCTCAGTTTTTTACCCCGAGATCCTTGCTCTCGGCTCCTCCATGGGCATGTGCACGTCCGCATTCCAGCCAGTAGACGAGCGGCCATGAATGGCAACGAATGCATGTTCAGCGGGGCGTTATCCCTTGCAACCCGGGCTTTAGCTTGCCGCCTGGTTCGACCCTGTGCGACCCCAACATGTTGCCACCAGATATCGTGTTCTCAACACGAATAAACATCTTTCCTCAACCGTGTTGTTCTCCCGAACGCCTCCGGTACCCCTGCTGCGCTCCTTGCCCATATCCTTTTCCGCGCAGAGAACTTGCTAGCTAGCAAGGATAGCGTCAAGATTGCGGACTTCGGTTTGGCTCGGGAGATCCGGTCTCGCCCGCCGTACACGGATTACGTGTCCACGCGATGGTAGGTTTTTTTGGTTGCTAGGTTCGGGGTGCTGCGGGCCGGCGAGTGGCGGGAAACGCGTAATGGGTTGACGTGCGGCCGACCGACGGTAGGCCTGCCGGTGGGGCAGCGCAGCCCAATCCATCCCTATCGAGCCTCCGTTGCTGTCTGTGATAAAGAATGATGCGATGAATGTGGCGCTGGTAGTACGAGAGGCCCCGGTGGGTTAGGGTCGTGCGGGCCTATCAGTTTCTGGGTTGCCAGGAGATGTGGTGAGAGGGGAGGGGTAAGATTGCAATGCCGCGACTGTGCGCGACGGAGGCACCGGTGACTCTTGAACGCATTGGGACTCTTGAGTGGTGCATGAGACGGGGGCCGGGCGCGTAGAATGTGGGTACTAAGAAAACTCAAGGCGGCTTTTTTTGTTCGGCGCAAGGAGCTGGCGATAACAACATACAATTTATCATAGTACAAGCCACATGCGGTCACATCGTTTCCCTTGCCATCACACGCTTGTTTGTGAAGCCCTGTTGTGTCGTCTTTCTCTTCCTTTTCCCATGAAACGCATCTTGCGTCAGGTACCGCGCCCCAGAGGTATTGCTGCGCTCTCCATATTACAATGCGCCCATTGACCTGTTTGCCATGGGGGCCATCATGGCGGAGCTGTACATGCTGCGGCCGCTGTTCCCGGGGACCAGTGAGGCGGATGAGATCTACAAAATCTGCTCCATCATGGGCACCCCTACGCAGCAGACTTGGCCTGAGGGACTCAAGCTAGCGGCTACCATGAACTTCAGGTGGTGGTGGTGGTGGTGGCGGTGGTGGTTGCGATGGTGGGGGGGATGTGGCAGCGGAGCCGGCAGAGGTGGTGGCAGAATGTAAGGGTCTGAATGCAAAGGGGCCATGAACCATACCCGAGAAGTAATGCAGGAATTTGTGAGTCGGAGGGCGGGATCGGGCTTGAGGATAAAACACTCAACGGCTAGGCTAGATTCGAACACAAGGAGGGGGATGTGCATGGCGGGAGGTGACGGTTGCTCGAGATGTCTTCTTATGTCGATCAAGAACACACACACACATGTTCGCAAGAACAGCTTTCTGCATACACTGTGTTTGGGAAGGAGCGCATCCTCGGTAACGCTAGCTTGCGGTTCGGTCCGGTGGGAGTTAATGAGTCGTGTTAATGAGTTAATGAGGTTCCTTGCTACCTCCAGCCTCTCCATGGACTTTTGATTACCTCACCATTATCTCTTCGTGTGTTTCCCCCTGTCACCTTTCCCATCTCTTGCGGGTTCCTTGCTGCCAGGTTCCCGCAGTTCGCTCCCACGCCGCTCAGCAAGATCATCACGAACGCCTGCCCCGAAGCCATCGACCTGATGACGCAGCTGTGCCAGTGGGACCCAAACAAACGGCCCACGGCGGTACAAGCGCTGCAGCACCCTTACTTTGCGGTACGTGGTCATCAGAGATCGCTGAACGGCAGACCACCAGGGGGTTCATGGCTTGCCGTTGGGCCAAAGGGACGTGGCTGCGGGTTCACTAGCGGCTGCGGTGCGAAGGACAGGATAGTAACGTGCACCGAGTGGTTGAGAGCAAAGCGGACTGATATACACACACACACACACACACACACATATATATATATATATGATAGCCAGGGACTGATCAAACAGGCTGTAGCACCGTTACTCCATAGAACCCTCCAGAGAGGTAAAGGGTGGGAGAGGTCACACGCAAGCGCATACACAAAAGCCCTGGCACGCCGACGCACGGAGTGCCTGTGTTTGTGCCCTTGCCCCGAATCCTCCTGCAGGTGGGTGTGCGGCCTGCTCTCCCCGTGTCCAACTCCCCCATGTCCATGGAGCAGCGGCCGAACTCCCACGGGGTAACTAATCCTCAAAAAGATATTGCGGTGATTGAGGACCGCAACGGCATGCGGGGGCCCAAGACATGGGCAGAGACGGCGCCACCGCTTCGTCAGCAAGGTATGTTTGTGAAAACTGCACAAGCTGCGGAAACCTTGCTAGTCCACAATGCGGTAACGACCATTTCGTGGTGTTGATTGGGGAGAAGGAGAGATGATAAGGGGAGAGAGAGAGAGAATAAGGCCCATGTGATCTTGCAATCTTCTGTAGTATCTGTCAGTACTAGATACTTCCTGTACAAGTTTGTTTTGTAGAGTAGTGATGTCAGTGACATCAATCAGCCCCGTCCTTCTAGGAGATTTGCACGGCGAAGTCCTTTCGGGCTATATTCTCCTTTAACCTCTTCGCAACTGCCAAACCTCGGTTTTGTCCCTTATCGTACTCCCGTTCTCCCGCAATTCCAAAATTCCCTAATCCTGCAGATAACCAATACTCTGACCAGGGGAAGGTGGTGACCGTACCCGCCCCCGCCCCCGGCGCGCTTTCCACCATGAACCTCAACCTGAACCTCAGCCCGCCGTTGTCCACGCTGTTGCCGCGCGGGAACTCCTTCGGGGGCGTTGCCCACCTGCCGAGCCTGTCGCCGAACGGCGGCGGCAATGGCGCCAACCATCTCAACCCCAACGCCACGATCGGTGCATCGCTAACGCTGCTAGCGCCGCCCCCGTTGAAAGCCCCTGGCGGCGGCGCCGGCACGCCGTTGCCAGGACTCCAACATCCTGTTCGGACATTTAGCGGGAAGCCTCCGCCAGCACCGTCCGGCGGGGCCATCAGCCCCAGCGGCGGCGGCGCGTCGGTGCCGTCACCGCAGCAGACCCGGCGGACATCCAACGTCGGACAGTTAGGCGACGGCGTTGGGGGCGGATTGAGCGTCCTGGCGTCCATTAACCTTGACCATCTAAAGCCGCCGGGTGCAATATCTGGAGCTCCAGCGCCGGCTTCGCTGCCACCTGGCGTCACGCGATATAATGCGACTGGCAACTCGCACGGGGGGGGCGATGGCATCACAAATGAGAACCGCCGCGCCGGCCTGCTGCCGCCACCTGTGAAGTTGGGCTCCCTCACCGCGCGTGGCGGCCCCACCACGAACGCCAACGTCCTTAACGGGCCGCTCGCCAACATGTTCCAGCAGCAGCAGCAACTCAATGCAAATCACGGGTCCGGAGCTGCAATGGGACCAGGGTCACACCTCCCGTCCTTGGGTAGCGCTCGCCTCGTGGGCGACCCGCTGATGAGTGGGCAACCTAAAGGGGGGCCTGGGGCTCCAGGGCCGCTAAATGGCGGCAGCTTGCGGAAAGGAATATAAAACCTGTCCGACGTACTGCATTGGCGTGTGGACCGCCGTGACGACGTCGCCAGTAACTAAGCACATGGGCTGCGGGAAGTGCCAAATTAGCGATCGGCGTCGGGAGCTGCTCAGCGGCGTGCTTGGCTCAGCGGCTCGCACAGCGTCGGCGGCGACGGCAGCTTGGTTTCCAGCAGGGGTCTATGCCAGTGATCAGTGGACCGCAGCTTCGACGACCCACCATCTTTGCGTCACCCTTTCCCGGCGACGCGCTGCTGCTTATGGATCCTAACGCCAGCGGTGCCAGCTTGCGAATGTGTGAGAAATGATCGGATTTCAACTGTAGCGGCAGGTGCAACAGCAGCGGAGGCGTGAGGTGTCCCGGCCGTATGCATACAGCAAGGCGGCGCGGTGCCGGCTTCCTCCCGGGCACGCCACGAGGTACCATGTTCTTGTGGATTCCTTCCCCTGTGTTGGTGTACCATCCGCCGTAGGGGTTCCCAGCCCAGGGAAATCCCCGAGAACGGTGTGGGTTCGACCTCCGCCATCCGACGTGCCACCGGAAAAGAACGTTGTTAAGGCGGTCTAGCTTTATACATATACAATGCACTTCTTGCGCCCATGGCGAATGTGTTGCTGCGTTTTGAACGTGCGCTGTTGCTGCGTGATGATGGAGGGTGAGGAACGGGACAGATGCCTGGGATTGAAAGGCGGGGGAGCGCATGGCGGGGGCCGGGCGATAGCGCGGGAAAATGGCAGGCGGATGCGTGGGGAGCGGTGGGCGGATGCGGCCCTCACAGCTGCATTAATGGTGGCGGCGCGCAGAAACCCACGTGCGAATTGTTTTATGTCATAATGCTGCCACCCCCAGCATGTCTAAACCCCCCACCCTTGATGTGGCTCTCCTTAACTTGCAGCGCCTTGTTCTTTGCGTCGCCTACCTTCCCATTGATTTGGTAGTTCCCGGTACAGCACCATCCTCCAAAGGGAGGGGGAATGAGCATAGGTGCTGGATAATAAGGCATGGGAGATGGAAGGGAGGGCCACAAGAGGGGCGGGGAAATGGACGTTAGCCAGCGAGGACAGGGCGGGCAAGTCAAGGCGAGGTCAGGGCCTGGGTGCGAAACCCCGTTATTCGTGTAGGGCCCAGTTGCCCCAGGCCCGCTGATATGCATGTGCAGACACCAAACGGCTGCCTGACGCTGCCTTGGCGGCAGCGACGGCGCCGACGGCAGACACGATGACTTCTTTTAGAAACTTGACGCGCTGAGGTCCACGTTTCCGGATGGACCCGGGGGAGATGTGTTGCCGCAGCAGAAATCCTCTGCTGCAGGCGTCTGTATACAAGCGAATTGTGTGTATTTTGTCGTACATAAAGGAAAAGTTGAGCGGTAGGCGATGTGGTCTAGCTTTTGCAAAGGGACGGGTTGCGACTCAGTGGCTCCTCCCGGTATAAAACGCAACAGCGGCCCCTGGACGTTGTTGATGGAGCTGCCGAACGGGCTCAGTCACCCTGTCGGACTAGGGTGGAGGCACGGCCGAAAGTGGCTTGGGAAGATCGCTCCGGAACACCAACCCACCACAGTACGGCGTGTGGCAGTACGCGTAAGTGCAAATACGTACGTGAGGGCATGATACATTGGTAGTGTGGTTCTGCGGTCATCGCGCACATCGGTCGGGTGAGCGCGCGTCTTGATACTTGCTTGCAAGCGACTGCAGGAGGTGTTTGAACCCATTAATGCTTAACGGTATGTGTATGTATGTGTGAGGCCTATACACGGCCTCCGATCTGATGTGCTGTGCTATGCCATATACTCCATACTGGAGTATCTAAGCTTCTTAGGGCCTTAAACTCCTCACACTCCTCTTGCCCCTTGAAAACCCCCTCGTCGTGACTGCTGACGGACGCATCGCAACAAGCATGGATGATCCCCTACCGTTTACATCCGGATTTATTTCTCCGCACGCATTAATACAACACCAGAATTGCAGTGCACGCCTCAGTACTCACATACGCCGGCCTTTTTCGGTGCTTCGGAGTTCCCAGTCACCACTATCGTGCGGTGCTGCATGGCTGCATGTGCTGCTCCTTGTCCGCTGCTCTGATGGGCATTTCCGACAGAGGAGCCTTCCCGCGAGTGCCACCGTGAGTTGTGAGATGCTGTTGAGCGTTGCTGAAGGGGCTTTACCTGCGGGGACAGGAACCGGCCATGCGGGAAGACGAGGGGAGACGGAGAAGACGCGAGCGATAAGTGGGGTCATGGTAGCAGCGCGGCGCGTGGTGCAGCCTGTCGAGGTACAGAGACGGTACAGCGGCACAGGATCCGCATTCGGACAGCGGTATTGCGGCTTGATGATTATATTGGACAGCAATTGTGTTCGGCAGCAGTCCTGGAAGGGGACGAAAGAGGAAGGAATTCTTAAAAATGCCGTGTCTTAAAGAGCGGTTGTGAGAGAGCGGCGCTGTGGTTGTGTCACGTGTTGTTGTCCAGCTACTGAAGAGACTGTTGGAGAGGGGGATGACAGAATGGGAGGTTACGAGCACGGACAAGCGCACCTAGGGCATGTGTTGTCGAATGGGGGGTGAATTTTGGCCATTCGGCTACGTTGTTGAAGTCGGTTCCTGTTTACGGATGACCAAGAAGGTGGGCGTGCGGTGCCACCCGGTGCAAAACACAGACGTGTGTGTATACAGCAGGTATATCAGCGTCTTTGGACTGCCGCGCGCAAGGTGGCGGTCCACCACCGTTTGTGGTAGGGTGATTAGCCCTACGATATGCTAACGTCTTGCAATTTCTTTCACTTCCCTTTCACTTCCCTTGTGTGTATTGTGCAGCGATAGCTCCGTCCTTCCGCCACTACCGCAGCCTAACACGTAATCCGCGGTGTATGCGCAGTGCACCTTGGCCGCACGTTGGGGGAGGGGAAAGCAGAAAGTTCTTGCTGCGTAATGATGAGCATGAAAACGACGCAGAAGAGCGACCTTATCCAACCGACCTTACATATGCTTCAACCGTTTTGCCTTGCTTACCCAATCCGTTTAACTTAGGGTTTGCCAAGAAATAGGCGCTTTTGTCCATGTTAATGAAACATCTGCGGAATTTGCGTCAGTTTGCAGTATCGATGGGAACAGTAAGATAATAAGTTACAATTAGGAAGTGGACCTGCTGAGGCTATCTTTTTCTGCAAGCATCGCAGATTTGTTGTCCTAAATAGGATACGCGTAGGATACCTCCGCTTATAGGCAAAAGCTGGATCCGAGAAGAGGGCAAAGGACTGGCGTCACACCGCCCCGTTCGGATACAACAATTCGGGTACAAAATCGTCTATGAAAATGTCGCAAGTTTCCGTCGGATTGTCCAGCTAGGTCTCCCGGTCAATAGTCGTACCCATTCCAAGCATTCTAAGCCCCAACACACCAAACTTTTAGTCACATCCTGCGGATGATATGTCGCCAGTGACCGTGTGCAGTGCTGCGCTTAAAGACAGGGTTCGAAAACATCAACAGCAGCTGCGAACTGCGGCGCCAATGATGGCGTGTCAACAGGTGTCAACGGTTGGTTGACAGGTCGGTTTGGACGACGAGCCGCGTTACATCATTCCTGCGTGACGCAACTTGGGGCTGTCCCCTCGCTCTCTAACGTAGGTATAAGTATTATGCTTATGACGCAGCTCATGAGCCACATCACCGAGCTCCTCAGGCCAGCAAATCCCTTCACTCACTCGCAATAATAACCCCTTCATTTTCGCAACTACAATCGGATCGGATCGGATCGGATCGGATCGCTCACTGAGGTTTCGTCTCAGCGAGATCTATCTCAGCCCCACCCCTTCCCACCACTGTCCCCGGGTTGCCATGGCTTCTTCCTCTCCCCCAACATCGAAATCTGCGGCGTTGAATTGGATTGGCAGCCTATTGCACACCCGCTCCATCCTGCTGCCGCTGCCGCTGCTGCTGCTGCTACCCCTTTGCTCTCTCTGGCCAGCCCCCCGGACGGGCCCTGCCGCCGCAATCGCCGTCAAAACCCCCAGCATCGATAATGCGTCTGGGCGTGCCGCGTCTCTGCCCATGGGTCGCAGCTCCGTGACTCCCGAGGCTGTCGCAGCCGACGTCGCCCCCGGGTCAGTGGGCTCCGGGAACCATTTCCAACCCTCCAAAACCCTAACAGCTGGCGGTAATGGAGGTGAGGTAAGCGCTATTGTCAGGCGGGGAGCAGCGACCGGAAGGCCTACCATGAACGC
This sequence comes from Volvox reticuliferus, assembly GCA_019650235.1. Taxonomy (NCBI): domain Eukaryota; kingdom Viridiplantae; phylum Chlorophyta; class Chlorophyceae; order Chlamydomonadales; family Volvocaceae; genus Volvox; species Volvox reticuliferus. The sequence continues at coordinate 636,656 of BNCP01000060.1, forward strand.
CACTGCTGCCGCCGGCGTCACTGCTGCTGACGCAACGGCGCACGTGCATCTACCCTGCCTTCACACCCGGGCACCTCCGGAGCTCGGCTGGCCTACCATGCGTTGCCCATCCGAGGGTGTCGTACAGCTTACGGATGAGTACGACCAGTACAAGGCTCTTCACCGCACGCTGGTGCATAAGCCGCTCCCGGGGGTTAACTCAACGCACATCGAGTGGTGGTTTCGGAGGGCGCTGCCATCCACTTTGGTGTTCCGCGGCCGAACATGGGATGCGTACAAGCTATGGCACCCAGGTGCGTTCATGGTTTCGGAGCGGTGGAGATTACACCTAGCTTTGCACGGTGCTGGGAGACTCGGGAGTTTGGGGGCCTGGGGATGGAAACACCCGGACTGGGCGAAGCGCACGTGTATGCGTGCTCGCGACTCCGGATGCCTTCGATTTTCCGCACTGTCAGCAGCATTGCCTTCGCCATTGGCTTCGGATAGTAAGGGCACACGTGTGTGCGTATGTGTGTATGTGTGTATGTGTGTATGTGTATGTGTATGTGTATGTGTATGTGTATGTGTATGTGTATGTGTATGTGTATGTGTATGTGTATGTATATGTGTATGTGTGTGCGCGCGTGCGCTTTTTAAAAAACCTTTGAAGGATGCAGGAGGATCGGAAAGGAGCTTGCAGCGGCAAATGCCTGACTGGGTATTTAAACCTTTTTTGAAGTTCAAATTCAATTTCTTGCTTTTCTCACGACACGCCACCTGAGGTGCTGATGCTGCACGCGAGGGGCAGCCTGCTGGCGGGACGTGTTTAGTACGCGTGTTGCAATGCACTAAAACCCTATACCCTATATATATAATATGTCAATATGGCGTGTATATATATATATAATTCCTTACTCGCGTTAATCACTTCTTGTAACCTTTCTTATTTGGTATCTCGCAGTCGATCATGTAATGTTCGAGCGCACAAACGTCACTGACCCGCGGGTCGGTTTCGAGGAGCTCAACAGCTCAGTCACAGCGGCACAGCCCCCCGCGACGGTGCCCGCAGTGCACATTGTGGAGCAGTTTCGCGGCCCTTGTGAAAACTCCCCCCTTTCCTCCGCCAACTCGACGGCGGCGACGGACGACATAGAGACCGCCTCCAACGTGCGTACGACCGTAGCTACCGTACAAGCGCACGACAGGTGTCATCCTCACGCCGACTCGAGGTTTGTCATTTACCCACTGGACGCGACATTGGTCCTCAGTGACACGCAGCCCAATATGCACCGGTGAGTGTTCCTTCTCCTCCTCATGCTGCTACTGCTGCGGCTGCTGCTACACGACCGCTGTAAACCTCGTACTCGCCCTTGTACTACGTTTTACTTTATACTGCATGAACTCTCCAGTCTGTCAGCCCCAAAACATCCTTTAGAGCTGAGCGCACACTGCTTTAATATGAGGAGCGTTTGCTCTTGCGCCGTGTAACAGCCTACCTAGCACCTTAGGAAGAGACGACTAGACCGAGATGGAGCTGCTTGGACCAACTCTTGTATGGCCGCAGATGACATTCGATCGCAGACACACGCGCGCACAACACACACATACAAACTTTCAGAGACACACAGACACACAGACACACATACAAACATTCCGGACTCGGACTCGTAGCAGGCTTACTTCTTGGTCCTATCCCTGGCGAGCCCCTATCGCCCGCACCCGCCTTGTCCCGCTTCGCCATGCCGGCAAACCCACGTCACGGGCAGGTTGCTGTTCTACATCGGCTATACGGTTATGCAGGAGCTCTACCACATCTGGGAGGACAGCGCAGAGGGGCTGATAGTGACCAGCAAGTACGTGAGCGAGGACTCCCTTCCCTCGCTCTGGCCAACCTTAAAAAGATCACATCGTGTCAAGTGATAAAAACATACACACCACCCCTGGCATGGGGGTTCTACTTCTTACGTATTGCACATTCACGCGGCCCCGGGCGCCAACCTGCCGCCGGCACCTCCTCAGATGGCAGAGCACTGCACATCTGCACGTTTGCGTGTGTTATGTTTGTAGATCGATGTTGCCTAGTTAGGCAAGTAGCTGTGCAGCGAAGTCGAAGCGCGTGTAGGCGGCCGTGCGACATATCGTTTTCATTTTCATTCCACCCCGATAGTTGGTACAGCCCCGCTGTGTGCGTGGTCGTCCCCATGCCGCAACTGACGGCTGGTGGAAGCCTGTACCTTTGGCTCGTTACCGAATATACGTATTATAAAGGCTGAGCCAACACACCCGCTGATGAAATGTAGCCGTCACGTCAATTGCATGTGTCTTTGTTAAGAGAGAGAGAGAGAGAGAGTGTGTGTGTGTGTGAGAGAGAGTGTGTGCGTGTATGTGTGCGAGAGAGTGTGTGGGTGTATGTGTATGTGTATGTGGATGTGGATGTGTAAGATAGCAGTTTCGAACGCGCGAACTTTGGGGTGTTACACTGTGGGCGACTCACCCTACAAAGACGAGTTGCCCACAGTGCGAACTGTCTGGCATAGCTGTGCATGCCACTCGGTACCTGCCATCCACGAGTCCTCGGTCTGTCTGCTCTGTGGCGCGCAAAGTCCATGCAACTTCACTGCCCGGCCTTCGGCCCCCCAGGTTCATCCTAGGCGGCCGGACGTCGAGCTCCGCGGAATTGAACACGGTGGTTCTGCATGAGGCTTTCCCTCAGGACCGTCGAGAAGCATGGGTGCTGCATGCGGTGGAGGAGTTCGGGAACATGCCCTTCTTCCTTCGAGAGATCTACGAAGATCAAGTCCGGGGAGCACCTCTGCCGCCACCGCTCGGCCGCCGCCGGTGACGATATATAGCCGGTGCTATCACGGCGCCCAATGTGCTTGCTGGCTGATATGCTACCGCATCACACCGGGCGTTACGCCGTATGTGCTTTTGTGTGTGTACGCGTGTGTATGATTCTCTTCCCTACACCGATGATCCTTATAAACGATAACTTATGATCCACTGTAACGAACACGTACGAACGAACACAACAACAATGCGGTCATTTTCTTGAAGGTGTTCAATAATAACTGCGATGGCAGCGAGAGGTGATGTATGACGACAGCAGGCGAAGACTACTCTCGACTACTTCTCTCTTGAAGAGCTTGAAGCCGCTGATCGTGCATAGTTGGGCACGAGCTGCCGTTATGCAGGATGAGTAGTGGCGGCCGGGAGCGACAATGGACAGCAGGCCGTCGAAAGCCACAAAGAAAACTTGTTACATGCAGTGCGCGCTCACGCGCTCTCACACACACACACACATATACACACACATACATACACACATACACACACACATATATATAATATGTGACCACCGGAAGCTAGGCAGCCTATCTACTTTACAAGGCACGTGCCATAGCTGTCCTCTCACGAATTATCAACGAATTGTTTTTGAGATATGTTTGAAATAAAGCACTCCGATTATAGATATACATACACGCGCATATCTTGGTAGCTAGAAGTCGCCTCAGCATATCTAGCTTCCGAGCGTACATCCAACTGTGACTGATGTACGCATGTACGGGAGGGGGTATGGTACACTGCATGGTACGTACATAGTTAGCCCTGGGCGCGTTCAACCTGTATACATGCAAGTCAGCGCCTCCTATTTCGTACTTTGATCTTAACCACGCATAAGTGTGAAGGACTCACGGATACTTGGCTTACTTCATTCCATGCCATGACCGCAACGAGTGCATGCGCAGGGTGTAGTATCCTGGGGTATCTCATGGGTAGTATCCGAGGTTGGCCAGTTGTCTGGCATCCTTTCGATCGAGCCTTTGCTGTAGGCGGATATAACAGAGATACAACACAGGGCCAGGGCATCGGCGATCCCGACCCCCCGCCAGGACTATTTACTCCGTGGGAATGCACTGAAATTGTAGTAGTTGAGAGCCGCAAAGGCCTCTCGAGATGTTGATGGCGTGTATCTGCACATCTATATTGTGCTAGAGTGTGTACGACTACTACACTCCCCCCCCTCTGGAGGGCACGTCTCGGGCGCTAAGGCCCCATCAACCGATGTTAACCATTGCCTACCCTGGCCTTGGGAAGGTTTACTCAATCCCACATCGCGACATGCCCAAACATGCGCCCTAGCTCTCACGGGTTTTTCTAACATCAGACTTATTAGCCTTCAACTACTCTCCAACTTTCCGTTGGGAACCTGAATCACCGAAAATACAAATCATCGATATTCGTAGGTATCGATCCGGCGCCCCCAGGATTTGATCTGAGGTTCCGTCTCGCTACCATTGTAGTAGTTGAGAGCTGCAAAGCCCTCTCGAGATGTTGATGGCCAAGATAATATATCTGCACATCTATATTGTGCTAAAGTGTGTACGACTACTACAGAAATCCTCCGTTCCTTCCTAATATCTAGTCTCTATACAATTTCTATATATATACACTAATCACATTCACTTCGCTGAGGTTGTTTATATACATATCACATCTCAACACATGTCAATTTATGCATCCTCCTTTGTTTTCCGTACATATGTACTTCGTTCGGCCTTCATTCTTCCTAACTAGATTACAAACAGCTCCTGCTTTCACTCCTCATCCGTAATCGAGGTTGCGTGCCGCTGCGTGCCTTCATAATCGTACATGCCTGAGTTCTTAAAAGTTTTTGTATTTACTAATCCCAATCTGTGCCAATCCTCTACGTGTAGGTACCGTACATGCTGCAGCACATGCATGATGTACAGTATATGATACATCATTAAGGGCAGACAGGACAGACAGACAAAGCCACGTGCCCCTCCACTGTGCTGTGGCTCGGCCCGGTCAGGGGCCCCCGAGCTTGTCTTTGCAGGGTGAGTCGCCCACAGTGTAACACCCCTTAATCATTAATAAGGAACGGGCCACCAGCGTTGTTGGTGAATATATGGTGAGGGTAGGTGACCTCATTAGATAGGTATTGTAGTGAAAACGCAGAATGGAATTCGAGGCAAACTTATAAAAGAGCCGTAATTCTCAAACCTTACAGAAGACAACCTCGACCGAAGGGACAGGGGCGGGCTCCAGTTAGCAAGAACGAACGACAAAAGGCACTAAGCCATCCCCAAGCCTTAGATAGAAAGAACAAATTATGTCTCAGCCCTCGCTTGTATAAGTCCGCAATATAACATCTACATTACAGCCAGAGGCCCGTGCGCGTGGATACAGGAATGCATGCCCAGCTAGGCGACCATAATAGCGCTCCACTTAGTTGCTGATAATGCATCAAAATCCCATAAGAAAGCAGCCGTGCATGCATGCATGCTTTCCGTCCCTCAGCAGGGCAGACCAGTTTAGCATGCGGTCAGCCAGGGGAAAGAGGGGGGCAGTACTGCCGGCTGCCTTACTAGTAGCAGTCGGATGGACTGAGAACGTCTTACCCATACGAATGGTGCTACAAGATGCTGTGAGATGAGGGGACAATCTGGGGACTTTTCGGAGGTGAACATGAGCTTGGGTAATTAGTGCAGTCTGGCCAAAGGCTCTCATGAAATCCGGCATGTGATAAGTGTGAGAGGGTCTCTGGCAGGCGAGACGGTATAACGTCTCGCAATACTACGATCGCAATCGCAAACTTGATTTGACCTAACATTTTTTCGTTGTTTTAAAATATTTTTGGTATTATGTGATGTGATGTAACAGACTCAGAAAGAGCTCGTAAGGCCCGTACGAGCCAGGAAGCTCAAAGGACCGCGAGAACGAGCAGTAAAAGAAAAGGTGATAGCCACAAAAGATTGCGAAAGGAAATCTGTCGAAGGGAAATGGTCAAGGAAAACGTACTGCAAGACAAGTTTAGGTCCTGCCAAGATGCAACATGCGTCTTAGACGGATGCTACGAATAACCTGAGCAAGGCGTAATTGGTCCTGCATTGACATAATCTGAAGCATAGTCAAGCTCTGCCCCACACATAACCTAGTAAAATCGGCATGGATTTCATCATAGGCAGGACATTCCATTATCACGTATTATTCATCTTCCACAAATCAGAATAATTGCAAACACTGCACCTGCGCTGCGCTCTTGGCCGACCATTAGGGCGGTTAACTTCTAATGCCCAAGCACCAAGACGGAAGCGAATCAGGGATATGTAGACAAACATCGGAATGTAATTTATAGTCTTTTATATTTTGGTATAGAGTGCTTTGCGGTCCGAGCCTCCAGGCCAGCTCGTACCAGGCCTTACGAGTTAACAGAAACTTGTAATGGTCATCATCATCAGCTTGGTCCTGCTGGACTTCAAGGTATCACGTATTGCAGATGAACTTTGACCAGCCAGCAGCAGGACGATGAGCAACTATTGTGTGCTGTTGGTGAAATAAGAGTTAATATTTGGTCTGAGAAGGATGGTATCTGGAATGTTTTTTAATTGTACATATATACAACTCATAGTGATCTTAACGATATACTATAGCTATCAGGGGTTGGCGTCCGAATCCATAAGTAGCCCTCCTCGTAACACCTCCGCGGAGAACCTGCTGAAACAATGCTACAACAGCCAGTTTCAGCCGAGTGGGACTCTCTTCAACGAGTATTTGGATGGCCAGCCCACAAGAAGGTGCGGTTCATGCCGGCATGCAACGGCCTAACCATCGGCTCTTCCGCCGACAACGCAAGGCAGTATTATTGTTATAAGCAGGTATTAATATTTTACTCCCCCCCCATGTCACTGACAGCCTTTACCTTCATCGCGTCTGGTGGAGCACTAAGCAAGCTGAATTTCCCCTCAGCTTTTTCACCATGTGTGACCTCAACAGGATAACGGTAGGTTTCAAAATCACATATGACCAGGTCACCTTGATCGGTGGTGATACCCATATCCGTGCGTATCGTACCAACAGTTACCAATCCAAATATCGAACCCTAGACTGCACCAAATTATGAAGGCAAAAGACCCACCCCGTATTCCCGGACTTGCTAATGATAGCATCATCTGTTTGATTAGGCAGACGATCTTTGGCTGGCCGAATGTGGGTACGTACATCCGTAAGCTTGCCCTACATACATACGCCAGCAAGATTTTAGAGCCCGGGTCCTGCGCATGCATGCTTACAAGAGGGTCGTGCGACATACCTGGTTTTGGTAGTTATGGTGGGCTAATGTCAGCGTTCTTCACTCCGGACGGGACCCAGAAGTGTTTTACTTTTTAAGAAAACGCCCGGAAAAATGTTGGGGTGATCCCCGGGAAAATTGTCCAGTGTGAAGCGCAGCTTTCCGGGGGCAGAAAAACGTGCCCCGTAAAAAGAGTAATTTTATTACGGGTGTGTTAGCAGAAAGCAAGGTTGAGTTCCGGGGAATACATACTGGCTCCAGAACCATTATGATTTAATGTGCGCCTGATTTACAGCTTGCTTTATGATTATCTAAGTATACCTACAAAACCAATTTATAAACGGTTTTAAGAACAATTAAAATTTTTCCTATGCCGTTGACAGTTTTTCCTTGAACATGTGACGCTTAGGAAGGTAACGCCAACTAAGCAGCATGCAGGGCTCAGCTACGAACATTCCTAACTTCTTCAAAACAGCAGATGTAAGCTCAAAGCATTCGAAGTACTTAGCATGTTTGCAGTCAGCATTTAATAAATTTATGGAGCACACTAAGGACTAGCCATGAAGGTTGGAAGAGGAGGAGGAGGAAGCAGAGGAAGAGAAGGTAGGGAAGCTGCTGTGTGGTCTCCGTACTAACGAGCAGGGTAGAAACGCTAGGAATTGGATAGCTCCCACGACAACTTAATATATAATGTATTCTTAGTTTTTAAACACAACGTAATCTATGAAACTTGTCGAACCAGAAAGAATGTTGATCTAACAAAGACGTGTTTTGTGCCCCGATGTATGATTCCGTGCTGGGTTCTACCTTGTTTAGTCGTTCTGGACCGAACCCAGGTATAAGTGGTAGCATGCACTCAGCTTATTTTGGAAAGCGCCCGAGTCCGGAAGCCTATATATAATAATACGGCACGTGCACGGGATGCTGCCTACCTATCTAGCCATCTATCTATCTATCTATCTATCTATCTATCTATCTATCTATCTATGTACATGTGTGCATATAACATTTCTAGCTATCCTTAGTCATATGCATCCCTGTCTTCGGTGTCATGGATTCCCTAGCGTTCCCTGTATCTCACCCGGTCTCTATCTCACCGGATCAGCTCCACTCCGCAACCTGCATGGCAGGCCCTACAAGAGCAGTGCAAGAGCTTGCCTGGTGGCACGGTGGCCGCGGCCATCTGGCTTCCCCTGAGCTTAAATGGAGTCCCCGAGGGCGTGGATGCGGCAGCAGCTGCTGAAGCCGCCAAGCTCGGACCAGGGCTTTCTGCCGTGCACGTGCACATCGTGGAAAACGCCACGGCACTCCTGGACGAGGTTTTTGCACGGAATGAAGCGGCAGCAAATACGAGCTGCGCATTGCGGCTGATGCTACTATACGAAATCGTGGTTCAGGAAGCTCTGGCCATGCTAATGCCCATTAATATAATGCGCAATACAGCCTTGATTGCGACGGACAGCGACCTGGTAGCAATGTTAGATGTTGACCTGAGCGCCAACAAGGACTTGGCAGGATTGGTGATGCGAAGCCCGCAGCGGTGGGTACTGAGATAGAGCTGCTAATGAAGGGGACTCGGGAAATTGGGAACTAGCAGACGTGGACTGTAAACGGCCAGCAAAGAGCGCTTTGCCAACTAATCCAGATGTGTCTGGATCAGCAGGGAGCAATAAACACGGGCGCGTGAGTCCACGGATAACCCAGAAAATACGCGGGTGGACGTTGGTAATCGGATGAGGTAGGTATGCGTGAGCCGGAACACAAGTTGTGGAAGGTTCGATTCGGTGGACATAAGCTGGACCATCGTCTGCGACAACATTGCCTTATCTTCGTTCCTCGTGCAACTTTCACTGCAGGGTGACGGAGATGGTATTCCGCGCAGAAAGGCAGCACGTTGCGTGGATCTTGCCTGCATGGGACGTCTCCCGGTCGGTGCCCTCCTTAAAGCGCAATTCTGTGGCTGACGAAGCCCTCTCTGGTACGTGCGTATTTGCCGGGCTGATTTGGGCATGTGACACTGCATTGATGCGTTCTTCAACAACGGCAACGTCTCCTATTTTTGAGATTTTGGCGTCGCACTTGCGTCACCCTCGTGCATCACGCCGTTGGCATCTATCCTTATCCACTCCTAACTTCCCGCTTCACGGCTCGCCGCCCACAGTGTCCTCTAAGGAGAAGTACCGCCTTGAGGAGATGTGGAAAACGAAAAAGCAGCTTTTCCCCTTCGCCTTGGAGCGCGGCTATGTGCTTGGGCACAACGCAACCAACTACGATAGATGGTTCACAGCGCAGGCGCATTATGGCATTGAATACGAGGAAGGCTACGAGCCCTGGTTTATAGCGTCCAGGTAGCAGCCGGAGTATTTTCTGGGGGTGGCGGCAACGGACCGTGCTCGTGCACGGGATGGCAGGATGGATATGCCAAGACAATTGGGGAAGAAGTGGGGCCGGTGGGCGTGCATGGAAAAGGTTGATAGGTTGAGAGGAGGAAAGCGTCGCTGGGAATCATATCGGCGAGGGAAGAAGAAACGCCGCGGCATGCAGGGCGAAGGGCTCGAGACCTGTGTAGGAGGGAAGGGGAGCAGTGACGATGGGGAGCCAACATCTCATTCCTCACCTTACTGCATTCACCCCTCATTACCACCTCCACAACCGACACTCTACGTTTCCACTTGCAGATTCCTGACGCCGTTCTTCGACGCACGCTTCAGGTGAGATAATTTGTCCTACAACTGCATTTCTCCATGTGCTCGGATGTGGCGTCCACCACTGCCTTCATACTTCTGTACACGCGCAGGGGATACTACATGAACAAGATTGTGGCAGTGCGAAGCGCCACAAGATTTTTGAACATGCGCGTACTACCGGATGTGTGGATCGTGCACCGGCCGCATGAGGTGCAGGTAGCCAATTTCGGCTGGTTAGAGGCGCACAAGCACAAGAAAGATAAGCAGGAAGAAGACATAGCACTGGATGAGGTGAGTGGGTTCACACGTCGGCGGGCTGGAGTCTGGCAGTCCAATCACAAGCTAATCAGTCCTTATTACTTCCAGTTACTTAATAAGCATTACCCCCCTTTTGAGCTTCCAATTTCTCCTGTTTGGAATACAGCGTGGACTACATCCTTCTCCCTTCCATGCCCTCCCCGCCCTCCGTGGCCTGATGTACAGCCGATGGTAATCAACGGGACGATGACGACGGCGCGGGATGCCTTCTTTAAGCGGACCCTTCACTTCTATAGGGTCGCAGTCTCACAGATGAATGCGTTTAACTATACACCTGTGTTAGACGTGGCAGTGGAAAATTGTCGGAAGGTTCTTCCATGGTGGCAACACCGTACCTCGTGATGTGGTACGACAGATGTCGTGCTGCTGGGGATGGGGGGTTTACATCCGCCATGATACCCAGGTGAGGACCCAAACGGGGGAAGACGTCCACCTTCCTGGCCTTTCCTGGGTCCGCATCATTGAAGCAGGAGAAACCTGTGCTCGTTCCCCGGCGATAGTCGGTTGTCACGGAGGCAGGATAGGGTGCGCAGTGATGCTACACAGTTTGCAAGCAGCGGCATCTATCCACGGCGAGTGGCATAACAGCGATACGCAATGCGGCAGCGCAGGGAATGGCGGTGTGATGCTGGTATACTACCTACGGCAACAGGGGAGCTTATATTATGTTTCAGTCAGGACCTGGTAATATCGACCGGTAGATCTGATTGTATTGCTTAAGAAGACAAGCATACATACGGCAGTGTTCCTGTAGGTTTCAATATTGAATCCGACTCGTACCAGTGCGGAACTTCCTGAATTCGATGGTAGATGTGCCGTCATGGGGATGTTGATGGCTGCTGAGGGCCTCGTTGATAATGACAGACCTGTGAGCTGACCAGGAGTTGAGTTGAGGCCGCTGTTGATCCATCCAGCAGATTCCGCTGGATGCTGCGGGATACTGTATGGTTGTGGTTAGGTGTTGAAAATATGTGAGTGCTGACTATCAAACATTGCAAGGTAATTAGAGATGTCTCGTATTCGGCCGCCTGGATGTGATACGAACATAGTCGTGACGAAGATGATGATATATTCGACGAGTTTTCCTTTAGAAGTTAAGGACCGCTACTAATGTTGCCTTGCATTTATATTTTTCCAAGTGCGCATGTGAATGAATTGACATAAGTTGAGCCTCGGAAGCCGAATAAATGCCCTGGAGATAAATTCCCAGAGAGGGAACACCGTGAGGGGGCGAGGGAACTCCGTAACTTCACACGACCGTTGACGGAATCGCAAAAGTGTGGAACTTGATAAATCAAGTTCCACTTGATAAATCATGCATCGATACTTGCGGAGGACTGGGGTTTACGGGCTTCCTTACTTCCCTGTGGGGATCCAACGGCGATTATGGAGAGGACTTATCATGTGCATAAATAGGAAGTACTGTGTTGAAAGATTGGGTTAGATATGGGTGACACCCAACCTCATGTATCTGTACGTTGGCGCGCTGTAAATATGTGTGCGACTGGCATTAGATAGATGGTATTTGCTTGGGAAAGAGGAGGTGGGAATGATTGCGGATGCTGCAAATGCGTACTAACTAAAGACATGCATGTAAACATTTCACCCCGGCCGTACTCGTGTCAATGAGCAATGCACTTGTTAAGAAAGCGCTCGACAACCTGGGAAAGCACAGCTCTGCATGAGCGTCATGACTCCCATGGAATACTTTCTAAAATATCTAATGGTGGCCGGTGCGTGCTGCTGAAAATTGTGAATTTCACTCACTCCACGAATCCGCGCTTGCTCTGCACTGTGTCGAGGGTGCAGGGAATCATACAGCCAAGCATACGCTTCCTGTTGTGTCGCGGTCATTTGGCCAACGGTCTTAACAAACCTTCGTTGGAAGTCAGTACAGGGCAACATACCGAGCAGATATTGCTTTCTTTTTGCAGCATTACAATAGCTTTCTATAACACTGAAGATAAAAGTCTCGGGGTTCTGGCGCGTGGGAGAAACCACTGTTGGAGCCAGGGATTAGGTTGGAGCCTCGACCAGGAGACGAAGATGTGACAGATCGTACCTTTAGCTTCAGTTCCCTTTCCGTGATGGGTTCGTTACATAAATTTCGGTGCTTTTGAGGCTACGTAAACTCTATCTGATGACGAACTGTTAGCTCTCACAAGCACCTAATTAATAGCTGAAGTTAAAGCTCGGTACAACTATCGTACCTGACGGACTAATGTTGGCAGTGTGGATTATCCTTTGCCTTGAGCCGCAGCCATTGTAATATTTGTGTCCGTCCGTTTGTTTTACCCATTTGCCAACTACAATCCATGAGGCTCCATGGAACCATGGGACCACACCTGCTGCGTATGCCTGCCTTTTAACCAGGACTCCGAAACCCTGTCCACATCAGGACCACAAGACCACAAGGACTCAAACAGCTGTTTCCCTGCGTCCACAATGAGGCCCTATGAAGCCAAGAAATCGCACTCTCTTGCTAAAATCCAACTGGCACTTTGACCAGCTGCCAAAAAACCCCATGCTGCCAACAAGTAAGGCTATTGTAGTAAGGCTATTGTACAGCGACCCTGCCGCCAAGCATTGGCCAGCGAATCCGCTGCACCCTTGCCAATAAGGACCGTCGGGCGCATTTACAGCGCATGTAGCAGTCGGGAGAATTAAATGTGAGCCTCCATGTGGATCAGGATGCCACACGCCACCGCAAGTTCAAAAGGCTACCATTGGCTAGCATGATAGCCGATGATCCCACTGCCACATCATAAGTTATATTATCTGAAATGAGTTAAATTGAAAATGAAAAAAACAAGTTATATTATCTGTTTACAGCTGCCGGTGACCTGACTTATCCACAGGGGTAAAACGATACCCCCCTTAAACTTAGCCTGGTACGTCCTCAACGTGCCTGTTTTTAAGGGATCCGTACCGCAGGAACCAATTGACGTACTATAGGCTGATGCACCATCACAGCTAGCCCAACAACTCGTTCTAATAGAAATCTCATCCCACTGACGACGGTTGGCTCACAGACCACCTCGGTTTCCATGATCTAAACCAATCGCACCTTGTGGGCGCTGGGAATCCGTCCGCATTTGCGCTATCAACTCGCTCCACTGCATCTTATTAGCCAGCATGCTACGCACAATCTCCAACTTCTTGCCCAGTTTGAAACCTTTGTTGACCGGGTGCGAACCAGCTCCATAGCATCATCCACGCATCTGCGTCGCGGTACCTTCCCTCACGGTAACCCTTAATACACGTGGGCCCGCTCGTGTTTCCCGGGTCTCCACCCGCCCTGACCTGAGTACCCTCTTGCTCCAATCAGCTGCGCTGACCCTACTCCTTCCCGCCTTGCCCCGTATCCGTTGGCGCCCAAGGGTCCTGTTCTGGCTGCCCCCCCCTTCCCCAGCTTCTCTCCCCAATTTTGCCTGTGGATTTGATTTCCCGCGCCTGCGGATCCTGATGCTGCTGCCCTCTCAGTGGCCCCCTGCTTGGGCCCTGAACGGTGCGCACATGTTGCTGGTTGTCCCGATCGGCTCCCGTTACATGCCTGGGACGCCCACCTGGCTTGCCAGATGGCCCTCCTGACCCGCTGCGCACCACCGCTCAGGTGCCTACACACTCTGGACCACCCTAGCAAGCCTAGGACTCCCTGCCTGGACTGAATCGGGGCCTTGTCCTTCCCTTGTCCTAGTGTGACGCCGCCTGGGCTCGTGGCTTCATTCGGTACTTTCAGAGGTCCTCTTGTAGCCAGCCTTTGTCAGAGGCCTTTCACACCTTGCCTCAATCCTGATGCCCTCCGTACCCTGCCTCTCGCCAGATGTCTATTCTTGGCCGGCCACTCGCCTGTGCCTTGCGCCTGAGGTCCTTCCATGCTATATCCTGTGGGTCTGCCGACCCAAGGGTTTCCACTGTACTAGCCCCAGCCTGCAGCCCACACCGACCGAATACCATCTAACCGTTGACTTAGCTCACTGCCGAGGGTGCATACGTGTCTCTCCGAGGCGCAACAGTTCATACCTCGGCCCTCGCATCTGGGTTAGGGCTGCCCACGGGGCTCTATCCGGGCTTAAGCCTCCAGGACCGCCTTCCAGCGGTCTTGACGGCTCCCACTCCCGGCATCCCATAAATCATGCGATGCCATGCGATACCCTATGGTATCGGTAGGAAGGGCAGCCCGTGGGTAGCAACCCTACCGGGGTGGGTGGGTAACTGTATTTAGGTGTAATCCATCAGCCACCCTGCCTTTGTAATAAGTATTTTCTGAGTCTTTTTCTTTTGGTAGGTTTTGACTTTAGTAGCTTTGATTTCTTTCTCCCGCCCATCCCATCCCAATCATCATCCCGATTGCCAGACCACCCCCATCTCACGATCCCTCAATCCCCCCAGCAGAGAGGGACCGAGAAATGGGGGGGACCGGTGTCAAGGTTGGAAGTCGGGTGGGGAGGGGCCCCATCACCGCCCGGCCCCATCCTTGTCCGTGCTAAGTATCTACGTCCATGTCCACGTCCGTGTCATGAGACTTTCACCACGGTGGAATGAAATGAAAATTTTACACATGGGCGCGTGTGTGTGCCATGTTGCTCGTTCGTTGCGCGTGCGCGTGCACATCGCATGTCGTGCATGCTCGTCACTTCACTCGACGCGCACACGCAAGCGAGAAGAGCGAGAGGCACACGACGAGTGATACGGCCGCGCACGTGTGACAATAGGATGTTAAGGTCGGCAGCATTATTGAAGGCGGGCGGGAGCAGCAGCAAATTAAAACACTAGATATAAAGATATCAACATGTAGATGTCTATACTTAGGCACATCTAACGATGCAGTTGATAGGGAGCGAGGTCAAACCCATACGGGACTGACCTAAGCAAAAGCATAGTACTAGCAGAACATGAGTATATAGCATAACAAAATGAAGGTTCGTCCGACATAACAAGAAGCGCCGCTCGGAGTGATCAATCAAAACCAGTACAGAGCATGCCTTAATCCTTGCACATTTAGACGCACATTTAAAACTTCACCGGAACGATTTGAAATGCAACCTGGGAGATATCCTGGGGTTCGGTACCTTTACACACCTATCTGGTGAAGATCAGCATTAAACCGTGGTCATCAAGAAGCGACGTAACGTAAGTCCGTGAACGCAAAGAGGGTGTAGTGACTCAGAGGAGTACCAGTGTTCCTTGTCAATGGCGATCTCAGCACCAAGGTGGCGACAACGAATAAAAGTTGACATGAGACAGGGATACATCTCCCCAACCCTTGGAGCTTCGCCGGACGGACTGCTACTAGTACGGCAGCCAGAGAACGACTTTCCAATACGAGCGGTGCTGCTGGACTTCAAGGTATCATAAACTGCAGAAGCACGTTGGCCGTCCAGCAGCAGGACGATGAGCAACTACTGTGCATTGTCGGTGAAATAAGACTTACGATTTGCTCTCAAAAGGATGGCATCTGGAATATTTTTTAATTGTACATATATACAATTTATCGTGATCTTAACGATATACTATAGCTATCAGGGATTGGCGTTCGAATCCATAAATAGCCCTCCTCGTAATACCTCCGCGGAGAACCTGCTGAAGCAATGCTACAACAGCCAGTTTCAGCCCAATGGGACTCTCTTTGGTGACTACATGAATGGTCAACCCACACGAAGGTGAGAACCGTGCCGGTAAGCAACGGCCTAACCATCGGCTCTTCCGCCGACAGCGCATAGCCGCATTATTTTATAAGCACGTGTTAAATAATTTTACTCCCTCCATTGTCACTGACAGCCTTTACCTTCATCGCGTCTGGTGGAGCACTAAGCGAGCTGTTTTTCCCCTCAGCTTCTTCACCATAACTGACCTCAAAAGAATAACGGTAGGTTTCAAAATCAGATATGACCAGATCACCTTGATTTACTGGCATTGGCGATGTTCGGTGGTGGTAGCCATATCCGTGCGTATCGTACCAACAGTTACGAACCCAAAACATCCAACCCGCTGCACACTGCACCAAACATTTGAAGGCGAAAGACCCAACCTGTATTCCCGGACTTGCTAATGATAGCATCATCTGTTGGATAAGTTAGACGTCCTTTGGCTGGCCGGATGTTGGTACGTACATCCGTACGCTTCCCTACGTCAAAAGCTAGCGGAGCCCGGGTCTACTTACAAGAAAGTTCAGCGGCATTCCCGGTTTTGTTAGTTACAGTGAGGTGATATAAGACTGTTAGGCACGATTTGTTCAAAACACGTAACAACTTACGTCATGATTCCGTGCTGGGTTCTACCTTGTTTAGTCGTTCTGGACCGAACCCAGGTATAAGTGGTAGCATGCACTCAGCTTATTTTGGAAAGCGCCCGAGTCCTGGAGCCCCTGAATAATACGGCACGTGCACGAGATGCTGCCTACCTATCTGGCCATCTACCTACCTACCTATTTATCTATCTATTTATCTATCTATCTATGTACATGTGTGCATATAACGTTTCTAGCTATCCTTAGTCATATGCATCCCTGTCTTCGGTGTCATGGATTCCCTAGCGTTCCCTGTATCTCACCCGGTCTCTATCTCACCGGATCAGCTCCACTCCGCAACCTGCATGGCAGGCCCTACAAGAGCAGTGCAAGAGCTTGCCTGGTGGCACGGTGGCCGCGGCCATCTGGCTTCCCCTGAGCTTAAATGGAGTCCCCGAGGGCGTGGATGCGGCAGCAGCTGCTGAAGCCGCCAAGCTCGGACCAGGGCTTTCTGCCGTGCACGTGCACATCGTGGAAAACGCCACGGCACTCCTGGACGAGGTTTTTGCACAGAATGAAGCGGCAGCAAATACGAGCTGCGCATTGCGGCTGCTGCTACTATACGAAATCGTGGTTCAGGAAGCTCTGGCAGTACTAATGCCCATTAATATAATGCGCAATGCAGCCTTGATTGCGACGGACAGCGACCTGGTAGCAATGTTAGATGTTGACCTGAGCGCCAACAAGGACTTGGCAGGATTGGTGATGCGAAGCCCGCAGCGGTGGGTACTGAGATAGAGCTGCTAATGAAGGGGACTCGGGAAATTGGGAACTAGCAGACGTGGACTGTAAACGGCCAGCAAAGAGCGCTTTGCCAACTAATCCAGATGTGTCTGGATCAGCAGGGAGCAATAAACACGGGCGCGTGAGTCCACGGATAACCCAGAAAATACGCGGGTGGACGTTGGTAATCGGATGAGGTAGGTATGCGTGAGCCGGAACACAAGTTGTGGAAGGTTCGATTCGGTGGACATAAGCTGGACCATCGTCTGCGACAACATTGCCTTATCTTCGTTCCTCGTGCAACTTTCACTGCAGGGTGACGGAGATGGTATTCCGCGCAGAAAGGCAGCACGTTGCGTGGATCTTGCCTGCATGGGACGTCTCCCGGTCGGTGCCCTCCTTAAAGCGCAATTCTGTGGCTGACGAAGCCCTCTCTGGTACGTGCGTATTTGCCGGGCTGATTTGGGCATGTGACACTGCATTGATGCGTTCTTCAACAACGGCAACGTCTCCTATTTTTGAGATTTTGGCGTCGCACTTGCGTCACCCTCGTGCATCACGCCGTTGGCATCTATCCTTATCCACTCCTAACTTCCCGCTTCACGGCTCGCCGCCCACAGTGTCCTCTAAGGAGAAGTACCGCCTTGAGGAGATGTGGAAAACGAAAAAGCAGCTTTTCCCCTTCGCCTTGGAGCGCGGCTATGTGCTTGGGCACAACGCAACCAACTACGATAGATGGTTCACAGCGCAGGAGCATTATGGCATTGAATACGAGGAAGGCTACGAGCCCTGGTTTATAGCGTCCAGGTAGCAGCCGGAGTATATTCTGGGGGTGGCGGCAACGGACCGTGCTCGTGCACGGGATGGCAGGATGGATATGCCAAGACAATTGGGGAAGAAGTGGGGCCGGTAGGCGTGCATGGAGAAGGTTGATAGGTTGAGAGGAGGAAAGCGTAGCAGAAGGATACCAGAGTAATAAAAACATCACTGGGCGTAGGGCCTGGGTTTGCTGAGGCCAGAGTATCGGCGAGGGAAGAAGAAACGCCGCGGCATGCAGGGCGAAGGGCTCGAGACCTGTGTAGGAGGGAAGGGGAGCAGTGACGATGGGGAGCCAACATCTCATTCCTCACCTTACTGCATTCACCCCTCATTACCACCTCCACAACCGACACTCTACGTTTCCACTTGCAGATTCCTGACGCCGTTCTTCGACGCACGCTTCAGGTGAGATAATTTGTCCTACAACTGCATTTCTCCATGTGCTCGGATGTGGCGTCCACCACTGCCTTCATACTTCTGTACACGCGCAGGGGATACTACATGAACAAGATTGTGGCAGTGCGAAGCGCCACAAGATTTTTGAACATGCGCGTACTACCGGATGTGTGGATCGTGCACCGGCCGCATGAGGTGCAGGTAGCCAATTTCGGCTGGTTAGAGGCGCAAAAAAACATGAAAAACAAACAGCAAGTAATGATGGCACTGGATGAGGTGAGTGGGTTCACACGTCGGCGGGCTGGAGTCTGGCAGTCCATTGGAATAGGCCGGTGCCTAGCATGGGGAATTCCCACTCCCAGCATCAAGCGCTATTGCACCCTGTGTTACAATGGGCTCTCAGGTAGGTAAGGGGCGATACCATTGAGGTGCAAATTCCAACATGCGGCCGGCCTGGCTCGAGGATGCGGCTGTCACAGGAGTTAGCGCCCCCCCCTTTTGGTCTTCCAATTTCTTCTGTTTGGGCTACAGCGAGATGAAAGAATGGGAATGACTCCACACATCCTTCTCCCTTCCATGCCCTCCGTGGCCTGATGTACAGCCGATGGTAATCAACGGCACGATGACGACGGCGCGGGATGCCTTCTTTAAGCGGAACCTTTACTTCTATAGGATCGCAGTCTCACAGATGAATGCGTTTAACTATACACCTGTGTTAGACGTGGCAGTGGAAAATTGTCGGAAGGTTCTTCCATGGTGGCAACACCGTGCCTCGTGATGTGGTACGACAGATGTCGTGCTGCTGGGGATGGGGGGTTTTACATCCGCCATGATACCCAGGTGAGGACCCAAACGGGGGAAGACGTCCACCTTCCTGGCCTTTCCTGGGTCCGCATCATTGAAGCAGGAGAAACCTGTGCTCGTTCCCCGGCGATAGTCGGTTGTCACGGAGGCAGGATAGGGTGCGCAGTGATGCTACACAGTTTGCAAGCAGCGGCATCTATCCACGGCGAGTGGCATAACAGCGATACGCAATGCGGCAGCGCAGGGAATGGCGGTGTGATGCTATGTGGTGCAATAACTAAGGCAACAGGGGAGCTTTTATTACGTGTGAGATGTGATACTCCTAAGAAAAGCAGGTTAGGTATTATTGACTGATTGATCTCTTCGTATGTGTACAGATACATGGATAAGCAAGTCGAATATACATATAGACGTCGCAAGGTAGCGAATGATGTCTCGGATTCGGCCTCCTGGATGCGATACGACCATAGTCGTGACGAAGCTGATGAAATATTGGACCTTACGGCACGTGAGTCTTCAGTTGGAACTTGAAGTATGGGAGTGCGCTACGAACATTGCCTTGCATTAATATTTTTTCCAAGCGCGCGTGCGAGTGAATTGGCATTAGTTGAACCTCGACAGTTGAGCAAGTGACCTGCGAAGGAAGGGGCGGGTGAACATGCTGACCAGATTGCGGGCGTTGTAACAAAGGAATTTGCAGATCAGCAGATGATGAAGCGCTATTGAGCTCGCCCCGTGTTGCAGACTTATTTGTTCATGGTGCAGTCCTGCAAGCACAGAACTGTAAAATCATGCATTGACACGTGCGGAGAAGTGCGGAGGACTGGAGGGTACGAATATCATTACTTTCCTGTGGGGTTCTTTAACTAACGGGGCTGTTGCGATTATGGAGAGGACCTATCCTGGACGAAGTAAAGAATTTTAGAAATAAATACAAATAAATACGGCAAAGATTGATTTAGGTTCAGAGCAAGGCTCAAGTAGAGGAAGAGGATAGCTATCTATTTAGCTACCGGGTTACTTGCTACAGCAGCGCAGCGAGCGACTGATTAATGGTCCAGGAATCACTGCGAAGCGCAAAGCTGGAGGACACGAGCACTATGGGTTGAGAGCAAATGATGTTGAAGGGGATTGAATGGGAAGCGGGTATTCTTCTGAGCGAGGCGCTGTAGCTGATCGCCTGTAAGACAGGCATACTTGGGATTTTCCTGGGCAAGGCCAACCTTGAGGTCCAATTGTTGCCCGGTTTGCGGCGTAGGTTGGCCACGTGCAGACACACACACGAACGAACGTTTGTCCCCTGGTCACCAGCTTCACTCGTGAAGAATTTCACCCCAGGTCCTGACAGAGACCATACGACGTGTATGCGACCCAGATGCAACCCAGCATGACCCGCCTTGCCCCGTATCCGTTGGCGCCTAAGGGTACTGTTCTGGCTGCACCCCCCTTCCAACTTCTCTCCCCAATTTTGCCTGTGGATTTGATTTCCCGCGCCTGCGGATCCTGATGCTGCTGCCCTCTCAGTGGCCTCCTGCATGGGCCCTGAACGGTGCGCACATGTTATCTGGTTGTCCCGATCGGATCCCGTTACATGCCTGGACGCCCACCTGGCTTGCCAGATGGCCCTCCTGACCCGCTGCGCACCACCGCTCAGGTGCCTACACACTCTGGACCACCCTAGCAAGCCTAGGACTCCCTGCCTGGACTGAATCGGGGCCTTGTCCT
The DNA here is from genome assembly GCA_019650235.1 of Volvox reticuliferus. Taxonomy (NCBI): domain Eukaryota; kingdom Viridiplantae; phylum Chlorophyta; class Chlorophyceae; order Chlamydomonadales; family Volvocaceae; genus Volvox; species Volvox reticuliferus. The sequence continues at coordinate 657,492 of BNCP01000060.1, forward strand.
TCCCTTGTCCTAGTGTGACGCCGCCTGGGCTCGTGGCTTCATTCGGTACTTTCAGAGGTCCTCTTGTAGCCAGCCTTTGTCAGAGGCCTTTCACACCTTGCCTCGATCCTGATCCCTCCGTACCCTGCTACGTACCTGAGTCTTGATGTCTCCCACTCCCGGCGTCCCGTTAACGCGCCCCATGCACTGACCTCTGGGTCCTTGTTGTTCTTGTCCTTGTTCTCGCGTGCCAGTTCTTAACTCTTGCCTGCTCGCATGATGCCCGTCCCGTGGGTGTGAGTTAGTCGCTCTACTTATTGCTGTTGCCTCCGAAAGCATTCAATTAGTAGAATAAATCCTCGGGTACTTACCACAGAGATGAAATTAAGAGTACCCGATATTAAAACTGGAAGAACAGGCAGACCTGAATGTAATATATAATTGTAATAGGCAGTGAAACGACGTATGGATTAGCACCAGCCCTTGATGCCATTAGCAATGACCTTACAACTCCACTCAGTTAAGGCCAGGAAGTGGCGTGGACAAGAGCAACTATAGCCAGGCTGGAGCTGGCGTGGTTGGTGATATTGGTGGAGGCGGATTGGGGCTCGGACTTCCGATCAGTGCAGTTGAAGGCGCAAGTGGGGGGATCAGCCGGGCACAGAATGGTCCTTCCACGGCGGTACATGGGCCAGTCAACATGCATTCCAACTATATAGTGGAGCGCCGAGCTTGTTGGACAGCGGAACATGTGCAACCTGTTGCTACTGCTGGGGTCAGGCAGCCACCGGCTGCTGCCATTATACCTGTCTGGGCTATGCAGCTGGTCGCTGCTATGGCACTTGTCAGGCGGGGCCATGCAGCCGATCGCTGCTACGGCACCTGCTGGGGCAGCCCATCCGGTAACCCCCAGTCCTTTGCACGCCTGCAATGAATGTTGATTCCGGAAATAAGCCCTCAAAGCCACCCAGCGCATACCAGCGCTTCTATGCTGCTAATTGCAAGCGTGCAGCAGAAGGGGGAGCTTGCGCCAGCCTGGAGTACCCTAAGATACTTGCCTTCAGGTGGAAGCTGCTGACTGCAGAGGAGCAGAAACCTTACCTGCAGGCTTATGAGGCAGACATGCGTGCTTATGAACAGGCAAAACAAGATGCCAGGCTGCCAGGGGTGAGGCGAAAGAAGCAGAAGGCATAGGGTAACATGCATGGACGGTGATGAAGGCCACGGTGTTAAGTGCCATAGCATGGACAGCTGTGTCTGGGAGAGTCATGGCTGAGTATCATATTAAAGATTTGTTATGTGCATGCTTTCCCCAGCATATTCAAATGGCCGAAAGAGCACTTCTGAACATGTGTACAATCCATCCGTGCCCTAAAGATATCTAACATTTAGATCTGTAACCATCCACACAGTTTTCACTAGATTTTGAAGGGCTACACTAATTGGCCATACTCACTGGGTCCCGGAGGTCCAGGGGGACCTACATCAAGTCACCACACAGTGTTTATTTACTGAGTTGAGGCCTACATACGGTATTTGATTGCCAGACAGTGTTCACTAGGTCAGGCGGGAGGCCTATGGCAATTTACAACCCAATCTTTGCTAGGTCCAGGTCCAGGGGGACATGGAGGGGAGCCTACGTTAATACGTAGCGAAATGTTTTGTGGGTCATGGGGGCCTGCGGATATTCACCAGACAGTGTTCTCTGCGTCAGGGACGTTGCTGCGGTGTCACCACCCCGCTACCACCCGCACGGTGCTCGTTGCTGCTTGGTCAGGTGGGGCTTTCAAGGGCTTGCATACTTTGTCACATCCATCCCCGCACTCATGTTTTATAATTCATGCGGTAAGAATCAGGAATGCCTTACTAGAAATGTCATACATGTCCACGATGTATGTCTCCCACGCACGCCTACGGCAACTCGCAAGTGACGGTCGACGACATTGAATTTTAAGTTTACTACATATTCCTGTCGAGAAATTCGGGATCAACGACTTCCAGAATAGTGTTGGCCGCGATAAGACCCTGCTATGCTCCTAGGTTCACTACACACTGCCTTCATGAAATTTTGAGCTCGTTGCGAATTCCTTTCCTTGCATTGGTGAGGTTTACAAAGAATGCAGGTCCGCAGTATGTTTCTCACAATACGACAACGCACTTAGCTCCGCATGAGCCTTAGCCTAGCATAGCATAGCGAAACCATATACTTGAAATAAAGCAAGGATAAGAAAACGTGATAATAGGATTAACGAGTCGAGGCGCGGTGCGGGAAGAAATTAGATGCCTCTAGCCTTTTACGCGAGACCATGATAACAGGAATGTACTGAGGCGGACAAGGAGGTGAACGAGGAAGCAAGCAAGAGCACAGGCGAGGCGCGAGGCGCGCAGACCGGGCCCGGTCGGTCCGGGCGATTCGGTTGGGCCCGGTCCGCGCGGCTGCCGTACCCGGTCCGGCTTCTATACTTGTCCGGTACCTAAGTACGGTGCCCACAGTACAGTCACCACAAAATTCCTAGACATAACCGTCTTTGGTTCGAACATGGACAATAGACGGGTACCAAAACGGTTACCTTAAGGCTGCTTGCTAAGTATTCGACAGATGTGGCAACTTGCTGCAATCTGGCAGTTGCGGCAGAATTACATCGGCGAGTACGAGTACCCAAGAAGGATTAGGTATTTACCTAGGACAGCCTTTCTAATCTTAAGTACATTAAGTTTCTATTGTGCATATCCTATTGCTGTGACACAAAATTCGGCGGCGTACCAACACAGCGCTGCGCACCGGCGGGAGCTTGTGCATAGACCTGATGGCGAACAGGAAGTTTTGAAGAACATTAGTTTGGTTTCATCAACGCAGCAACAAAAATGGCGAGCGCCTGCATCGGAATTGAACGTCTTGGCCTGGACGGAGTTGAACTGCACAAGCGACGACTTTCTGCCATCATCTAATTACCGCGGTCTGGAATGTCATGTTGCAAACTTATGGCCTGAGGATAAATGTCCAATCGCTGGCTTGATCGTTCCAGCCTGCTCTCGCTGCACGCTGTGGCGCCGCGGCCAGCTCCCGCCTGCAGTCTCAGCCGAGCCTTCGCAATTTCCTCTCCACAAAAGGCCGAATGTCTGTGATGAGACAATCTGGGCATTTGGCCACTGGAGCGGGGAAGAGTGGCTGCCATCTGAGACCTATCCGCAGTGCAGTAATTTGACCCTATCACCTGCAGACGCCTACCAGTGTCTCAAGGGCCGGCGTGTGATGCTCTTCGGGGACAGCATGATCCGCCCCCTGTTGGGGCGCTTTGCGGCTTTTCTCAGAGGCATCCCTCAGTACCTGGACCACGTCTATCACGGTCCTGGGGCTTATTACATGGCCAACGGAACACATGATGCGTTCGTAGAGGCGTTATTCCTACCCAGTCTGCATGCCAGCGCCAAGGCGAAGAACCCGAAATATGGAATGCCGCGATCAGTACCACAGGAGGCGAGGTGGGACCCACGGGTCACCCTGGAGATGCAGTTTTACTGGGCTCCCCAGTTTACAAACTATACGAAGTACGGCAGGAGCTTCCCATCACTATTAGAATTATTTGGTGTGCTGGATGGGTCGGATGTGATGATTGCGGGTCCTATGTACCATGAGAATGGTGACTATGAATCTTTCCGCACGCAGCTGCTACTGTACTTCCAGAAGCTGGAGCGTGCGAGTAAACGAGTGTCCTATTTCTTCTGGATCGCATCAATTCCTAACACGGTGGAGAGCATGCAGGAGTTTTTTGAGCGTAATCGTTTGATGCGTGCGTTTGTTGAGATGTTGAATGAGAAGTCACTGGAAGGTGATTTGTCTGTTCCCAAGCGTTCATATTTCGTGGACGCGCCACAGATGGTGCATAGTGCACCGATGAAACGGATCGATATGTACCATTATCAGTGCACCAAGCATCATCAGTTTCCGGATCGGTTGCATGCAGACTTGACCGAACTCCCGAAAAACATGGACTGCCGTGCGATCCTGCATCTGAACTTGTTGCTGAGCATTTTGAAAGTCGCTTGTGACTTGTCAAGGTGATCCTGAGATGAACTTGGGCATTTGCAAAACGAGGGTTACCGCTGCCAATGTGACGTCACCGTCAGTCCACATACACAGGCCCACGGTTATACAAGCTGTGCATATGTACATCCCTTGAGCAGAGTCCGCTTCCTTTCGGCCTATCAAGTGGTTTGCTCAGACCTGCACCGAGGATTGGAACTCATTTCAAATTTATTTTTGCATTTTATTTTTTACACAAGGGTTGGGATCGAATTGTGCTTCCACGCATTTTTAGTTGTACAGAGATGGAGCTCTGCTTCAACGTCATAATCGATTCACGGGCTGATGACGTTCGGCTCTCAGCCTCTTTGCGCGGTTGGGCCGTGCAAACTCGTGGAGGAAGCTTGTAACATCTACCAAAGATCAGTGAGCTGGTGGGTCGGGAGGGTTAACAGGACCACGGTTAACAGGACGTGAGCGGATGTCATGTACGCCCAGTGTACGCCTCCGCGACTACAGCACGCAGGGTCATGGCTCCTTTCGACCAGCCCCAGAAATCCTGCTTCTGGCCAGGGGATGTAATTCACCGCTGACTGGTTCTCACTATCATCGCCACCAAGCAATGGATCCGTGGGCACGGAAGTAAACGCATGCTTTTCCTAACACACGTTTCTTGCATCTATACGCAAGCTGAAGTTGAATGTCAGAATTGCTGTTTGGCATATTTGGCAGAGGAATGGATGTTATGGTCAACAAAGAGACACAATTATTACACGACTCGGGTGCTTCAGCTATGCATGCCATGTATGTACCTTCATCAAGCCAAGGCTTGATGGCCGGCACCAGGTGTGCCCTACCTGAGATTTCTCCGTGCTCGCAAACCTGAAGAATCTAACATCATACGACAAAAACCTGTTGGTTAGGTCACTACGTAGGACGCTGTCAAGGCCGGCTGGAGAATTCCTATGAAGCGTGTACCGGACGTCTTGTGGGGTGGGAGGTGCAGAGAAAGAAAGATTTTGACTGAGGACGATATAATGCAAAGTTGCGAGTCCAAAGTCATTCTTCCATATGTATATATATGTATGAGTATATATACCTATCCGGGAGGTCAGCGAGAGAGGTCTTTCCCTCTTGTGCAGTGCAGGAGTTTTGGGGGCCAGCTGTGGGTGGGGCTGGGAGGCTTTCTAGGGGGGCGCCAGTTTGGCTCGTCATCCCCCCCAATCTTTAGTTGGGTTCTTCCAGCTCGGCTCTTTGTGTAAGAGTGTGCCTTCCTGCTGGTGTCTCTCCTCTAAGGGGTTCTGTGTTTTCCCGTCAGGCTCTTGCCAGGTCAGTTTTGTGTTGGAGGAGAGTGTTGTTGTATCTCTGTCATATCCGCCTAAAGCAAAGGCTCGATCGAAGGATGCCAGACAACTGGCCAACCTGGATATTAGCCATGAGATACCCCAGGATACTACAAGTGTTTCCCCTCTTTTGGGCGGCTAGTCGTCCTCCTTTTTCTGTTGGTTCCCTCTGTGGTTTCTTGGTGCCCCTCTGTACTCTGTTAATGGCCAGGCTGAGGTTTTCTTTGCTCTCGCTAGTCCGAGTGAGAGGGTGAGCATGTGGAAGTCGGAAGACCTTGGCGAGAAGATTCTTTTTCAGGCGGGACCACGACCGAAATGCGGTTGAAATCAGCCCCATGCAAAAGAGATCTGCAGGAAACAAAGGGGATGCACAATGGGGGTCACGAAACGCAACCAACTACGATAGATGGTTCACAGCGCAGGAGCATTATGGCATTGAATACGAGGAAGGCTACGAGCCCTGGTTTATAGCGTCCAGGTAGCAGCCGGAGTGTTTGCTGGGGGTGGCGGCAAATTCCATCGTGCGGCCAGCCAGGCTAGAGGATGCAGTTGTCACAGGAGTTAGCGCCCTCCCCTTTGGGCTTCCAATTTCTTCTGTTTGGGCTACAGCGAGATGAAAGAATGGGAACGCCACCCCACATCCTTCTCCCTTCCATGCCCTCCGTGCCCTGATCTTCAGCCGATGGTAATCAACAGGACGATGACGACTGCGTGAGATACCTTCTTTAAGCAGAACCTTTATTTCTATAGGGTCGCAGTCTCACAGATGAATGCGTTTAACTATACACCTGTGTTAGACGTGGCAGTGGTTAATTCTCCGAAGGTTCTCCCATGCTGGCAACGACGTGCTCCTCGTGATGTGGTACGGCAGATGTCGTGCTGCTGGGGTTTGGGGGGTTTTACATCCGCCATGATACCCAGGTGAGGACACAACAGGTGGGGTTTGGCGTACCGAACATGGCAAGGTAACTAGAGATGTCTCGGATTCGGCCTCCTGGATGTGATACGAACATAGTCGTGACGAAGATGATGATATATTCGACGTTACGGGACGTGAGTTTTCAGTTGGAACTTGAAGTATGCGAGCGCTACGGACGTTGCCTTGCGTTAATATTTTTCCAAGAGCGCATTGTTAAACCTCGACAGTTGGGCAAGTGCCCTGGGAGATCAGAGAATGAACACTGTGAGGGGGAGAGGGAACTCCGTAACTTCACACGACCGTTGACGGAATCGCACACGTGTGGAACTTGATAAATCATGCATCGATACTTGCGAAGGACTGGAGTCTACGGGCTTCCTTACTTCCCTGTGGGGATCCAACGGGGCTGTTGTGATTATGGAGAGGACTTATCCTGGACAGCAAGGTTGTGTTGTTTTGGGGTTATGTTTTGTCTCCCTATAAGTGTGCGCCCCTTGACGGTTAACGGACCTGATTGTTTATGTCTAGTGTTTATGTCTAGTACGCGACCTCCCTCCCTCCCTTGCTAACAGTGCGCGCTCTGTTGGGGCCAATCCTGATCTTGTTTTATTGAAACCGCGGTACATGACACTTCGACATCATATCATTTTTTGTATGGCAAGACCGATAATCTTACCCCGCAGCCATGCAAGCCCCGCAAAGGCAACTGGGCCCTGTGATGTGCCTTCACTATCATTCAGGTTGCGCAGGATGCAAGGCTCCCGCTGTACGGCATCCCGCACCACGAAATCTCTTAGTGCGGAGATGATCCTTTCCTTTGCGTGTCAGCGTACCAGGGAAGAGCGCCGGCATGAGTAACACGCGATATGGTACGCATATGCTATGTTCAGTCCATTGGGGCGGTGATTTGCCCATATTTGCCGCATAGCACCTCGGGTTGTGCATCTCAGCAGAAGCAGCATACATGGTCGCATATGGTCGTAGCTCTGGCCCTATCAGGCTTGCTCAAGACTTGCAAAGGCTTGCATGCTGTAACACAGCATTACGTCATACAGCGCATCCCCAAAAGGGTCACAAGGCCCCGGGGCCAGGGCCCAGAGTGCGAAGGTCTGGAACATATGGCTTTTGATATGGATAGGCATAGACCCTCTAAATCGCCGTCTATGTACCTTGGGGTTCGACCAGAGTCTACCCTTTATCGCAACCCTGTCAGGGGCGTATGGGACACATTACGGGGCCTGAACGTACAGGTTGCAAGGGAAACTATTAACTTAAACTTCGTACTTTGATGTATATTGAATGTGTCAAATCCTCATGGACAGGAAGCGCATTTAACAGCAGGAAACGTATCAGATTATCTCAGGACTCAGCAGTACCAGCAGCAAATACCATACGGAAATAGACGAGCATTTGTATTTCATTATCATAACCTTGCCATCCGAAGGGTCGCCAGGGCCTTTCGTGCCGTACCATCAGGCTTTTTCCATTCAGATTCTGCTTGTTCAGCTCAAAGCTTAGATTCTACTTATTATCTTTGTTTGATCACTTCTGCATTACCCATACACATTCCAAGATGCAGCAGTGCATGAGCAGGACGGAGGGGCTTCGGATGGCCAAGTCCACCTGCTTCAGGTATCCAAGGATCCATATTGTGGCTTAAACGGTACCTGCATATTGCAATTTATGTTTAAGGAAGATCTATACATTGGTTTTTGCGAGCTAGGGAGCAGCTTGTGGCGGCAGTTATTCAGCTATCACAACCGTGAACAGGCGTATCTTCTTTGGCTACTTATGGTTTCCAAATTAACGGTTTCCCATATATATGATTTGGCCAAAGGATCTTAGGATGTTAGTGCGGGCACTTGTCGCTTGCCTTGCAGGGCCACCGCACCGAAGCGTGTTGCGGGCGTTCGTGTAAGCCGCCGTTCATGCCACATCGTTGCTTCTGCGGTCGCAACGAAGACGGTCAAGATCGGCACGCGTGGCTCGCCGCTTGCGCTAGCTCAGGCGTACATGACTCGCGACCTCCTGAAGGTATGAGACGTAGGATCGCGATAGGCTGCAGAAATTCGAATGGAATGACTATCAATTATGTCTGATTAGATCTTTTCGTCGTGATCTGGGCCTTTGCCATCTGGGCTCGTTTTATTGTCCCCTATCGAAAGCATGTTGAGCAAGATGCATGCAGTCAGCTAATTCTGGAAATTTCTGAAATGTAGACGTGTTTTCCGGAGCTCAACGAGGAGGGTGCTTTGGAGATTGTCATTATTAAGACGACCGGTGACAAAATCCTTAATCAGCCTCTGGCCGACATTGGTGGAAAGGGTCTGTTCACCAAGGAGATTGATGATGCCCTGCTAAGCGGCAAGATTGACATCGCCGTCCATTCGATGAAGGTGCCGTCTGCTGTACTGTTCTGTATGCCTCAGTGTCTGTCGGGTCTATGTAGTCCCTGATTGCAGGAGGAGAATCCCTGCCTACCAGTCCAAAAGTGTACCCCCTTGAGTTCCTCGTTGATGTCTTATTAACACACCTGCTCCCTTCTTCCCCAACATCTGGCACGTTAGCTGACCGACCTGCATGGCCCCGGTCGTTATGAAATAACCATTTCTTTTACCCTCTTCGACGACCTTCTCCTTTTCCCGCCTGTATTCCGATTTGGGCATGAGCAGGACGTGCCCACTTACCTGCCTGAGGGTACCATCTTGCCATGCAATCTGCCCCGCGAGGACGTCCGTGATGTATTCATTTCTCCAACTGCTAAGGACCTGTCAGAGTTGCCGGCCGGCGCCATTGTCGGCTCAGCATCACTGCGCCGTCAAGCCCAGATCCTTGCCAAGTACCCTCACCTTAAGGTATGCTCAGTTATTTTGCGCAGCATGTTGCGGTTTAAAAGCCAGGATTTCCAGATTTCTTGCCCCAGCTGGTTAAGATGTTCTAAGTAACGCGTGCACGGGAAGCTGCTATTATGGCGGAGTGTGTTCACCCATAACGCACGTGCATACACCTGGCATCACCGCCTACCCATCTGTTCGTCTTCAGTGGGCTTTGAAGTTTTGGGCGCTGGTATGAGTTGGGGGGGTGCATTACATTTCTTGGCGCAGAATAGGTCCAGCCTGAGGCCTAATGGGCAAAATGTTATGGTTGGTGCCATTTATGTCTGGGCAAATGCCTTAATAGTGGGTGCGTTCGCAACCCAACACATTGCTACCATGTACGTCCGCAGGTGGAAAACTTCCGCGGTAATGTTCAGACTCGCCTCCGCAAGCTCAACGAGGGTGCCTGCTCAGCCACCTTGCTGGCGCTGGCGGGCCTGAAGCGTTTGGACATGACGGAGCACATTACAAAGACGCTGAGCATTGACGAAATGTTGCCGGCGGTTAGCCAGGGTGCCATTGGCATTGCGTGCCGCACTGATGATGACGCCAGCCGCAAGCTGCTGGCAGCGCTCAACCATGAGGAGACACGCATTGCAGTCGTGTGTGAGCGCGCCTTCCTAGCTGCACTGGACGGATCCTGCCGGACTCCCATCGCCGGTGAGTGTATTTAGAGTGCAGTGAGGGCAAATTGCGGTGGGCTCGGTGTATTCTACTAAGCTGGAACTGACTGCTTGGCTTTTGATTTCCGTGATAATTGTGTCGCTGTTTCCATGTTTCTCCCTTAGGGTATGCGCACAAGGGTGCCGACGGACAGTTGCATTTCAGCGGCTTGGTGGCAACGCCCGACGGCAAGCAGATGATGCGGACAAGTCGCGTGTCTACATTCACGGAAGAGAGTGCGGCCAGGGCAGGCGACGATGCGGGTCGCGAGCTTAAGGCCAACGGACCCAAGGAACTCTTCATGTACTGAGCATATTTGCTTCGAATGGATTTAGGGGCCGGCCCAGGTTTGCAGTGTCCAGCGGTTGTCTTTGCAAATCTGGGAGAGTGAGCGTGGGGGTGGGGAAGCAAGGGTTATTCTTTCCTGGATTGGCATAGCTTAGGAACTAACATGGTTTGTACTTCGGCTGGTTGACAGCAAGGTGCCGTTCGTTTACGGGATAAGCAACGTGCTGGCTTGCTGGTGGAACATCGTCAGCCTGGGAAGGAGGATTGGGACAATGGGTATTCTGCTGATAGCAAGGCGATCTCATTGGAGTAAACGAGCAGGCGACAGGTGGTGGCCGTGATTGCAGCGAGCAGCCTTAGGTCTACATGCTGTAGTTATGAAAGCTTGCAGCTGGTTCAATACGTGTTAGTTTGCATGCTGTTAATGCAAGTGCCTTCACCGTGATGACTGTTTTACCAAGGCTTATGCAAGGAAGGCAGCTTTCATATATTGCAGACTTTTGCGGACTTTCTTACGATTGGTACATCTACTGCCGTTGCTAATTCTGCTGTTAAAATGCTCGTTGGGGATACCAACAGGGAACATGCAATGCAGGACGCATGTGCTGCCCCAGAGTATGACAGGCTGACCTGGCTGCTTCCGTGGCGCTTAAGGCTGCTAGCATTTTGGGCGTGGATCGGGCTATTTTTAGTGTGCTCTTGCTCGTTCCCTATGTGGCCCTTGTTGCTGGAATTCTGGACGGTTCTTGCATTAACGTGTGATTGCTCTGTACTGCTCGACCGGTTAGGCGCTGGGGTGTTAACTGGGTGGTCGTCATATTTGTTATGTGCACCTACCGCACTGCAGCGGAACGGAGCTTCCAGGCGGGATTGGGTGGGGGCAAGATGATTTTGGCTATGGGCTCGCCAGCACTATCCTCGTGACAACGGTTACGTTGGTACCTGCGGATAGGCCCAGCCACTGTTCTCTGCCGCCTTGGAACAAACATTTGTCAGACGGCATGCGGGTGTGGGAGGAAGGTGCAAGTACAGAAAGTGAACGGGACACAGGACTAGTTTAATATGGGCCCGATTATAACGATTCCGTGTGATGGTTTACTTGGTTCTTACGTCGGGACATGGTAACAAACTTCTAGCCCGATATCCTTAAGACTCTCTGATGGCATCCCTAACTTCATCATGTCCTCATGAAATCCATGACTAATTGAAACACTGCAACAAGTAAAATGTGTGATGCGATCTATTGCTCAACATGCCGGATGCCGACTTGTTATGTCATGCATCTCGAATGCTACATGTATGCAGGTTTGGTATACCTAGTTACCTACCGACACCTTCGAGCCTAAGCGTCTGGCTTTTCCAGTACTGCAAACGGTGACAACCATAAAACCTTAAAACCTTAAGAATCCCCCCATCGCTGTAGCTGTTATCATGTGATACCTCAGCACAAGCAATGAGAGCCATGTATCCTCAGTAAGTTAACGTCATGCATGCAGCATCGGCGCTGCCGCTCACGTATGATGACTAGCCATACTGCGGCGGCTTCACACCTCCACCGTGCCAGACAGCACGAGACAAACCGCAGGCACGACGTTCAATGATTGCTTCATATATAACAAGCTTGCGTGCTTTGCAACCTGTAATGACCATCTCTGCTGTATTACTCACATACTTCATTTTATTTCCCCGATAACATGTAAATGATTGCCGTCAAATCTATGCTAGCGTCGATACGTCTCGTCCAAGAGCACGCCTTCGGCAACTCAAAACCTGTTATGACTTGCGATGAACATCTGCACAGAAATACCTTTACCGGCAGGTGCGGGGCCTAGGCAGTTAGTGCTCATAGTGGAGGATGAACATGCCGATTAGTTATTTCTTATTCCAACCCTGCGCTTCGGTAGTTAAAGTTACGTGGTGAGGGTTGCCAATGGGACTCGAGCGGGTCGACATACCCTCGACAGCTGCGGTGGGGCGGTAAAGCTGGCGGTTGTCACGACGGATTAGGTGGTTCCAGGGTTCTTCACCCCGGACGGGGCCCGGAAATTTTTAGAATTTTAGGAAAACGCCCGTAAAAGTGTTGGGTCTGCTCCGGGGATCCCCGGGAATTTCATAACGTGTGAAGTGCTGCTTTCCGGGGGCAGACAAATAGTGCCCCGTGAAGAAAAAGGCTCCTTTCCGGGTGTACCCGGAGAAAATTTTCTTAAAGCAAGGCCATGTTCCGGGGATTACTGATGCATGCTTGACAGCTTGACGCTAAGGAAAAGCAAAAAATACATTGCATTTTTATTAGCTAAGGAGAAATTATAAGCTAACTTGGGTAAAGCCAGCCAAGCAAATTCCTAAGTTTCTCAAGCCAACGATTGTTAGCTTAAGGCAAGCAAAATACAAAGTATATCTCGGATGGAGAGGAAGAGAATGAAGCAGATTAAGAGAGCTAGGGAAGCTGGTATCTGTGTTAGTTCATAAGCTGCTGATGCCGGGTACTGCCGTGGGTATATGGGTAGCAAAAACCGACAGCTGTCAGAAAAACAATTTAATGTGTTTCTTTATTTTACTACAACAGAAGGTATGAAAATTGTCTTTGCTGGAAAAATATTTACCATGTAATAAACACGAGTGTTTTGTGTCCCGAGAAATTTTTGTGCAGGTTCCGGGGCCCCCCGGAACGTTTTAGGGCGTAACTAGGTAGAGTTCCGGGGGCCCTCCCGGAAAAGAATTTTTAGGGCTCCGGGGAACCCCGGAACAAACAGCTACCCCCTTGAAGAACCCTGGGTGGTTCGCATGAAGTATGTATGCGGGGCGGTAATCGGGCGTGACACGGTTAAGGTCCCCACCTGGGTTCCGCTGTCCTCTTGACTGATGTTACAGGTCTTGATATGAGCAGTAATGTTAACAGTAACAGTCATAAGACTGTGACACATTGCGCACTATAAAGGTCTTGACACGGGAGAAGCCGTACCAGATGCACCAATGATATTTCCATTCGTACAATGGGTATGGGGCTCAGGACTGCACAAACAATGGGCTTGCTTCTGGGATTCACAATATCACGCGTTCTGTGATCCACCATTTTTAGTTCTCTGTGAACGACGATTCATGATGTTGTCGTCGTAAGCACATCTATCCGAGTATGGTCCATTCGGATCCATTGTTGTATGTGATGGTCTTCATTTAGAACCCAACGATCAAAACCCAAGTTTTACCAAGACAGTTACCAAAGAACCGCGAAGTATATTATATACCTGTTCGGTAAAAGAGCTCTTCCCCGTTCGTGCCAAAAGCTTCTTGGGCGTTACGAACTGATGATCGACGCCCGACGGCACACGGTGGCCGCAGAAGTTTTCCAAGGCTCATAAAAGTAGTAGAAGGATATTACAGGTATTAGATAAACGATTTCTGGAAGCGACAAGCCGATAAAACACATCAGGCAGCAGGGTGTCGAACTGTCGACGTCGTTAGAGATTGTTGCTCAGAACCAAGCCTGAATCATAAAATTTTATTCAAAATAGGTTTCGGTTCCCCTAATGATCGAAAGAGGATTTACCCAGGAAGGCTGTGTGACGTGCAGAAGGTAACAGGCGAAAGCCGGCTGTACAAAGCGGTATAACGCGGTTTGGCGAGATCCCCTTACATTGCGCTTCGTGATCGAGCGAAACCTGTCACCATGATGATTAAGCTTATAAGATGCAGGCACGCACTTGATCGGATAGTGCTTACCTAATCGCTTTGTTTGCTCCGACTATAATTATGATCCTAAATTTTCTCTTCACAGATTTTCATTTTTTATTTTCCAGCTTGCATGAAGCCTTAATCTTAAGTCTTCGGATTCGTATCAATTGTAGAGCCCATTGAAGCTTGTAACTTATCACCATCACCACCACCACCATCGTCATGATCATGATCATGATCATGATCATGATCATCATCATCATCATCATCATCATCATCAATCATCAATCATCAATCATCATCTAATGCTGCTGAGGAACGCTCCCAATATATGGAAGAAAAGCAGAAAAAGGAGGAAACGAAAAAGAATCGGAACGAACCAGAAAGGTGCACGGACATCAAGAAAGTGCCTGCAGCAATTGGTGGGCGATTCCGGTTTTGGTAGTTGGGAGAACAAGCACGAGCTATTGTTATTAGCAAGCGAGCATTATTAGCGATGTGGAAGCGGCAGTGTGGCCAGCAGAGTCGCCTAGGAACGATGAAGAAGCTTTTACGCAGTTCACGGGCAGAAACCAACCCCACAGTCCAATTCTCGCTCCCCCGCCCGGAGACTGCTTCCATTCCTGCCATTCCCGCAGATAGTTGTCGTACTATCGTCAAAGAACCCGCCTTCTCATTCTGAGGACCCTACGCTATTTTGGGGTTTGGGGTTTTACTTCCCCATTCTTCAGAACTCCTGCCGTATGCTATTATTGCAAGCCGAGCATTCCATCAGAGCATGGTCAAGATCTCTTCGTCTCTTTATACTTCGAAGTAATAAGTGCCGCCGGTTCTTCGCTCCTCACCATGGCCGCGGAGATCTACACTGATCTACATGTGTACAGCAACGAGACCAGCCATGCATAGCGCGAATGCTTACGTTACATGCAAGAGACAATCGCAGACGTTCCAACAATCGCAGCAGAATGAAGCACTCTTCATTCACCATACAGGCAAACATGGTTCGTGCGTTGGTTCGATCGTGCATGCGTCCTGTTAGAGTAATCCCCAAGCTCATATTGACATTCGGAATGGACACGCTTTCTTTAGCTTATCCGGCTTACCCGGCTCAATCTACTTTTATGGGTAGCCAACCCCCTTTTATGTAGGCGCACTCATCAGGTAGATAGCTTATTATAGTCTCTAGCTACGTATGTACCTGCAGCGCCCCCATCGATGATTGTAAAAGAAACGGTATTTTATCATGGTCCAGGTAGCTAGCCCTACTTGTGGCCTCCCAATGATGACACCCCGCAGCGCGATAGATACAACCTATCTATATACCTGCTGGGCATGTTTTCTCGCTCTGTTGAAATTTTATATATAAAAAATGCATAATTAAAATTATATTATAAAAGCCTTCGTTTTGTAATGCTTGGACTGAAATGACATCAGGGCACTAGTCAGTAGCTATTCTTGCTTATTAACGGGAATACGGGATAGCAGGTACTTCCGTTACGGGATCGTTAGGGATACGTATATTAGAGCCAGTTAATGTATCGGCATCCGGCAAAAAACTTGGATAGAATCATCAGGTAATAATCTATTACGGAAAAAACTAACTAAAAACAATTGGAAAGAGCGAGCGAGCGAGCGAAGATGCGGCTAAACCAATAATGTGTCACACAGGTTTCACTGCTGCCTTACTCGGTATCGTTTAGGCCTCTTGAGGGTAGATGGTTACTGTATATATGACCGTGTTTTCATGCGTTAAATTTTTGAATCTGGTCCTGCCCTATACATAGGGATATTTTATTATTAGCCAATGCGTTTTGCGTGTTCTTCTCTTGGAAGGCGACGGTAAATGCACTCACAGGGAAACAGCTAAACGAACAGCTAAAAAAACATCTACAGGAGCTACTTGTTTGGCACACCAGGCGATGAGGACGTCTCAACTTTGTTGGCAGCTTGGCACCTTACATTCCGAGCCCACCAGTTAAGCCTCGCTCGCACTCTGGCATCGTTACCTTCTGGGGTCATTGGCAAACACTTGCGGTTCACAAGACCGTATCACTGCCAGTGCATCCGCTTTCCTACATTTCGACGGCTACTCAACCCTGCCCGACGTACCCGGATCCTGCCTCTATTTGCATGACAGTAGAATAATACGTTCGTTTATTTGTGAAGCTGTGATACTCAATTTTACTTCGCATCAGGTTACAATGCTGCTAATTGTAACTTCCTGGATGTCGCATAATGACATGTTTAACAACCGCCTGTACGTATCAAAGCACCCAAATGGTCAAGCCCGCCCATCACATGCATCCTCATGCATCCTCACGAATCCATAATATAGGCTCGCATCAACCAGAAAGCTGTATAAAATGTTAATAGGTAGGTTTTGTGAGATCCCGGTCAGACAGTAGGAGTTTATGCCGCCCGCCATTGAATATTATGGAAAGGGGCGCGGACTATCGAGCATGTCGTACTTAATTGCTCCGAAGTTCGCCCCTTCGTCTGCTTTCATCATGTGAATAGGATTCTGCAAAAAATTTATCAATATCTTAGTAATTAGACACTAGATTATATAATATATTATGGGCTACGGGTTTTTGTGGATAAATGAAAAATGGTTGAGGTAGTTGCTGCGGCACGCCATACAGATCACAAGCAGTATTGACAGGCACACAACATATACTTCTTAATTTGTCGCATCGTATATTTTTTAATTTCATAATCATATCGGCACTTCTCATGCCTTTCAAGACCTCTTTGTAGCATGGTAAGTTGCAATTCTCCCTCTCTCCAGTCTTGGAATTAATTCAATGAGATCCTCGGGATATAGTTAGCTTTAGATTATATTATGGCGTGTGGTTTGCTGCTTAGGTCAGCTGATTTGTAACAGGACTGGCAAACAGTTGCCAGCTTCCAATAGTTATTTGACATAACATTTTGCATAGATAAGTCATTGGATACTCAATTTTCATAGATCTCATACAACTTTCAATACCCAGCACCATCTGCTGCCCATCAGTGAATAACTTTCCACGACGCTTTGTGCATGGCAATATATTTACAGCTCAACACCAAAGCTTAATTACATCTATATCTGGCATCAAATACCCTGATCGCTACCTCGTCGGTCATACACCGTCGCGCGTAGTATGGACGCACTGTCGTTGTCGTAGCAGCCCGACCGCAACTCAAGGACGGAGAGCGCTGAACCTGCGTCTTCCTGCTGGAGTCCTTCCAGCAACGGCCCGAATTGTATCGTACCTACGTGGTCACGACGTACGCAGCTCGTTCGCCTTCCGTCGTGGAACAGCTCGCCCAATAGGATCTTGTGCCGGCGGTTCTACTGACGTAAACTTACACGCTACTTTAAACGGACGTTCGAGTTGGATTGCGACGTATGGCTATATGGCGCCGGAGCTGCCCGGCTCCAGTTGGACCGCTCCGAACAAACCATTCTTTCGGACATCCACTTCGCCAGCGAATTTGCAGACCACGTCGTCGCGATAGCATCACAGTGCTGTTACTGGTGCTGTTCGTGTTGTTTGTACTTGACGGTGACATCTGCAATGGAGAAGTGGAAGATGCAGCAGCGATGACACAAGGTGCGCAGAGTCTTAAGCGCATCGCGGGGTTCGGCCAACCATATAGTAACATTACGTAAAACTTGCCCCGGATCGTGCTGGCTTGATAATTGAGTTCGTAGCACGCTTTATTGCAGCGACTTGGCCCAATCTTGTTCAATGGTGCTGACACCAGCAACTGAAAAAGTTAGGCGCACGTGTCGCGGGACAGGGTACGGCACACAGAACGCAAATACGCCTAATCGTCTCATCCAGCGGGACTGGGTAGACGCGAGTATATATCGATGCCGTTGGGGGCCTAAGCCGAAACCAAAAAGCTTTGCCGCTACATCTAACCTGGCTGGCCTACCTGACCGCAATCGAAACTGCAGGCAAGACCCCCCTTCCAAGCCCACACACGCGCAGGGTATCGGAATTTCTATCTGCTAACAGCGCACATAATAGCATGTACTGAATGAGATGTATGCCAACCCGAAGCGAGATTGGCTGGAGAGCTACACTCCACTCCTTTTATACGCACCTAGCGAATAGCCCTGCGCATCCCGCGTTGTACCCATTTCCGTGCACCTCGATAAACTCTGTGGCTTTTTGACTCTTCGACTCCCTGGCACGCTGGCAGGTCATAAGGCTCGGGAACAAGCGCTCCCGCCCTGGGTCCGGAACGGCAAAGGCAGACAGCAGCACGGGTAAGGTCGCGGTCATAGTAATCGCATCCATTCGCGGTTTTGTGTTTTATCGATATTTAAAATCGCAATCCGGGCCCGTCCCGGGGTGCGGGGACGTCGCGAGGCGAGTGGCAGGGCGTCGACATGGCCTACCCCGACACGCTCTTCATCAAAGTTGAACTCAGTGATAGCTTCATGCTAAAAAAGAGTGATTGCAGTGCGATATACCGTAGTCGCGAGTGAAGAGACAGAGACCGAGTTGAGTGGGGACGCTTTGCGGCGGTTAGTTTTGAGCTATCCGCCCGCCAGGGGGATAAATCGCGTCCCCAAACAAGTCATGTTGGAAAGCTACATAAGAAGGCAGCGCATTGTGCATGCATGCATCATTGAATTTATCTTTAAACTTTTACGTTTCTAATTTAAAGACCTAGACAGTTACGAGAAGCCTGGTTAGCTCTTCACCTCGTTCGGACGATAGCTCAGCACGTGGAAAAGCTTAATTTGTTTGATTATTTAAAATATAAACTCTAGCTTAATAATTGTGGCTAGTTTTGCTGGATGCTCTTGAGCTGGCCGCTACCGCCGAAACGTATACTAATAAGGCGGGTGATGTCGGATCAAATCGCGTTTGCTTCTTTATTCATATTTGAGATGCAGATTCACAAAATAGCCTCTCGACATAAAAACATGTGTCGTAGTACTGTTGTGCGTCGAACTACGCCCTCCACCCAACCTCAGCAACGAACCTGCTGGCTGAAGTAGGGTAGGATGGGTATTGGATGGGTACAAGCTAGCTGCCAGTCGCTACTAGGTCCTAGGCGTTTGTGACACATGCAGGCACACGTCTAGGCATTTTTTGTTTAAGGTATCTCAGATAACCTGTGTTTTACGTTAAAATCCAATCAGACAGCAGGTCCCTAGGTGGGTAGCTACTGTAGCTAGCAGCTGTCTGTTTGGTTTAGTAGCCGCCTTCGCAGGTTGGGGTTTCCTGAATCAAAAGACAACAACACCCACAACTTCTCGCTAATGCTGCTGCATACTGCATACTACATGCCGCCACGCACTGCCCGCACCTCCCACCCTCCCTCCCGTCATCACATCACCTATCCACAATCACGTCTCATCACGCTCCCTTCACAGCCGGATAACAAGACACCTGCTGCAAAACGAGGACGCCTTCCCCTGCCAGGATCTTTGCAGCGTTAGCTGCTCCGAAAGCCCTTGGGATTTAACTGTGAGTGCGGGGAGGGGGCCGGTGGGTTCGCGGCTCAGCCAGGGTTGGCGGCTGGTGACTGACCAGCCAGTCATAGCCATATAAAATAAAATACATAATGTATATTCTACATATTTATATTATATGTAGAATAATATTATACATTTTTATTTACATATTCTACATAAAATATAATGTAGAATATATATATAGAATATATATATATATAGAATATATAGAATATATATATATATATATGTCCCAATAACTAGGGTGCGATGCTCGTTGCTGGTGCGCTGTGCGGGAGTCCGCGGACGTGGGGTGCGGTGCCCAGTTTCACATCCCCCCTTCCTCGGGGGATGAGGGGTCACAGTTGGACAAACCGACATGCATACACAAGGAAGGCAAGTCACCTTGACTGCCACGGAAAGGGTTTCCTACCGACCTCGCTCGGACGGGGGCTGCGGGGCACGGGTTTTGGATTCTGTAGTTTCGCACGCACGTGTGCAAACGAACTGGGAAATGAGGTTGAGGACTTCTCTCTGCCCTCAACCTTCATTAGGTGCTACCACCACTTCCGTTATTTCTTTTGCGATAATAAGGTTGTTAGTGATGCTGTATCGTACACACGGGTCCCGATTATTTCGGCATTCACCATACATTTACCGTACTTCCAGTTGCCGCTGCAAAATGCACGGATGAGCCCAGCTGTGCCTGTGAGCCCAGCGTCAAACAGATTCATGCTCTTCATGCATATTGCGTATGCCGCATGTAACATTTAAATATAACATGTTGTGCGCAGGGTATCACCAGGATGGTTCGTGGCCCCGCCTCCAATATATTCTGTCTCCAGCTTCGTAGGCAAGAAAGCTGTGAGGTAGGCTGGGGAGGACCAGCCAAAACACGGACGCATCGTGCCAGTGTGTAGTGCCTGTGCCGTAGTCAATGAACCCGATGGACCTTATATCCGGAATGGGCAGAGGAACAAGGGTGGGTCTAAATGGGCCTCCTGCATGGAAACGCAAGAGTACGGGCACAGATGAGACACGCGCAATCCTCTGTGTTGTATCTCTGTTATATCTACAGCAAAGGCTCGATCGAAAGGATGCCAGACAACTGGCCAACCTGGATATTAGCCATGAGATACCCCAGGATACTACACTCTGTGGCATATAGAACCGCACTACGTCGTTTCTGGCACTGGCATATTGCAAACAGTTTTGTGCCGGTATGCACAAGTAGTACTGAAGGTATGATGGTTCAATTTACTTCATGGTCAGAGATGCGGGGCACCGTAACTATTACTGCGCAACAGCCAGCAGACGCGAGCCGACGTTCGAGGGGGTTTGGTAAGCGGCTGACTGCGTCCTATAAGTGGCGCATCTTAGGTGCCATGCTTAGGCTTAGCCCGGAAGAAGGGGACTCGAGGCTGTTTGAGCAGCAGTGTTACGGTTCCTCCTAATAATAGGATACCCAGCCACATGTCCCCTGCGACTCCCCATCCACCCTTCCTCCCACCCTTCCTCCCTCCCACCACCACAACTACCAGGCGAGCCCTTGCTGTGACTTGCTATCGAATGGCATCGACTCGCTCTCAATTAGCGTTTGTAAGTGACGGCTCTAGCGTCTGGTGAAAATGAAAATTGCATTTGGGGTGTTACACTGTGTTACACTGGGGTGTTACACTGTGGGCGAGTCGCCCTGCAAACACGAGCACCATGTATGTGTGACGTCTGGTAGTAGTGCTGTTTGCAAACGCTTGAATCATTAGCCGCAATTAACATAACATAAACCTTATGTCCAGTGGGCAACATTATAAATGCTGTCGTGAGGTTGCGCTCAAGTTGCCTTGGCAGCCTGGCAAAATTAACACCGTACATAAATGTGCCGCTTTTGTTCGAACCCCTGACTTTGCCCATTTCTGCTTGTCTGCATATTTGCTTCCGCAGCCTCTATGGGGCGATGTAATGTGTCCAGTGTGCTTCGGGTATTTATCGGTGGCCGGCAGGTACGTGTCATTAGAGATTGAAATATATCAATGCGTAGCTGGCAAACGTGTGTGTATGTGTATGTGTATGTGTATGTGTATGTGTGTGTATGTGTGTGTATGTGTATGTGTGTGTATGTGTGTGTATGTGTGTGTATATATGTGTGTGTGTATATATGTGTGTGTATGTGTGTGTATGTGTGTGTATGAGTGTGTGTGTGTGTGTAGAGAGAGAGAAAGAAGGGTGGATAAAGAGCATCCCGTCTTTAAACCATCTTTCCGTAAAATTGATCCAAAAATCCACTATCCCTGCGGATGGGGAAATTCATTATTCCGGAAGGTGTTTTTTAGCCAATGGCGATTTCATATTGCATACACTGAAGTCTACATCAGGGCACCACATTTGCGTCACACACAAACACAGATAGCCGGGGTGTACCATGACCTGTGGACAGATCATGGTCCGTGTACACCGCAGGTGCGGCCATTCATAAATTACCCGATGCAGTACACGGATGGCGTCCCATCAGATGTGGGTCTCTCAATCTATGACATGAGCACCCTAGGACTGGACGCGGACAACCTTGAGGTAAGTCAGCCCATCATCTTTATCAACGGCCCTGTTGCACGAACGAAGGCAAAATCTCGGCAAATGCTCTGCCTCGGTGTCAGCCCGTAGCTTCATTGCATGGGCCACACGGCGAGTCAGATTGAAAGTATTTCCAGTCCAGATACCATTACGTATGTACGGTAGTTAGAGAAATGAAAAAAGTGGAATTTCAAGAATTATACAGGGCGTTCTGACTGCGCTGTGACAGCATACTATTTAATCTCATTGCCGTACCCCTACTTGTACCGCACTTAGGGTTACCTCCCTCGGCCAAAGAGTCTTAGACTCGTTGCCCCTCCTTTACTATGTTAGGTTATGAGCAGCTGCTGTGTTGGGTATGACCATCATTTATGATGTGGACTCAGACACGGGACTTAGGACAGCTCGTTCCCGGTATAAGGTAACCAAGAGGTGCACGTCCCAAATTTCGGACGCCGCAGGTCTGTTTCGAGCTCCGAAAGACTTGTACAGACTGGACGGACTTCTGCCGACCAGGTGTACCCTCATCCAGTGCTGGCTGCCGATTTGCTGTAAATGAGGCCAATGCTGATGGCTGGTACATGTGTTGTAACACATGTGAAGTAAACACCTTACCGCCGCCTGAATTCTCAAGTGTGAGAAGCGCACCCGGGGTGTTCATCGACTCACCAACTACGAAGCCACCACCTAATCCCAAACCACCACCACCAAATCGTCGACCACCCCCCAGCCCTCCCCCTCTGAAAGCATCACCACCGCCGAAACAGTCTCCCAGCCCCCAGCCACCATTAATCTTAACATCGGATGGAACCCCAAGCCAGCAACCAAAACGCCCAGTGCCGCCAGTGTTACTTCCGCCATCACCCAACCCGTCTCTTCCAAGCCCTCGACCACCTTCACGTGACTCTCCCCTTGCGAGCCCTACACCAACCCCCCCTCAACCAATACCACCTCCCTCCCCTCCCCCACCCCCAGCTCCACCTCGACCTCCCTCCCCTCCCCCACCCCCAGCTCCACCTCGACCTCCCTCCCCTCCCCCACCTCCAGCTCCACCCCGACCTCCCTCCCCTCCCCACCTCCAGCTCCACCCCGACCTCCCTCCCCTCCCCCACCTCCAGCTCCACCCCGACCTCCCTCCCCTCCCCCACCCCCAGCTCCACCCCGACCTCCCTCCCCTCCCCCACCTCCAGCTCCACCCCGACCTCCCTCCCCTCCCCCACCTCCAGCTCCACCTCGACCTCCCTCCCCTCCCCCACCTCCAGCTCCACCCCGACCTCCCTCCCCTCCCCCACCCCCAGCTCCACCCCGACCTCCCTCCCCTCCCCAACCTCCAGCTCCACCCCGACCTCCCTCCCCTCCCCCACCCCCAGCTCCACCCCGACCTCCCTCCCCTCCCCCACCTCCAGCTCCACCCCGACCTCCCTCCCCTCCCCCACCCCCAGCTCCACCTCGACCTCCCTCCCCTCCCCCACCTCCAGCTCCACCCCGACCTCCCTCCCCTCCCCCACCTCCAGCTCCACCCCGACCTCCCTCCCCTCCCCCACCTCCAGCTCCACCCCGACCTCCCTCCCCTCCCCCACTTCCAGCTCCACCTCGACCTCCCTCCCCTCCCCCACCTCCAGCTCCACCCCGACCTCCCTCCCCTCCCCCACCTCCAGCTCCACCGTCCCCACCCCCACCTCCCTCTCCGTCCCTACCTCCCACTCCGCCTCCACCTCATCCGCTGCCACCCCCACCTTCCTCCCCTCCCTCATCACCTTCTCCGCCTCCACCCACCTCCCCACCCCCACCTCCGTCTCCGCCCCCACCTCCCTCTCCGTCCCCACCTCCGTCTCCGTCCCCACCTCCGTCTCCGCCCCCACCTCCGTCTCCGTCCCCACCTCCGTCTCCGTCCCCACCTCCGTCTCCGCCCCCACCTCCGTCTCCGTCCCCACCTCCGTCTCCGTCCCCACCTCCCTCCCCACCCCCACCTCCCTCTCCGTCCCCACCTCCGTCTCCGTCCCTACCTCCCTCTCCGCCTCCACCTCATCCAATGCCACCCCCACCTTCCTCCCCTCCCTCATCACCTTCTCCGCCCCCACCCACCTCCCCACCCCCACCTCCCTCTCCGTCCCCACCTCCCTCTCCGCCCCCACCTCCAGCTCCGTCCCTACCTTCCTCTCCGTCCCCACCTCCCTCCCCAACCCCACCTCCCTCCCCAACTCCACCTCCCTCTCCGCCCCCACCTCCCTCCCCACCCCCACCTCCCTCTCCGTCCCCTCCTCCGTCTCCGTCCCCACCTCCCCCTCCGCCCCCACCTCCCTCCCCAACCCAACCTCCGTCTCCGTCCCCACCTCCCTCTCCGCCCCCACCTCCCTCCCCACCCCCACCTCCCTCTCCGTCCCCTCCTCCGTCTCCGTCCCCATCTCCCTCTCCTCCCCCACCTCCCTCCCCACCTCCACCTCCCTCTCCGTCCCCACCTCCCTCCCAGTCCCCACCTCCGTCTCCGCCCCCACCTCCCCCTCCGTCCCCACCTCCGTCTCCGTCCCCACCTCCTTCTTCGCCCCCACCGCCTTCTCCGTCCCTACCTCCCTCTCCGCCTCCACCTCATCCACTGCCACCCCCACCTTCTTCCCCTCCCTCATCACCTTCTCCGCCCCCACCCGCCTCCCCAACCCCGCCTCCGTCTCCGCCCCCACCTCCGTCTCCGCCCCCACCTTCGTCTCCGTCCCCTCCTCCCTCTCCGTCCCCACCTCCATCTCCGCCCCCACCTCCAGCTCCGTCCCTACCTTCCTCTCCTCCCCCACCTCCCTCCCCAACTCCACCTCCCTCTCCGCCCCCACCTCCCTCTCCGCCTCCACCTCATCCACTGCCACCCCCACCTCCCTCTCCGTCCCCTCGTCCGTCTCCGTCCCCACCTCCACCTCCGCCCCCACCTCCCTCCCCAACCCAACCTCCGTCTCCGCCCCCACCTCCCTCCCCACCCCCACCTCCGTCTCCGTCCCCACCTCCCTCTCCGTCCCCACCTCCGTCTCCGTCCCCACCTCCCTCCCCACCCCCATCTCCCTCTCCGTCCCCTCCTCCGTCTCCGTCCCCATCTCCCTCTCCTCCCCCACCTCCCTCCCCAACCCAACCTCCGTCTCCGCCCCCACCTCCCTCTCCGTCCCCACCTCCGTCTCCTCCCCCACCTCCCTCCCCACCTCCACCTCCCTCTCCGTCCCCACCTCCCTCCCAGTCCCCACCTCCGTCTCCGCCCCCACCTCCCCCTCCGTCCCCACCTCCGTCTCCGTCCCCACCTCCTTCTTCGCCCCCACCGCCCTCTCCGTCCCTACCTCCCTCTCCGCCTCCACCTCATCCACTGCCACCCCCACCTTCTTCCCCTCCCTCATCACCTTCTCCGCCCCCACCCGCCTCCCCAACCCCGCCTCCGTCTCCGCCCCCACCTCCGTCTCCGCCCCCACCTTCGTCTCCGTCCCCTCCTCCCTCTCCGTCCCCACCTCCATCTCCGCCCCCACCTCCAGCTCCGTCCCTACCTTCCTCTCCTCCCCCACCTCCCTCCCCAACTCCACCTCCCTCTCCGCCCCCACCTCCGTCTCCGCCTCCACCTCATCCACTGCCACCCCCACCTTCCTCCCCTCCCTCATCACCTTCTCCGCCCCCACCCACCTCCCCACCCCCACCTCCCTCTCCGTCCCCACCTCCGTCTCCGCCCCCACCTCCGTCTCCGTCCCTACCTTCCTCTCCGCCCCCACCTCCCTCCCCAACCCCACCTCCGTCTCCGCCCCCGCCTCCGTCTCCGTCCCCACCTCCCTCTCCGTCCCCGCACCCCTCGTCGCCCCCACCTCCCTCTCCGCCCCCACCTCCCCCCCCACCTCCACCTCCCTCTCCGTCCCCACCTCCGTCTCCGTCCCCACCTCCCTCCCCAACCCCACCTCCCTCCCCAACCCCACCTCCGTCTCCGCCCCCGCCTCCGTCTCCGTCCCCACCTCCCTCTCCGTCCCCGCACCCCTCGTCGCCCCCACCTCCCTCTCCGCCCCCACCTCCCCCCCCACCTCCACCTCCCTCTCCGTCCCCACCTCCGTCTCCGTCCCTACCTTCCTCCCCAACCCCACCTCCCTCCCCAACCCCACCTCCGTCTCCGTCCCCACCTCTCTCTTCGCCCCCACCTCCCTCTCCGTCCCTACCTCCCTCTCCGCCTCCACCTCATCCACTGCCACCCCCACCTTCTTCCCCTCCCTCATCACCTTCTCCGCCCCCACCCGCCTCCCCAACCCCGCCTCCGTCTCCGCCCCCACCTCCGTCTCCGCCCCCACCTTCGTCTCCGTCCCCTCCTCCCTCTCCGTCCCCACCTCCATCTCCGCCCCCACCTCCAGCTCCGTCCCTACCTTCCTCTCCTCCCCCACCTCCCTCCCCAACTCCACCTCCCTCTCCGCCCCCACCTCCGTCTCCGCCTCCACCTCATCCACTGCCACCCCGACCTTCCTCCCCTCCCTCATCACCTTCTCCGCCCCCACCCACCTCCCCACCCCCACCTCCCTCTCCGTCCCCACCTCCGTCTCCGCCCCCACCTCCGTCTCCGTCCCTACCTTCCTCTCCGCCCCCACCTCCCTCCCCAACCCCACCTCCGTCTCCGCCCCCGCCTCCGTCTCCGTCCCCACCTCCCTCTCCGTCCCCGCACCCCTCGTCGCCCCCACCTCCCTCTCCGCCCCCACCTCCCCCCCCACCTCCACCTCCCTCTCCGTCCCCACCTCCGTCTCCGTCCCCACCTCCCTCCCCAACCCCACCTCCCTCCCCAACCCCACCTCCGTCTCCGCCCCCGCCTCCGTCTCCGTCCCCACCTCCCTCTCCGTCCCCGCACCCCTCGTCGCCCCCACCTCCCTCTCCGCCCCCACCTCCCCCCCCACCTCCACCTCCCTCTCCGTCCCCACCTCCGTCTCCGTCCCTACCTTCCTCCCCAACCCCACCTCCCTCCCCAACCCCACCTCCGTCTCCGTCCCCACCTCTCTCTTCGCCCCCACCTCCCTCTCCGTCCCTACCTCCCTCTCCGTCTCCACCTCATCCACTGCCACCCCCACCTTCCTCCCCTCCCTCATCACCTTCTCCGCCCCCACCCACCTCACCACCTCCACCTCCGTCTCCGTCCCCACCTCCGTCTCCGCCCCCACCTCCGTCTCCGTCCCCACCTCCTTCTCCGCCCCTACCTCCGTCTCCGTCCCTTCCTCCGTCTCCGCACCCACCTCCGTCTCCGTCCCCACCTCCCTCTCCGCCTCCACCTTCTACACTGCCACCCCCACCTTCCTCCACGGTATCCTCTCAATCATTGCTTACACTCCAGTCAGCCAGCCCGTCGCCACCTCGCAGGGGCTGGACATTATCGTCCCCACCCCCTCCCCCACTGTCAACCCGGCCGGCTCAAGGACGTGCCCGGCCACCCAGACTACCCAGACCAGATCGCCCACCACGTAGGCCCCAAGCGCCACTATCTCCAAGTCATCCACCATCATCTCCACGTCCTCCGTTACCATCTCCTCGCAGCCCACGTCCTCCGCCACCTGCCCGTAGCCCGCCCCCTTTTCCCCGCCCTAGCCCACGCGCACTTCCAAGCCCGCGTGTGTCTTTTCAACCGCCTAGGCCCAAACCTCCAAGCCCGCTCCCGCCACGGCCCAACCCGCGGTCACCACCCAAACCCCACCCTCCGAAACCACCCAGCCCTCACCCGCCAAAACCGCCGCCTCCCCGCCCTAGCCCGAAGCCTCCACCCCGACCGAAGCCTCCAAGTCCACGGCCTCGACCAAGCCCAAAGAATCTCAATCTCCCTCCATCTAGGCGACTTATGCCACCACTGCCATTCCGGCTTCCGCGACCACCCTTTGCGCCTCGCGCTCAAACCTGGACCCGACCGCCTTCTGCTACTCGAGCTACCCAGGATCTCCATCCGCCGTACGGTGTCAGCTTTGCTCCGCCATTCCGTGAAGCCGTCACCAGCTCACAGCCAACGGAGATAGGGCATTATGTGCTTCAGCCAGTGGAGGAAGCATGGCAGGCGCCCCCATGGCAGCCATCAGCAGAGGAAAACGGGCCACCGAGCTCACCGCAGTGGCCTACAGAGGAAGCCATGTCACCATCACCTGCATGGCAACCACCGCCTGAGGATTACTATGCACCGCCGCCCGTAGCGCAGCCGCCTCCTGGGGAGGACCTGGAAACATTAGAGGACAGGGTGCCGGCTCCATTGAAGCCACCGCGAACAGAAGACGTGGAACCGCCGCCACCATTAGACTACGTCGACGCACCGCCGCCGTTAGACTATGGCAACACACCGCCGCCGCTGCAATCATGGTGATGGTGATGCGATGGTAATGATGTCGGCAGGCGCTTCTCAACCTGTGCTCACCCGAGCTCAAGCGAGGCTGTAGATTGTATTGTGCAGCGCCAGTCCTATAGCTATGCGTGCACGGTTCATCATTACGCGTGCCATCAGCTAGCTATGAAGGTAACCCAATATCATGGGGTTTATATGCAGTCTGAGATGCAGCTGTTAGACCTACCATCCCTTCCCGCCACCCTCCCCCCGTAGCTATTGTATTTTGGGGTTCCCGTTTTGTCCTTTGACCCTCTTCCGTATGTATGTGTTCGGCAAGGTGGCAACCTATCCGCCATTCAGCAGTTCAGTCAGGCCTGGTCGATATTTAGTAACAGGACAATGGAAGTGTTTAGGCAGATGGTTGTCCTTCCGTGTGCCATGTGAGGAATGTAGGAAAATTCGTGCTAAGTTCAACTGAAGGTTGGATGGACGGGATCGCTCGCCCGGGATCTTACTTGCCCTAAGGCAGGTTCTGTATGGACACGCACAGTGCAGGTGCATCGCGTCTGTTGCTTCGTTGAAGGCAGAGATGAAGGCAGATAGAGTTGAAGGCAGTCTTGCGCAGTCCTGACTGCTGCAACTCTGTATATGTTTCAGAAGTAGCCGTCTGCTATCTACATCTTCGCCTGTTAAAAAAGGCCATTCTGGTTACATGCAGTTGCAGGTTGTTTTGTCTTCGACGGCATGCTGAGAGCAAAATTTATTTGTATTATTATTGTTTTCTTCTTGCTTTCCAGAAGCTACGTGTTTTATCAGCTACGTTTTTCTATTTCGGCCTGCAGAAATGCAGCGCGCAAAAGTATCCGCCGGGTGTATGTATGTGCTGCTGCTGCTGCTGGATGGGGAATCTTGACATCAACCATGCGTTCTTCTGCACCAATCTATGTCGCGGGCGCAAATTTCCGCTCACCGGCACTTCCCAATGCAAGCATCATCAGACATAACGTCGGATGCTGATGCGC
The DNA here is from genome assembly GCA_019650235.1 of Volvox reticuliferus. Taxonomy (NCBI): domain Eukaryota; kingdom Viridiplantae; phylum Chlorophyta; class Chlorophyceae; order Chlamydomonadales; family Volvocaceae; genus Volvox; species Volvox reticuliferus. The sequence continues at coordinate 686,590 of BNCP01000060.1, forward strand.
GCGGGCGCGATAGTTTGGTTAGGTTGGTGTGGAATCAAATCGGTTTGGCTTGAGAGCTTACGCGCCGTGATAACAGCACGAGGATGGTTTAAGTTTATCACAGGTGGGAGTATAGCTCCAGATGTATGTGTGTGAAGCAATGATATATATGTCTCCATAGGATCTAATGATGTGCATGTCTATGTAGGAATTTTACCTATCCGCCACCTTAAGGTTCTACCTATCTGGTTTTTTTATGTCCACCCGAGAAATTCGACAGGCTATATGGTAGAAACTCAATGCTTGAAGAATGCTGTCATGAACCGGTACGGTAGGCTGTTAAGGATCTGTCCGGGCGACCGTTCATGCCTAATCAGGGGCAATGCCAGGATGACCTGCCTAATAACGGCTATTCCAGGGGAATGATGTAGCTCTCCGCTGACACAAGATATTCTATCATGAGAGCTCAGGCGAAAGCTCATCAGAAGGGTGGAAATGTATAATTTTCGGGCAACATTGCTCTATCATCGGTTTCGTCACGCTGCCTATATATCCGTGGGCGGGCGCAAGTGACTTCATATTGTAAGCATTTTAACGATCCTTGATATCCACGTGTACTGCCTGTCAATCGTGTACGGTATGTTACTGTTGGATGCCGTCCAGCACACTATGGCTACAGAAAACTGCGTATCGGGCGCGTTACATTGCTTTTGGCTGCGTAAGGAGCGTAAGCACGCGAATCCCGGTGCGAATCCGTGCGAATGTAACGCACACCCGTAACGCAGCGGACGGAAAACTATATGCTAAAGCTTGCGTCTGCTAAAAAACTTGATTCAGCGAGAATATTCTTTAAGATTTAGGCACAAAAATAAATTTAAAACGCAGTTTTACCATAGTACAAAAATCCTGAAAAGCGAATACGCAATCGCATCGGAACGCACACAAATATCACGAAGTTCGCTCGCATACGCGATTTGCGTTAAATATGCGAAACTGTTAACACGGGGTAAAAGTCGCGGACGCCTAGGGACAATAAAAATAAACCTGATAATTGTCGAGCAAATAATGGGTTCATTGCGTTGGGAGATTTTGTAAAGGCCTCATGTAAAAGTAAGGTCTTCCAGCGATCGGTACGTGCGCGTACTTCAATATCGCGATCCTACGCACGGAACGCAAAAATTAATGTGCAGCAGTTTACAAAGAAAAACTCCAAGGAGCCCATATATAATACAATAATATGACTTTCCGACAATTGGGCCTGCTTCTATTTCGTGCATTTGTAGGCTGTTGCTTTATTTTCGCGGCGTATGGATGGAAAGGCTTCTTTAGGACTCAGCCCAGCTTCAATGCCACACAAATGGGGGGGTGGCGGGCCCTGCATTTACTCCCCGGGCCGGTGCCCGGGAACGCCAGGCAGCACTGGCCCTGTCAGTACGGCGCCTGCTGGGTTAAGCTGAGCCCCGAGCTCCCTGCACGTTACGAATGTCCCCCTGGCGAAAGTACATGCTAGGGCCCCCCAGCCGCCTCTTGCCACCAAGAGCACGCGCATTTTGCCCGTAGCAGCAATAATTGCTATCTGCCTGAACCCGCCGGGGGCCAAGTGAATTCCCAGGTACTAATAATCACGCTTCTGTTAAGACTGTTATTTTCTACTCAAACGTTGGTCCCTCACCACGACTATGCGGGTGTGCTTCCCTACAGATTGTCGAGACCGGCGGCTGACTGCCCTCCACTGGCCTCCCACCCTGGCCGCCCCCTCCTCCTCCCACCCGGCACCTCCTCTCACCCACCCACCCTGTTGTCCGCCTCGGCCTCGGCCTCCATCTCTCTACCCTCGCCGCTCTCCCAACCGGGCACCACATCACCCAGAATCCCTGGATGTCGCCCCTCCACGGCATCCTCCACAGCCTTCTCCACAGCCACGCGCTACACGGACACGCCGAGCGTGATTGTGAGCGTGTCAGACAGACTCAACGTATTACGCATCGATGCTGTACGGGAGATGTTGCGTACGGCACTTCTGGACGAGCGGGCAGCATTGTTGGAGGATATGGAGTATCTGAAGGTAAAAAGATTTGGCTCTCGCTGATGCCTACATGCCATACATCTAACCAGCTCACTCAGGCCACAAATCATCACATGCTTGGGTTGTCTTTGGGAAATACGAACTTATTATGCGACCCTCGCATGCACAGAGATTCTGTCTAGTTTGATGGTGGACAGAATCATCACCACCCGCTCCCCCCCACCACCATCACCACCCACCGACCACCATCAGCTCTAATGTCGGTTCGTCTCAAAATTCTTAAACGAGCACAGGAGACCCTGTTGATCTCACTTCCCTCCATTTCGTTCATTCGTTCCACAGTGGTAGAGGGCTCAAGGGCCTGCGATTGCATGCTGCAAGGGAGAGGGGTGGAGGAGGAATTCTAGTGCAAAGGGCCCGGGTTTAGTAAATGGAACCAATCGGGCAGCCAAGGGGCTCTACTTCTGGAGACCTTGTATTCAGTGTTCGGGGAGTGGCGGCCCCTGCTATCTGCATGCCAAGGTCGGTCGCCATGTGCACCTCGGTTTGTTTATTACACCTCGTCTACTCGCTCTTTGACTGTCATTTTTCACGGAGACCCTACTCAGATTATTGCTTGGCAGGTAAAATCAAGGATGGCGGGCAAGCCTAAGCCCGGCCGGCTCCAGCGTGTGGGTGAGAACCTGTTCAGGCGGATAGCATCCTTTAATACAGCTATGGCCGAGTAGGCATCACACGCATGCGGCCGCACAGGCCATAGCCGTGAGTGGAGGCCGCGGCGCTGTCTCACGGACTGCCTCCACTTGCACTGGAAGCAGCTGTTGGTATTGAGCTACCGTCATTGGCTCCGTCAGGCCCCGCTGGGGCCTCGGCGTCCGCAGCCTTGAGCGACAATGCGTCTTCCGTCACTGGCGGTGAGAGAGGCGCTCTGAGTGGATGTCCTAGCGGGCCCGGCAGCGGGCCCGGGGCCAGCAGTCTGGGGCTGTTTCGAAATAACAAAGTGCTGCCAGCGCCGCCGATGAGGACTGTGAGCGGGCAAGCAACAGCAGTAGGAGGCGGAATGGCAGCGGCGGGGAGCCCAAGCGGGTTAGAATCCACAGCTGCAATGTGGCCGGCCGCAGCAGAGGCGCCTGTCGCCCGGCGGACCGGTCGTAGACGCCACAATGTCTTCCTTGCTAGTTGAAACAGCTGGCTGGCAGGGGCATCTGGGGAAGGAGGACTGCCCACGTTGGTAGAGGGCTCAAGGGACCTAGCAGTGGAATTGCAGAGGCTGGAAGAGGGCCGTGATGTCGAGCGGTGAGTTGTGGTGTTAAATTAATGGGGGACCAGGACGCAGAGGTTGGGGATGGGTACGGGTACGGGAGTTAGCTTTTGTCCATGTTATGCCCTACTTCTCAGACATCCGCATATGCCTCCATACATTCCGGCATTTATCCGCGTTCTATCACGTACCACAACTGCCACGAACCACCAAGACGCGTAGCACCCCTGAGCACATTACCCACGACTACCGTCATTACCCGGTGGCGTGCACTTGCGTCCTGCCCGAGCGTGCGTCCTCTCAATGCGTGCGGGAAAGTGAGTTAGCAGTACATCTAGTAGGACAGGGTCTTGCCAGTGTATGGGCACTGTACGGACGTTTCCCCTCCGCCAACCACCCGTTTTCCTTTACCTGCGGGTGCAGCGGCGAGAGAGTGTCCTGTAATCAGAATCACAGCTCGAGGCCTTCGAGCGGAGCAGCGCAGTCTCTCCAAACCCATGGAGAGCACCAGTCTCGTGGCCAAAATCCCTCGCGGGGAACTCTTTCTCCCCCAGCCCCTCCTAAATAAATCTGCAGAGCGGCAGCCGTGCATCTCCCACATTCCCCGCCACTGCGGCATCCAGCACTGCCAGTGCTGGGAATCCTCTTCATGCTGCTTCGATGGGCCATAGGTGAGACCGACCCACGCGTCTGCCATCACGGTTACCCTCGCCGGCAACCACGCCAGCAGCTGCATCAACCTCAGCCGCTGCTGCCCTTGGCGCCACAGCTGTTGCCGTCAGCATGGACGTTCAATCTACGGTAGCGAATGTGGGGCCATCCGCAGCAGAAGCAACGGCATCAGGGTTGACGGTCGCGACACCAGTGGCACCTCCAGCTACATCTACAACCGTACAGGAGCATCAGCCAGCACTCGTGGAGGATGCAGCTGCAAATGCTTGCGCCCCCGATACCCTCGGCGGGAAAAGGGAACAGGACGGGGAAGCTACGGCACCAGCAAGAATCCCGGTCTTCGCTAGTCTCCGGAAGACCAGCAGCGTTGGGGATGGGTCTTGCTTTGCCTGCAATATCATTCACCCGTCGCTTGCCAGCTGTGCTGCCGTTGGCGGAAATGGCGCTTGAGAGGCCCCAAGAAGCGCCCGTTGAGGGTACGGGTGTCACTGGACCGCGAATTCCCGTGGGACGAGAGGATGTGGCTAAGGATTGCCCAGCCGCTGCGGACGACCACATGCCACAAGAGGCGCGCAGCAACTCCGGTGAGTCTCGCGTGTCCAGGGACGGTAGTCTCTGCGGAAAAGCTGCCACCGCCAAGTGTCGCAGAGTCTGATGGAACAGGGCCTGATCCTGAGATCGCGTGCGTCATTTGTTTCAATGGCAAGGCGACATGTGTGCTCCTGGAGTGGGGTCACGGGGGCTTCTGCCGCTGTTGCGCCTTCCTGCAGTTCGTGCGGCCGCCCAATTAGTGGGGGATTCAACGAGTAAGGGATAAAGTCCACAAATGGGGGTTCACACTGAAATCGTACGAAATGCAGACCAGAAAATACACACGCACATATCAACATATACACACGCAGAGACAGACAGACAGACATAAGCACCTTCGTTTTTTCACCTCAATATCTAATGTTTTTCATACCCTCTGCACCTTCTGCATGTGTTTGTGTTCAAATTCCTTGTCTGATCGATCTGTTTGGCCACAGGCGCTCGTCGAGCAAGTGGTTCAAGGACAAGTCATCATTGACAACAATCTGGATGGGTGACACGGAAGAGCTGCAGTCGACAACGAATGCTGACGGCCTTTCAGGAAGCTAGTCCCGGTAACACCAGACTGCGCACTCATCGCCAGGTGTGTGTGGGAAAGGGAGCGTACGCGGGGGCATTAGGGGCACCCGCCGGGCTTGGAAGGAAGACAGCGGGGTGGGTAACAGCAAATAATTTGTGAATAAATAAAATAATGACTTCGCACGAACGAACAACAGCAACAAAATCACCAATAACGACGAAATATAAAGCAGTAACAGTAATAAGATATCCTGATTATACGAAAACAATTGTACAAATAATGCAGGTAGTATGCTTTTTCCTCAGTCCCCCTTGTTACAGTTTCGATCGAGTCCTCCACCCAATTAGCCTGAACGCAAATCATCATCACGACGTCCAGCTCGCTCCTCATCCGCCAACCTCCCCCCCCGGCCCACTTGGTATGGTGCAGTACATTCATTTTTTCTACTGGCCGCCTCCATCCATCATTCGTTCCATGAACGATTTGGGGACATTGCATGAAGAGTCGAATGAGGGCCAAAGCTGTGAGGGAGCTGGGAGGTATCCAGGTGGGATGGGTTGGACCGGGTGGGTTGGGGCCGGGTTCGTTGCTGGGGCGGCAGGTAGTGAAAGTGGGGGCCACAACAGAAGGAGCCGGGCGCTTACAGCAGTTAGAGATCACCCTCATCCAACAGCACAGCAAGGCGGGTCAATCACATGAACGGAGGGGTGGAGACCCCAGCAACGAAATCTCAAAAAGTGCGGAACATCTTTCCCCCACACATTCCTTCCCTGCCTCATCATTCCGCGACCTTCCCTCCCTGGACATCTCAGGCGTGCATATAAATCCTCGTAGATAATAATAATAAATTGCACCAGCATGGCAAAACCATGCCGGTGCCAGGTAACATAAACTGCCATTATTATTGGCAGCGTGATGATAATCAGCACAATTGTGTTGGTTGCCCCCTACCTAAATATATGTAAGTGGGGGAGTGCAAGAATTATTTGTGTAGATAGATAGATACATCCGGCAACACATTATCCATACGCCCCATGCACCCCCAAATTTAAGTTGGGTTCAGGGGAGAAAGGGAGAGAGATTGCCTCGTTAATTCCTCGCTAAGGCTTGAATTTTGGACAGAAACATGTGTGGGGTATGTAGCTAGGTGTGGCCGCGTGATATTAATTTGCATTCACATGGCAGTGTCCCCGCACTCCAGCCATGCATGCAGCACGCAAACGTGAAAACGTGGGAACGTGGACGGAAAATCTTAGGGTCATTAGTAAACTTGCTCGTTCATCACTATTTTATTTATTTCCTCGTCGTGGACTTACATACACGTCCCAAACAACAGTACTTCCACCAAGGACACAATTTTAAATAAATTAGAGACGCCATTGGAATTTATGGATCATCCTCGACACGTAATCTGAAAAGGGACGCAAGCTTGCGTCCCTTGCCTCCCTGGAGTTGACACCTTGGTACATGTCTAATGAAGGTAAAGACTAATACCCATGCGATACTGATTTGGCCCATCATGTAAAGTGCAAAATGCATATATAACGCCTATACATTCGAGATGTTGAAATTCATCATGCTGCGTGTTGAAGGCTAAGGGGATATGACGCAGACCCTAACACTAAGCGGTACAGCTATAATAATTATTAGCTTGTTTTTGCGTGATTGTAACGGATTGAATGTGCAACTGGAACGGTGTAAGAAGGAGGAGGATAAGGACAACAAAATGCCGCTCGCTGGCGACGAGCGAGTGTAAGTCATGCCAACCTGCATTTTTATACACGAACGTAAACATATTATTTACAATGTGTGAATGGTTTTGTTTTGCGTGTGGGCGTCAGGCTCGCTGAAGTATGGGTACATACTGATACTTGTCCTTTTGCTTTTAAGAGGTGTGGAAATACTTCAGTATTGTAATTTTCTATCGGTGAACATGCTGCTTATGCAGTTTTCATTTAGTCCCCATAATGGCTGCAGGTTGCCTGGCTGGCGGCTGCTTTTCCCAAATCGCAAAGGCACTGAAGGCGAAGCGAACATGGCAAGGTAAAAGAAATCGGCAAGTTGTATGAATGGGGTTGTGACTGCGCCTGTTATTTGTGCCTTCTGAAAGTAGCCCTCGCTCGTTCATTATTTGGCCGGCCGTGAAAGCCATGGCTACTAGTGCGGCTACAGGCTAAGCAACATGGCTGGCAAATCGATAAGACACGTGCCTTAAACATACTTGTGCTGTCGTGAACGTGTTCGTGTACCCGAAAGGACATGTATGCATGCAGTCAGCAGGTAGGAGCGAGGAGTTACATAGATTGGGGAGCGCCAGCCAGAGAATTAACTTGTACGGTTAAATCGCCTTTTTAATGCAGGGCACGGAGGAACGGCTAAAATTGATGCAGTCCCTACATTCAAGAGGAACTGGCGGGGCCATGCATAAATGCTAGGCGGTGTAGGTGCTTACGTAATTAATATGCCATCCAGAACCACGGGAAAAAATGCAGCTAAGATGCTCAGAAGGTGTGATCCGGGTATGGGGTTTGGTTGATTTTCGACAGGTCCTTTGGGGTAATGGAAATTTTGGATGGTGGACAGGGATTTATAATGGATGGTCGTGGTGTGTGTGTAGGGAATGCATAGACATTGATGTGGGGTTAAGTCGGGACAGTTGAAGACCTAGGTTCGTGGATAGGGGGGAAAAGAGAAGCACGTGAATGCTATAATAATTGCGCATTTTTATTGTCATCTCCTGCCTCCCTGCCTCTCCTTTTGCCATCATCAGATCTTTATACATACCATATATAAACGAATTCTGCCCATAAATCCTCGTCATTTTTCATCGACCCCAAAGCTATCCCAACCAATGTCATGTCGTGTTTGTTCCCCAATGCATTCACCGTATGTACCTAAGTCTCACCCTATCACCCTCCCTGCATGTTGACATGCAGGCCGTCTTGCCTGGATAAACCCCCCTCCCGCATTCCTGCCTCCCACCATTTCCCAAAACCTCTCACACAGGCCAAGAAGCAGAGGGAAGAGTCTACCTCAGATGAACTGGATATTTTATGGATAGATGTTAAGGCAACCTGGAGATAACCAGCAGGAGGACGTTGGTCCATTACCATTTCCGATTAATGTCTGGACGAGGAAAGGGTGTTAAATGGCCAAGGGTGATCAGGGCTGATCTGTCTTTAGGAAGAAATTTGAAAATATCACAAACACTATTAAGGCTGGCAGCCTGCATGTGGTGGATGTTGTGGGGTTTTCATGTGCCAACGAAGTAGTGATTTGTCAAGGAAATGGCCATTGTTCTTGGCTTGTGCCGTGCGTGTGTTGACTTGGCGCTGGCTGCTGGCTGATGACAGGCAACTCTGGCTATCGCAAATTTTGACTACAAAAGCTTTTTATGCGGGAATATGTTCATTTACTTATCCGGTTTTGTTTATTATGGTACTTGATGTCTTCACACAAAGCATGTGTTAAGTTGTTTGCAGTGTGCACGCCCGCAATGTATAAGATACTTGCTCTAAGGACCAGCACTCATGCAAAGGCATGCATGTACGATTATTGCTTAGTAAATATGTAACAAATGTCCATGTGTATTGGATTGCTGATTATGCACTAACTGCATTATTAGCAAACAGTAGTAGCAGCGCTAGAAGCAAGATTACGGGCAATGCGTATGTCAAACACACACAAAAAATTGTTTGCGTTATAGCTAGCAATTCAAAATCGTGCTTTCTTCGCAGTGCTAAAACCATTTCTACGCAGGCGAAATACGGTACCAACAAGTGCGATTTCGTGCGATGTGGCATGCGAATTTAATTAGCTATTGCGTTTTATGTTATTCGCATTTAATCGCAAATACGTATGCACGCGAAAAAGCTTGCTAAAGCTATACTTTTATATTGCGTTTTAACGTTCGCTCGCGATCTTACCTTAACGCTTTGCGATATCCCCGCGCGATTGCATGCTATTTTGGTTAACGCACAAAACTTTTTAAATGCGAAAGCCATGCGAATCTTGTAACGCGCGCGTTAAGTGTTATTCGCACGCGTTACAAAGTGCGTTACGGTGCGAATACATTCGCACGCCCAGCCAAACTTTCGCACCGGGTCTATTTTGGGCGCACTTGCGAACGGCATTCGCGCGGTGTCCTTGCGAAGGCACTTGCTATTGTAAGCGATAGTGCGCGTTAGGCATCGCGTTACCTCGCGTTAGCCTCGCGTTAACTTTCTGTAACGCGAGGTTAACGCGAGGGTAACGCGATTATCTGTTGTCATAGTGGCAGCAGCCTGCTGCTGCCCTGCCTGCGCTAATATATATATATTATGTTGGTTGGTGTCAGCGCCATCCTACACGAAAGTCCGACAACGTCCAAGGGATGAATGTATACAGAAGCAGACATAACATATTAGGGTTCGGAAAACGGAAAAGATTATTTTTTAACTAGAAGCAAACATTGACTGTGCTTACTATGCTCTGATGCCAAGCAACCAAAGAGTTTGAACCAGGGGGAACTGGTTTGAACAAAAGAAAGCCGAACTCGCTCGGGCTATTGGTCAATTCGGCGCAACTGCCGAACTCTGGAACGTTACGTTGCGGTACGACGTGCCATTCTCTAGCCATTTTTAGGCGATTAACCCTCGCTCAGATAACTCCTGAATGTGACGGCGTTTCCTGGAGTGGGGCTACGTAGCATAGCATGCCACTGTTATGGCATGCTATGTGAGATGTCCACGGCAGCCAAGTAATTGGTGGTGGCGGGATTCGATCTTTGTAGAAAGACCGGGTTCCTGCAGTGACGACCTCAAAGAAGGAAACTGCGCGCGGACCGACCCTTGCTCATCCAAGGCTTTTGCCCCCTTGGGCGCCTCCGTGGACACCATTATCGGGTTGCCCAGCGGCTGGCAGGAGAGGCAGTAACTATACCTTGGGCCTGCAGTTTGGGTCTTCGTTGAGTTCGGGGAGAGCGGTCTTGACTCGGTTCGTCACTCAGATCCTGATTTCAGCGGTATGCCGGTAAAACGCATGCCGATTAGACGATTCCAACAACGGAATTACAACGGGATAAATAGCTTACAATTAATGCATCTAAATCGCTGCTTAAACATGCGTGTCGAGCAGCATTGACCTACCGCGCAACTTTTTTCCACTTCGTTGGGTGAGGTTGGGTCAGAGGGGTAATGATTGATGGGGGTAGGGGGTTCAAGACTTCCCCACCCATAAATTCCTTATACGGCAACTGTACGATAAGCGTAAAAGCCGAACAAACGAGTGTGCGTGCGCGTGATGAAGGCTTACCTGGGGCGGCTCATGAATATCGACAAGCCCAACTGCAAATACAATAACGTGTAATATTTGCAGTTCATGAAAGTATTACAAGCGTCTTGCTTAGTAATATTACATCAACTAATATCAAATCATCCTCATGTGGAAGATGAGTACCATGTGATGATGGAATGTCCTGCTCCCAAGATGAAATCCGTGCCAACTTTGCTAGCCTAGGAGTGGGGCAGAGCTCGAGCATGCTGCAAATTATGTCAATGCATGACCAATTATGCCTTGCTTGGGCTATTCATAGCATCTGTCTAAGAAGTGCGCTGCATGTTGGCAGGACACTTAAACCTTTGGGGTGTTACACTGTGGGCGACTCGCCCTACAAGGGCGAGCACCAAGGGGCCTGACCGGACCGAGCCACAGCGCAGGGGAGGGGCACGTGACTTTGTCTGTCTGTCCTGCCACGTGCCCCCCCTCTCACTAAGACCAGCTAGAGCAAAGAAAGACTCAGAGGCTCTAGCCTGGCCACTAACAGAGCACTGAGGAGCACCACGAAAACGAGGAGGGAACAAAAGAAAACAGGGGGCGACTAACTGCATAAAGAAAGGGACTACTCTCCTCCAACACAAAACTGAACTAGCAAGAGCCTGAAAAAGACACATGGAAGCCCTCAGATGAGAGACGCCAACAGGAGAGCACACTCAAACACAGCCAAGGAGGAAGAACCCAGCTAAGGACAGAGGGGGGGATGACGAGCCAAATTGGCGCCCCCCTAGAAAGCCTCCTGGCCCCACCCACAGCTGGCCCCTCAAACACCTGCACTGCACAAGAGGGAAAGACCTCTCTCACTGCCTCCCCCAAAACCCTCAGAACCCAGTGCCTGGACACAGGCTCCTCCAGCCACGATACCCTCCACTCTCTCCCTGCCCCTCCTCAAACACCAGGCTGCCTGCCCGATCTCTCCAACTCTCCTCCTCTCTCCCCCTACTTCTCCCTCAAACCTCCTCAAAACCCCACCCTAAGGACCTAAGGACTTAAACCTGTCACCATTTCTTTTCAACATATTATCAATGGTCATCGGCGCGTTAGTTCCAGACCAACTAGCATCTGGTAATACCCAATCTTCGTAGGTTATGATTTCCTTACAAAAATCCGTAATCTCAAACAGCCCAGCACGCACGTAGGCTGTGGATGCATACGCTCCGGCTGCAGCTTGAGGACTTCCGGCGAGCAAATCTTGAGAAGGGAAGGAAAGACATTTTCATTATTCGTTCTTAATTTGGAGCAAAAGCACTTATTTGCTGATGCACAAATCAGTTTTTTCTTAAAGTCACAGATCCTAACTGATGGACACCTACAGAACCTGCATAACCGCACAGGTACGGAATGCGCGAGCCATGGATGCCAGGGGAGGGACATGATAGAAACTGATAGTGAAAGGGGGTCCGGACACCTCCCCCTGGACTACGGAGCGGAAACCAAGTTGCACGGCCACTCTCCTAAGTATGGCAAGTATGTGCAAGGCCACTCTCCCAAATCCCAAGTTTGGAATCCCATCTTTCCCAAAATTTGGTGCCATGACGTACTTCAATTCAGCGAGGCAAACGTCAAGAAAGCATAAAACAGTGATGCCAGACCGTCAAGTCACGCAATCAAAGTCTACGCATCCTCTTGCAGAGGATTGCAGCTCCCGTGCTGTCCCGTGCACAAGCTTTCTCGTCTGGTGCACTCAAATTCACATGCACCAATAACGTCAGTTGTGATTTAAACCGAGTTGTTATGTGCCCCCACACTCTCGCGCAAGCGGCTCTTCATACAGGCTCATACCCATCCCTAACCTCGCTGTCCCTAACAGTCTTTTCGGCTAACCTGTCGTTCTGGCCCGCGCGAATCCGTGCAATGATTGGAATAGTTGAGTGGCAATAGTTAACTCGTTTTTATGCGTTTCTACTTTACTTAACATGGATCGAATTTTGGTATTTGACAATGGCCACATAGTTGAAGACGGAACCCATAATGAATTGAAAACTAACGGTAAGTTATACCAGCAATTATTTATTATAAATTGGAATTCACAAAAAGGCGAATCAGTAGCAGAATATTGAGCATTTTTACAGCCAAGATTTCCCAAAACCGCCATGATGGTGCTTGCATGTCATCTGTGCACGGGCATCGCGGCGGTTGCACCATCAGGCAACGATGTGCTACTTGTCACGTATTGTGCTGTGACAGCGCACACCACCACAAACCCCTGAATCAGACCAATTGGTGCCATGTGCTACCTCATGCACACCTACGCATCACGGCATGCAGACTGCAGAAACGCACGCGTGCCTGCCTTCACTATCGCAACAGGTGATTCCTGTTGCGTCTGATCATGCAGAGCATCGCTTTTACGCCATTGATCAGAATTATTGAGTTATATCTCTACCGATATCCTATACGAAGCGGACAATGTTGCCTCAGCCCTTCGAACTCTTCGGGCCCCTATGGGCCATGTCAGTGCACTGTCAGGCGCTGCGTATGTACATCAGTCCCCTTAATCACCAACGGCAATTTGGGCCTTGGACAACGCTTACCTGCGCACCTACATACCGTAGTTCACAATATCCCCTGCCTTATGTTTCCGAAAGTAGAACATCCACGTCATTCGCGCTGAAGTTCATTCCGGTGCCCTACGTGCAGCTTCTGCCGATATCATCAAACTAAGAGAACGGGAACGGCCCCGCTCAGGCGTCAAAGACTTGGATCCGATTCTCAATTCCCCGGTTAGATGAGCATTCTTCTCTGGATCCAGATCCAGATCCAGGTTCAGATTGACAGCCGGATTGAATTCCCTGTCACAATCCACCTAGCCCGCGGCCGATGATAAGGGTGTTATGAGCAACCCACCTGCTGGCCCGTGGCCGTTGAATACTACACCCATTGCTGACTCGTCTTCTGCCTGATTACCTGATTAGGTAACGGTGGTCTGGTGGCCTACCTGATCGCAATATACACAGAGCCTTATCCGATGAGGTAACGGACTACTGCTACCTGCTTTGCCTGAGATCGTAACAGAACTGTTTTTAAAACTGTTAATCGGGGCCATTCACATCGGGTTTATCGGGGGCGCTTATTTCGAGTTGGGCTGCTGAAGTTCTGGGATAAGCACTATACGCAGAGGAAGGTTCGAAGGGCTGTCCCGGCCTTGCTGCGATTGCTGCGGCCGGCAGGAAGGCGGATACCCTGATAGGCGCTTTTGACGTGTGAGCTTCCACGAGCGGCGAGCAGCCAGCCAGGCCCCCTCAGCCGATCGGTGTGATACCTCATTCGCAATCAGAGGCCACAGTAATGCTGAAGCCAATAAACTGTTGCTGTCACCGCCAGCATTGATGTGCTGGTGTTGTTACCACTGCCGCTTCAACGGTGGTACCGGCAGGAGTGATGGCAACGGCAGCGACGTAATGGCAGAATCACACCGCGCCCAAGGGGTTGAACTCCTGCCGCTGCTCTGGGCTGCATACAATGACGTCGTGGTGGTCGGTAACCCGACATGAGGATTACAGCTGCCGCCATAAGTACACCGTATGGATGTGCTGGGCCCGGCGGCGAACCGCTTGTCAGGCGGCGACGGAGACGGTCGTGGTGGTCGGGAGGGGCTCTTGCCAGAGCCATCTGAAGGAAAATGCCGGCGCCAGTATTACGTAGCCGGGTAGCAGGGCATACGGTCAATATAATGGAATGTTGTTAGTGGTAGCACATAACCGCAATACAATCCGCGGGTGACGGTCCTGCGACCTTGGGTGGAAGCGCCGTGGCTGCCTTCTTTTTTCCCCCTTTCCCCCCTTCTCTCTCCCTCTATTACATACACACAAACACACACACACACAGCAACCGTAGTGGTGGGGTGCTAATGTAATAGATTGGCAGTCGTTGGTGTATTACACAGTTTGGCAGCTGTGAGAGGTTTAGACGGCAAGGAGCCTCAGGCAGGCGAGGAGCAAAGCCTAGGGGACTCCCTTGCGAATCCGGATCGGCCCGCTCCGAATCCTCCACGCCGTACCCCCACCCCGCCCTTACTAAACCCGCACCTGTCGTCACCTAGGAACTCCGCCAGGCGCTCGTTAAATGGCCGATAGAAGTCCTGGAGGATGGAGGACGAGACGAGGGGACAACGGTGCGGCGGGGGGGGGCGGGGCGGGGCTGGCAAAAGGGGGGGCATACGGAGGCGCGCCGAACAAAACACAATGAGCGACCGATTACCGAAGTGATCTACAGAGCAAACCTGCCACCACCGCCGCCGTGAAGCCTGCAAGATTCACTCTGAGCCCCAGGGGTACATACAGCTACGTATTCCTATTGCTGCTGCCGCTGTTGCCATCGTTGCCCTTTTCTGTATCAACGGCAGAAGGATAACGCAGCGACATATTGGCTCCATGGCGGCTGTGCTGCTGGGGCTGGGGCTGGGGCTGCCTGGCTTTGCGTATCGCCAATCGGCCCGAGCAGCCCGGCCTCGCGGATAATCGCAACTCGGCTCGCCACCATACTGACCATCATCTCCCTGAACCCCGGGAATGAAGCCCTTTCAGCTGAATACACAGGACGTACCTCCAGCATCGTACGAGTCTCCGGCAACATCTGTTTGTATTTGTTGCTATTTTTGTTGCGGGTTTCCATTTTCAAAACCTGAGGACGACAGAGACAGAAGAAAGGAAGAGAGGAAGGAGATGAGGAGACCGGGATATCCGGGAAACATCGAGAAGGACCGGGTGGTTGCCACAACAGGGCGGCAGGGGGTCAGTCAACACATGGGCGGCCAGAGCTAAACGTAAGCTTCGCTTAAGAGGAGAGAAATTGCGCTATCGACGGAATGAGTTTGAATCACGCATTCAAAATACATTATATGGGCTGTCAGAAGGCAACTCCCGGAGCATTCGGCTGTCCACTGCTGCCAGTCCGTAACCCCCACCGTAAGGGCGCCACGATAAATACGATCCAGCGTGAAATTAAACGGCTTTTTTCAGTTCTTGACCTTCGTTATGGTACTCCCTTCCATTTCCATTACGTTTCCATGGCCCCCTGCAGCATTGCAAGCAACCGTGAATATCCATCCCGTCCATACCTTCGTCCATTCAGCCTCACTGGGTTGCCGTACACCCAAAAACGTAAACACCGCCTCCATGTGTTCACGTGGCTTGGCGCTGTAATCTTCGTTGCGTAGAAACAGCAGCTGATCGCGTGGCCAATTGATAAGCCAGTCCTAGCAGAGGACAAGTGTTGAGGGCGAAGAGGCGGGAGGACGGAGGATCAATCGGGAAGAGGTGGCAAACGCACCCTCCCCCTTTTCAGTCAGAATTGGAAAACGAAGAGACCCAAAACCAGGTGACGGGGTAATGAACGCGGTGGCGGGCTAGGGCCGGGGCAAATGGGGCTGCCCACACCTCCTCCCCCCATAGCCCGCCACCGCGGTCAAGAGATGCGTCTGATAGCCTCAACGCGGAGGACGGTAATGTGGGGCAAAGCCTGAGCCGAAGAACGGAGGTAGTATAGGGCCGATAAGGACCAGGCGTACTGGATCAATGAGGACCTTGCGCAAGACATGGGGCTGAGGGGTGAAGAGAGCAAGGGCACGTCGCGACGACTCCGCAAACCATGCTATAAGCTATATATCACCCTGCAACCCCCAATGCGGCCCCATGGAGCCACACCGTGATGAACTCCGAGTACATGCCCTTCACCAGCTGCTGGGGTTCGTAGTGCCGAATGCAGTACTTCAAGCCCCGCTGATTCACGCAGGTGCGCCAGGTCGCGATTTCCTGTGTGTATTGGGCGGGGAAGGATCGGGGTGTACGAAGATCCCCCCATCCCACATCTTAAGCAAGTTTAGGCACACGGTCAGAAACACGTGGTTTCCTTTCGTACAGCACGTGCAGTGCAGAATGGACTAGCTGAGATGGCAAAATGTACCATGCCAGGACACACCCCGGTCGGCGTGCCCGACATGAAACAAATCGGTAGGTTTCGGAGCCTTGGTTTCGGAGCCCTGATACATCACCTCGTACTTCGAGCCACGTACGACCCCAATGAGCCACCAGATCCAGTACGCAGCAATGTGTCGCTAAATATCCACCCGAAGCTCCATGGCGGCCATGCCATCCTCACGCGCACGCACACATACACACACACACACACATACACGCGCGCGCGCCGCCAAAATCTGCTTTGCACATGATCCGTGGACGAAGTCCCATCACATGCGCCACCTGCCTTTGCGTGTTTGCGGGACGGTCCCTCCCGGATGCCCCATCCTATTAGTACCTTTTGGGCGGTGTCATGGAACTCTTCTGGACCTGGCGGGGACTGCGTCGGGGTCCACCGCCTGGGGCGGGATAAGGCACGAGGACGGAAGGGGGGCAGGGTCCAGGGCGGCAGTGCAAAGGGCATGAAGATCTCACCCTCACCCTCGCTATACCCAGTAAGCACTAGCGCTTCGGCGGAGCAGCAACAGTTCGTGAGAATTCAACAACGGATCAGTGTGTCCGTGCGCCGCATCGTCGCCAACAGCCAAAATGCCAAAAGCGAGAGACTATATTAAAATACGCTTGTGCTTCTATCAGTGCTACACAGCTCCCAGGCCGCCCGATGTGGATCACGGGATGCCGATACATAAGGGCCACACATTTGCGACACACGCTTCCTGCTCGCGACGCGCTTCGGCGTTCAAGTCCTTGCCAAATATCACGCAGTAAGGAGTCAGGACTGCCGTCTGGAGCTATCAACAGGTCCCGCACCAACTCACAATCCGCGCCGACCACTCCCAAGTTCTCGTGGCCGTGGATATCGGCGGCGGCGGTCACGTGGTATTGTGGTTGCATTCCCACGCTCTACATGCTGGGTTCATTTTAACCCAGCAGCAGCACCTAGGCAGCGGCAGCAGCCTAGGTGGATCCCTATGGTGGTGATAATACGGCTGTTGAGGGTCATGATACACACACACACACACACACACACACACACACGCACGCACGCACGCACGCACGTGGTAAGATGCGGCGTTGATGGCGGCATACGGAATGACCGCGAACAGCTTGCGGATGCTGCCCCAACGGCACGCGTGTCCGCAAATGGTTGCAGTTGCAAAAGCGCGATACACGTGCTCGTCCCCCCTCGTCATGCGGCTAACCGTCGGGCGCACACCTGTAGTAGTAGAATGCGGAGAAGTAACGGTCCACTGGGTTTCTGAGGATGACGATGTTCCTCAGGAAGGGGCTGGCCTCATGCATCAGTTCTGGCAATGTGACGGTGGTGTTGCGATCCATGGAGGGGCCGCTGAGGGACCGGGCCGAGTAGGGCCGGATAGGGCAGGGCAGGGCAGGCATGATATATAGCGGTCTATGACGGCCTTCAAAGTACATGTGGGCAAGGTAGAGCGGCGAGTAAGAGCAGCGCATGGAGGGCGACCAAACAACAAGGCGGCACCCGCCCGCAACAGCCCAGGCTGGCACCGACAGCAAAAGAAGAATCAGGACAGGGAAGCGCTTGCTTACATGCCGGGCATCGATAGCACTCAACATGCAAATCGAACATCTCTGGCTGTCGGCCCTTGTTCCACGTGCGGTTATGCAATAACAGCTCAGTGACTCACAGCCCTGCCACACAGCCCCGGTGTGTAATCAATTAAATAAATCAATTAATGCCCACGCACCGGAGGTACACGCCGGTTGCGGACGTAAAGGTGTTGGAGGAGGCTTCACCCGTGATACCCTGTCAATGGCGATCCAGGTGTGGTCCCAGCATGACATCAGTGGCAGGGGACGATGACGCACACACGTCGAAAGTCTTCGCGATCAGAGCATGGTGGCGTCCTGCTATGGAGGAGTTCTGTACAGGACGCCTGCGTCTGCAAAGAACGTACCCTCCCCCTCCCCTCCTCCTGGGCCTCCTCCACAGGCCGAGGAGTCCAGGGCCACAGCCCGACTGGACCCCGTGTCGGAGTCTTTACTAATTCAAGGAGGACGGGATATGCTAATGGCATCTGCACCTGCAGCTGTAGATCTTATTACCTCTGTTGCCTGGCAAATCCGCGTGTACACGTAGCTCCCAAACTGTTACCACCACCACCAACAACAACAACAGCAACAGCGACAGCAACAGCAACAGCAACAGCAACAGCAACAGCAACAGCAACAGCAACAGCAACAGCAACAACTACTACTACTACTACGGCTACTACTACTATTACGTTCTCCTCGGCTCTACGGTATGTCTCATTTCCGTGCTGGCGGATAAGTAAGGGCCCCGGTCACTGCCGCAAACCCTAAGGCCTGGAAACCCCAACGCCTCAGCTCCACTGCCAACATGGCGCAATCTTGGATATTCCACAAGTACCGCGACCCGGGCCTCCCACTCCAGGTCCCAAAGCTTGCAGCCCCGCTGCCAAGATGCCTTAAAAGCCGCGACCCTCCTCCAGGCGTCGCCGTTCCGGGTTGACGAAACTATGACCTCAAAACTATGACGAAATTATGGCCCGCTTTATTCACTTCAGGAAATACTCACATCTGGGTTTTGCTGAATCATCTCGGCTGCGTCCGCGAAGAGGTCGACGTATCCATCGAAGTCGCCATTTGGCGGAGTGGTGCAGGGACCCTTGGGCGGATGGATGCACTCGTCCCACCAGTGAGGACCCTGAGTGACGATGGTGGGTGTGCGCGTTTTTGAGGAATGATGAGAGACAGCAGTAGAAAGCCACTTAAAGAAACGTGGTTGGGAGGCCAGTATGGCCCATAAGGATCACGAAGCCCACAAATGCCCATTAAGAGCGTATGGAGGCAGGTTGTGTGAAAATCCTGCACGAAGAAGCCACTCCAGGGAGATCTCAACAGGGAGATCTCAGCGGAGTGCGGAATGTTCTAAACTTGAAAATGGTACAAAGAAAGGAACTATTTTTTGGTGCAGCTGCTTAACCCTGAGGAATCACCAAATCGAATAGTGATCCAGATGCAGGATTTAATTTCAACGGTATCGCAGCTGTATTAGGGCTGTATAAGGGCTTCGTTAGGGCTCCCATACATTAGGGCTCCCATATATACACACACACACACACACACACGCCCTGATAAAAGGTAGGTACATCGTCCTAAATCGGTCCCAAATCGTCTCGCATCATGACGTACCTTGTTCCTTGACTTGAACAAGAGCGGGTGTTTGGACAGGCGGTGGTACAGGTCGGTAGTGCCGCACTTTGAGACGCCCAGGATGTGGAAGTAGGGGATGCAACGTAGCCGGCCCTCCTGCGTCCTGACACCGGTGTGCGGGAGTGCGGGAGGGTGGGGACGTTCGGTGCGTGCTGTGGTAGGAGGCTCGTTCCTGAGGTTTCTGGGTAGCTGTCAACAGCTTTTCACAGGATGTATGCGACTATTCAATCAGCATAATAAAAACAAGCAGCGGCTACACGAATTGTTGATCTGATCTCTGGGAGTCGCGGATTGCGGCATTGCATATGCCGAGTGTGAAAGCGCCGCTGCGGTCCCATGTCCTAATAAGCCTTTCCGGATTTCATGTCTTTATCAGTGCCTCTGGCGGAAGTGAACCGCCAACATCACGGCGCGTTCAGCCACCGCAACGCTGTCCGCATCCCTCGGCCTCTCTCCCCCATGCATTAACAACTGCACCAGACGCACCGCCGCTGCATCCGTCGACGGACCCGCAAACGCGCGCGTGGATATTGGCACGAGCCCATGCCTTAGCGCTTCAGGATCGGGAGGAAGGCCAGCAAAACGGGGCTTTCGCGAATTGAAGATAAACATGATCCCCATTGCGCATGAATTCTCCTCGGTGTGGCCCCACATCACCCCCGTACCTGCCATCACTTGGCCATCACCCGAGCACCTTCTGCTGGAATAACCCAGCCCCACCAAGCCACATGGAACCCACCCCGCATTGCGGCCTTGGATCTTCCGCATTCAGGCTGTGCGTTGCCTTACACACGACGCACGCCTTCGAACCGGACCGCACTGTCTGCTCCCTCTAAACAGCCCATCATTCTCTAAGCAGCTTCACCAACACCTGCTATCGGCATTCCAAGCCTTTTTCCTCTCTCCCCCCCGGCAGGCGCATATGGAGTCAAGGACCTCCGGACCGAACCATTCCAGACGTGCGCGAGCCGGATCAATATCGTCCAACATCGTACCAGCAGGGATTCTTGAGGCTGGGGTTGTATGCCGCGGGCAGCAGCTTCCAGATGTCAGGCGACTGAGCCTGCAGCGGCATGCCCAAGCGAGGAGAGGCCGAAATTATGATTGTGATGATAATGATGATAATGATGATGATGATGATGATGATGATGATGATGATCGAGTGAATTCATGAATCCATTGCCTCACTGTTCCAAATGTCACACTGGACAGGTTCGCACTGGAGGACAAGTGGGAGGTTTCGAGGACCATCTTACTGCGATCATCACCACGTGCCGTGAACATGGGGCTGCACAAATGGAACAACGCAACCACCCACGCTATACAATCTCAGAAGCCCCGACCAAGCGTGAGCCCCGATCAAGCGTGAGCCACGACCCCGATCAAGCGTGAGCCACGACCAAGCGTGAGCCCCAATCCAGCGGCAGCCCCAATCAGCCACCTGGATCAGCTCGAAGCGCGGTGACCGGACGTGGCGTCGCCAGTACTCAGAGGCGTTGAGCTCAATCGGGTGCAGCTGTGGCGCCAGGTAGCGCGTGTGGTAGTCCGGCGCTGAGGTGTCGATGTACTGCCCGGTGGCGGAAACTGCGGAGCCGCCGCCGCCATCACCACCGCCGCCCCCTGATGCGACGGCTTCCGGTTCGAAGGGCAACGACCCCGATGACGATCCCGTACCAGAGCTGACCCCGCCAGCGTCGGCGGCCATGGTGTGGACGGCCATGGCGTTGTTCGTCGCCGAGCCCAACCCCCTTGACATGAACCAAGAGGTCACCAGGGATCACGCGATGTGAAGGAGGGTCGTCACCGGCACGGCGCAGAACACTGTATACCCTTGACACAGCGTCCCTAAATGTTCCCCAAAAGGCGTCCGGCTCCGCAAATGGCCCCACGAGCGTTTTCTTGAGGGGCTCACCACAACCCCTTTGTCGAAACCATTGGCATCGTCCCTCTCCGATGCTCACCTTGCTGCGCCCCTCTCGACCACCGAGGCCTCAATATCCCGGCTGCCACCCCTGTTGGCGGCGATGGCGAGGACATGTTGGAAGCCCGCAACCATGGCTTGAATATGCCAGCCGCCACGTGCAATAATTCCCTGAGACAGGGCAGGCTGAAAGACATCGCCGTGCTCTCCGCCGGCTTTGAGTCGCTGCAAGGCACACACGCCAGTCAAGGAAAAAACAAGCTAAGGGACGGCCAGGTGACTGATTAAGCGGAAAAGCAACGGATTGAGCAAAATGGCAACGTTGTGAGGTCCCAGACGACGTGAGCGGTACCAGACCACCCGTTACTGGGGCTGCGACGGGAAGGAGGCACCGGAAGCGCGTAGAGAACTAAGCGGCTGGCGTGGAATGTGCAGCGCCGCGCATCAGCGCAATGGTGAACTCAGGACCTGTAGTACCTGCACGGGATTGCCGCGGCCCACGCCGGTACAGAAGTACCCATTGCTGCCCCATCCGTACAGCGCCTTCTCGGACGCGGCGCCGCTGTGGTACTCGCCCGCGGACACAAAGCGGATGTTATCTCCCGCCAATGCGCCCTGAGGCAGCAGCAGAAGCGGCGGCAGTGGTAGCAGCAGCAGATGCAGCCGCGGGGGCAGCAGAAGTAGCGGAAGCAGAAGCAGGGCAGTAATAATACTAACGATAAGAAGCCAGCATAAGGTATGCAGGTCATCATCGAGGTGCCCACGCACAGCATGCTCCGCTTGCCGGTCCACTTGCCCTATACCCTAATACAGGGACCCTTCCCCTTGCACCGTCAGCTTGGCACTTACCATCGCTAGTCCCGGCTCCTTGGAGCTGCCCCCCCGGCCCATCAACAGATCCCTGCTGCCCCACGTGTACACCTCGCCAGTGGAGGTGGACACCACTGCGTGTTCCCGGCCCGCTGCGACAGCCTCCACCTGCCAAGAAGCCGAAGGGACGGGTGGGGGCCCCGGGACAACGGGAGATCAGGACATGGGAGACACAGAAAGCACAGGTCCATAGCGGCGGCGCCTTCAACATACAGAGAGTTGCCAATGCAGTGGCGGCGATGGCATAGTGCGCCCAGGTGGTATCGGAGAGGGTTGCCAAATGGGCGGGGAAGCGCCGAGGGAAAGCGCCGAGTGAGACTGTCAGAATTTTAAACTTTCCCCATTTTCCCTGGCAGGATCAACGATGGAAGATGCGCGGGAGATGCTATTGAAATGCTGTTAAGACCAGGCGGATATCAGTAAAACCCCACACATGCGCAGCGCAGCGAAATGTCATGCGTTGCCTTGCGTAACGTGCCGCCCAAAAAGCAGGTGCCATTATCGTACTGCACGATGAACGATGACATTAGTGTGTCAGATCGGATGAGCAAGGTACGTGCGCATGTGTCCCATACGGTCCATGCCATTTCTGTCCGCCTGCCCACTGCAAGGCCCGGACCTCCCTTCCGGGGCTCGCTGTTTCTTAACCCCCACTATTTGGAGGGTGCCTTCTCGGGAAAACATCCATCCTACGTCTGCAGCCTCACCTTCTTCCCGGACAGCACCCCTGTCACGCGCCCAGGCAGCAGTGGATCCCCACCACGGCCTAGCTCTCCAGCGTTATTGTATGCTCGCCGGCTAGACAGCGTGCCCGCATAGCCGTCGTCCTGCGGGGTACGGACAGATGGCAAATTGGTACGTAGACAAACAGATCGATAGACAATACAGATCGATAGACAAACAGACAGACAGGTAAACCTATCCGCTAAAAGCGTGCGATATCAACAAATTGTTATAGATTGTCTGCAAGCCCTGGGAAGAAATAGGCGAGTTCCTTAGGCTTTGTAAAGCTCAACGCTTCAACGGGAGCTAAGCACAGCTCAATACCACAATGAACCACATCATGCTCCACAGGGAAAAAGAGACCAGCATGTTGCGATTTCACCGTTGCATCTGGACCCCGCCTGTGGGACCGGACTAAAGCGCCGGGCTCATATCATAGTTCTGGGAACCACGCAATCGCCTGATCTCCCTTCTCCTTTCCCCAGAGGCCCCTTCTCCCCGCCGCTTGTTCCACCTGCGAGTTGCACGTGTACACCTCGCCCTCCGCCGTGGCAGCTAGCCAGAACACGTAGCCCGCGTCGAATGCCACCACGCGCTTGCCTGCAGGGCGGGAAAGAGAGACGCGACTGGGCAACTGGTGAAGGGGCACTAGGGGGTAAATAAAGGGGGGAATGATCGCAAGATGTACATGGAAACTCGCCACTGGTCGCGCGCTGACAACCAGCCTCATGCAAGCAAAATGCACAGCATTGCACAATCTGATCTCTGATATGAATTTTCAATTGCTAGGTGTTCCCAGAAATGATGTTCCCAGAATGCCTCGGCTATAAACAAACAAATCACAAGACGGACAAAAACAGAGACGACCTGTTCTCCGGCCCGCATACCCGCTAGCTCTCCCTCAACTAGCCGCGGCTTGTACGCCTGACTGCGTTTTGGCACCTGGCCGCCGTTGGAGCAGCCATCGTGGCCCCAAGTGTACAGCCGCCCCGACTCGTCCACCGCCATGCTGACGTAGCGGCCGGCAGCGGCGCCCACAATGCGGACACCCCGGGGAAGCAACACCAGGCCGGGACTGCAGAGCGCAGGAAAACACACAAGACGTGGAATACGCGTCGGAAAACCTGTTGCATGGGAGTGCGCGAGAAGCCTGGTGACTGAAACCAGCGACCATCCTGTGCTATTACCTAGCACCTAGATCCCAGGGAAGAGCAAAGGAGACCCGCATGGTCAGGGCCGTCTGCACCAGCTCATGAACGATACGGGTTGTGTGCGCGGGTGAGCTCTGCCTCAAATGAACCGCGTTGTCAACGCGCATGGTAGCATGAGTGTTGCTAGTAGCCTTGCGACCGGTAATGGACTTCGGCTGGATTATAGAGTACCAGAAATACCTAGGAGCAGCCCCCAAACTCGTGTTACACCAGACACTCACATTCCCGATCTGCAGCTCGGCCCAGCAGTGCACGGGGACGGGTCCGACTCTGAGGTAGCGCCCACCGCTTGCCGGCCCAGCTGCCCCCAGTCGTTCAGACCCCACGAGTACAGATCCCCGTCGGCGGTGACGGCCATGGTGTGGTAGCGGCCTGTCACCACCTGCACCACGAACTTGCCGCGTAGAGGCCCTTCCACCGGCCCCGGCTCCCGGGTGCCGCCACGGCCCAGCTGGCCCGATGCGTCTAGTGGCGGGCTGCCGTGGCCACCGCCACCCCTGGAGTGAACAAGAAGTCAAAGGCCTTCCTTACGAAGCTTTAGGCCTCCTTCCAACAAACTCAGATGTCCAGTGCCCGTATTCCCACTACCGAGCGCAGCAGTGAACCTTTAGTGCCACATCAGTGCTGGCACAGGACATCGTATGACCCACGACAGGTGCGGCAGGGAGCAGCATTGCCTCCATGCGCAGCTGCCCCGGCCCCACCTGGAGTCATTGTGGCCCATAGTCCACACCACGCCATCAGCAGTTGCGATTGCAGAGTGGCGGCTGGCGGCAATTGAGATCACGGTCAGATTTATCAGAGCCGGCTCCGGAACCGATGTATCGCCTGCGTTGATCAAGATGGGAAAGGGCTGGAATAATGTTTTCAACCAGCTTTCAACCCAGCCTTGGAGGGAGCTCTACAGGTTACGGCGGCTCCTGGCACCCTGGACTGCCGCGCAAGACCAAAGACCGGCATGTATACTAACGTGGTGATATGCAGTATCCGTTGACATAGATTGTGGATAAGGGCTAAGCTTTCTCTGGATGCTCCTGCGGGTGCCCACTGAGCTGAGGCCCGAGGAGCAGGGAACACGCAGGTAGGTCCCATGCGGCAAAGGCTACATAAATGTCTTTAGCCGGCGCTTCGTCGCGGGGCACATTGGGAAGAAAGTTTTGGAGGTGAGCACGGATAAAAATTAAAGTAGAGCGTCTGGGAATGCGGGCCAATCCAGATGTCCCAGGAAGCTCCCCACGGGGCAGAAGCGCACGGAACAGGTAGGGTTTCACCTATGTCCCAGAAATGCATGAGGCATGCATACCCGTTGTTCTCCCCAGCCGCCACTCCTTCAGTCCCCAGCTGAAAAGAGTCCCGCCTGGAGAGGACCTAGTTAATTGAGCGCCCGAGCTGCGTCCCATGCGGCCGCTGATCGAGAACAACAGCCCGCGAGTGGCCGTAGTACTGTCATCACCATGCACACTTGAATCAAAGTCATGTGATTGTGCTGTAATGCTTTCTGAAAGCGTCTGTAAATTCTCAAGTGATGCGGTATCAACTGTCCTTGCCGAAAAATCTAAAGGATATGCACCAACGCAAATGATACTAATGAAGCATAATATCACTTTGGTGCCAAAACATAAGTGATGATGTTTTGGCATAACCATAATGTTAATTTTTGCGTATTTTTACCAGGCTTCTCAAAGAACGAGTATCATGTCTTTAAAAATTCTTAACACTAAGGTGACATCAGAAGAATCGCTATCAGTTAAAATAGTAGAAATTTATTGAAAATATTATTATTTACAGTGTTTGCCCTCTGTCCCCCTCTGTGGATTCGCATTCATGTCCGTTGCGGTGGTTAATAACGGAATTTCAGTAGCAGCCTCACCTGAAAGGCTGTTCCTAGACGGAAACGAAATCTCCGTACCTGATGTCTATGTGATTACTGTACCTGACCATGTCGGCTACCTATCTAGCTGGCTGCTTGCGTACTGCACTGCAGATGACAAGCGCTGTGAACCAGGCTGAGTGACAAGGCCAAACGTGGTAAAAGCGTTTGGTAATCGTGAGTTTATAACTTGGTGGAGGTTATCATCTTGTCACAAGACTTCCGTCAGCTGTCCTAATAACGGAGGTACTGGTTGAGCTGCATGTTGGTCAGCAACCCCTAGGATTGTAGGCTGTACTGTATCTGCTATACTTGGCGCAACCTATGGCACCAGGGATGGTTCCTGCTGACTTGGCAGTGGTTGAAGTATCATGAGTGTGGATCCCCGGGGGCTGGCGTCGACAGCTGTATGTTGGGTTGGTCGCCAGGGGTTGCTGTGTAGGTAGGGTTGCCACCACAGCTTGTGGCACCCTAGCCTGGGCCCCCGGCTGATCTGTCAACATTAATGGTGGTAGTAGCAGGGGCTCTGGCCTTGCATGCTGCTGGTGCGGCTTCGCAACTCCTGCAACACATACACTAGAAGGGAAGCCCTCCCTCGCTGATCCCACCAAGACCCTCAGGATACCAAACCGTGAAAAAGGCCTGGACACGGGCATACCTAGACAAGAGCCTTCCACCCTCAACCCCGCCATCAGGCTGTCTTCCTCTCCTCATCCCGTTCCTCCACTCTTCTCTCACCAAACTCCTCCTCAACCCGGAACCTTAAGACCCCAGCTCTGCTCGTTCTGTCTGCTCCTCAGTCTGAGATTTCCATTGGCGCTGCACACCGTATTCGTGCTCCAACTATCACCATGGTGTGGCCCTACCCGGTCCCAGCCACACTGGGGGATGCCCAACTCTGCAAATTAATTCAGGTGCACCCAAAAGTCGGCAACTGCTCGAGCCCGTGCACGGTCCAGGGCCAAGGCTGCTGCTTATGCATCAGCCCCCGTAGTTGGCTGGGTTGGAGAGATGATAACTGGCAGGGTGCCGACAGCTTCATCCTGTAGTGGGAGTCCCCTTGATCGGGTGAAGAAATCGGTGATAGCCTGTTGATCTGAGGGGGCCTTGCGTGGTGGCTGGAGAAGCCAGAACTGTATGTACGTATGTTACAACCGAACATGATTTAAACGCAGATTTAAAAATTAAAGTTAACATATCTAAAATTCTATGTTCAACCATAGTTTTTGGAGCTGTTGAATTGCTACCAATACCAGCACACGTTGATTTCTACTGAATGGTTAAGTAGCGCCGAAGAAAGAAATGCCCTTCTTTTAGCCGCCCTACAACTGCCTGAGTGTGAACCAAATATAGTCGATGCCCGATCCCTTTATGACCCCGAATGTTTACAAGTGCCCTTGTGCCTTCAGTCGCCGAATGGCATCGGCGTCTGCCGTTGTTTGGTCATTCTGCAGCAGAAATGCGGAATTATGTTGCGCCGCCAGAGCCACAAGCGCCAGCCATTGCTGCGCCGGTGTCGCACCCGAGAGGCCTCTACCGAAGCCAGACGGCCCACCAAGGCCCTATGCCACAAGTGCGCGCACCATCATGCCTGCCGCTAACGCCGCTGCCGTAGAGGCTGCGGCTGCGGAAGCTGCCAACGAGCTCGTTCCATATATATGAGGCCATCACCATAAGCCAGTTGCGCCAATAGCCAGATTGGGGGCAGTGGCGGGTGCGCCACGCATGGCAGCTAACACAACCGGGGCACGCTGAGCAGCGGGTGCGGGATTCTTTGGGTGTAGGATAATGCCATCATAGAAACGGAGCAGGTGCGGCCTGTATGCCGCTTGCCATGCTTCATGACGGACGTCACCAATAGCTGTGACACAAGTCTGCAGCACCTGCGGGAGCAGTATAGAGATGGTTATCAATGACTCGGTAAGGTTGCAACGTTTCTTGCAGCGGACTGCTGCTCCTCTTGGCACGGAATTGATTAAGAGGAGCTTACTAAGTATCAGGGACTACGCTTGCCACTGCCACAGATGGATTGGCCAAAACGGTCGCAAGGTATACAAGATACGAAATAACATAACCAACGCCGCCCCACCGCAAGGGCCTTGTTAATGACATCAAGCGTAGTCCGGGTAAACCAGCCGCCTGTGGTCAGTGCAATTAACCCTGACGGTGACATTGTCACGATTTCAGTGTTTTTCGGCTTGACGGCAACATTGCCTGTGTTATTGTATGTCTAGATACTGCTTGTTCCTCCGCCGTACCACGTACGACGCCGCGGCCACTGAACCCACCATGCCGCCGCTGAAAGCCCGCCCTCTGGGTCCTGTGGCGGTCCCCGAAGCCTTGTTGCAGGTACTGTGCACTATATTGCTGCTGGCGTTCAGAAGATTACCACCAGCCTTTAATCCATTGCTGTTGCGATCCGAAACCTATTAACACCATGGCCACGGAGCCCTCCAAGCCCACCGCCACCGCGTCCTCCACCGTGCATGACCTGGCCTCCTCAACTTCCGAATAACGGCTTCTTGATGAAGTTGTCTAATGACAGGCTAAGTCCCGCAGGCTCACGCATGTTCGAGACTGCTTCCAAGGTCAGTGGGTATGGATCTCCGCACGGAATAATTAATGAATCCACTTCCGCAGGATCTGGTGGCGAACAGAAAACCCTAAAAACATATATTATCATTATGTCCTGTATGATAGCTTCCATGAACTGGCATCAAGGAAACATAAAAAGGAATCGATGGGAAAAACCGTTACAAGGCTATAAGTACATAGATGTAAGGCTACAGAGGATACACCTCTGTGTTCGTGAATACATCCGAAAGCGCGAAAGCATGATACAAGATATTCACGTATGCTTTCTATGGTTCCGTGCGACGTGAAAACGGCCGAGTAACTCTGCTTGACTGGACGGGTGAACTGGTTCCACCCGCACCGCTTTGAGCACCACCACGAACCGCATTGACTGCCGTTCCTGCACTTGCCATGCGCTGGACGACATTCTTCACAAGGGTATTTTTAAAACCTGGTATTGGAAGAACGCCCTGTGTAGACCCCGCAGCTGCTGCTGGCCCTGCCCTTCCCGGTCCCACCCTGCACAGGGGCTCGTCCTTGTCTTGGTCATTCACCAGGTCCGAGGCTGTTGCCCCTCCATCTTTCAGCGCCTCACACGCCCGGCCGGTAAGTACCTCCAATGCTTGTATTTGTTGTTGCACAATCACTAATTTTCGCGCAGATTCGCGTGCTGAGACATCGCTGCCCTTCTGACCTGGGGGTTCATCAGTCATCGACAACTAACCGTTAGGAGTTCGAAACTGAGTACTTCACCCTAAAGGGTGCTTATCCGCCAAGATATCCATGCCCACCTTCAAGCCGCTCAAGGTATTTCCGCTCGATGTCTGCCTTTCGAGACAGTAGTTGGTGTATACCCTCCCAATGCCGTAATATTGTTGATGGAATGTTAGCGGCAAGATCGCAGGTCGCTGTCAACCGTTGTAGCAACACGACTGTGGGAATGAATACCTCCTACAGATCACAACGCGGAAAAAAGCGATCAAAACTGTACGCAGATTTCTCCATTTGTGCTGGGGCCCACCTGACCTACCTCTGCATCTCTGTAGTACTGTGCAAGTTCACTCAGGACTGTCAAACATTCCTCTGCATAATATACCTCAGGCACCAAATCTTGATACCTGCAGCAGGGGTTAGGCATATGATTTGGACTTAAGTCGGGCAAGCATACGCGGCTCACTATAGCACCCAGGGGATTGCCGTCCATACCTGCTGACATTATGCAGCACCGCCAGTGTGAGGTTCAGCATATCTCCGTACGGCTTGCTGCGATTGCAAGACTTGACGAACCGCAATAATGTCGTCACACCGCCACGTTGCGTGACGAGCTTGCAGCATTCACGGCTGTACCTTGTAGACATCTCCAAAACTTCCAGTGCAGCGAGCACCTGTATGTCAACCGTCATCTGTAATTCAACCGAAGTAAACGGGCGCCTTCATTGGCGGTTGGCATGTAATCGCGCATCGTGCCTGGGAAATGTTCTTGTTCGGTCGGTGTATCCAACGCCTCACGCGCACGATTCCCTAGCTGACGCTGTGGCGCACTCCGTGCCTCGACCATAGCCTGTTCAAGTCGGCGTCGTACGGCCTGCAGCCTAGGCATCGCATTTCGGGCACGCATAGTATGCCCGCGCCAGGCAGCCTGCAAGTAAACCCGTGGAGTGAGCTTCATTAAAAGTGCCATACCTGAATGGATAGACCCCATATGTTTACTCGATTCACCTGGATATTTATGGCGGCAGCCACGGCTTGCAGGAAATGCCGACGTGCAAGCCATCGGCGCACACCCTTTTGAATAGTGATTGCGGCCCGCACTCGTGCATGATTAGCGCTTCGCAGCCACACCAGCTCCCGGCGGGGTCGGAAAATTGGTACGAGTACACTCGTAATTACTTTTGCAGCATGAAGAAATCTACGGTAGTTCATGCGTGCACGATAACCACGCCACGCCTGTACGCAGCGTGCACTTCAATCACTCCCTGAGATGTCAAGTTCAGCGAGATAGATATTCGTTAAGCAAACATACCGACTGGATCGCTACGGCGGCCCGTTGTTGGCGTGCCAGCTCCTTGTGCCGCTTCCATTTTGGGAGGAACGCTTTCCGGACCAAGAATCCGCGCCACCACGCCTGGATGCGCTTTGCCGCCGCCGTGCTGCAATCGAGTTCAGAATTCGTGTCAGGCGTCCTGCCAGCATGATATGGCTAAGCATAAACCCCTTAAAGAACCTTGACCTGCCTGAGCATGTAGTGGCGAGCAATTTCTAACAGCCGCTCCTCCTCACGCCGCAACCGATCCATGTAATAAGTCTCGATCCGCATTGCAAATTTCCTTCGAGCTGCAGCACATCGCCATGACTGTTGGATTACCTTGGCTGCAGTCTTCGTGCCTTCCAAGTGCTGCATCGCCATGCGGCGCCGGTACCGGGCTTGCAGCACGATTATGATGCGGCGGCTATGAACGAGGCGGCGCCGAGCGAGTACCATTCGCCAATATGCTTGTAGTGTAATGGCGGCACGTGTCCGACAGCGGAGTCGCCAGGTCCGCTGCAAATGCACAACAGCTCGATAAACCGTTAGGAAACGACTCCTTTCTCGCCGCGCTTGCCAAGCGGTTTGTACTATCACAGCAGCCGTACAAGCAGCCCGGAAAGTGTGCATTTCCAAACAAGATCGCCAAAAGCGTTGAATGGTTGCAGCAGCCCGGTGTTGCTCTCGCAAGCACCGCCGAACAAACCAGGACCTGAACATTCAGGAAGAGGTAATGTATACTTAACCTCCACATACGCGTCTTAAGTTGTTTGACGCCTCTTGACTGAGTCGATAACCCACCTGACAGCTGCTTGAATGTTCACTGCCGCTAAGCACATGGCCTCGTGCCGGCGACGCGTGAAGGCCGTGCGCCAGCACGCTTGGATAATCACTGCCGCCCTTTCGTACAGTATCATTTGCCGCCGTACCATGTGTCCCCGGACAGCAGCTTGCAGCACCATGGCCGCATGGTTCTGTGCGGCCTTTTCGAGCTCCAGCATTCGGGCTTTTGCGAGGCAGCGAGCCTGCTTAGCTCTCCAGGCTGCCTAGCCGGGTGAGAAAGACACTAAAAGTGAGTAAAAACATACCCACCGTGGCAACATTCCAGCCAAGCGTATTAATCAGCAATATGTCACCTGGATCTGGAAAACACCTTGCAAGCGCATTGAAGCTTCCCTCCTTGCGAGGAATCCACGTATGCAGGCCTGGATACGCACAACTTGAGAGCGCTCTGCCATGACATATTGGATCGCCATGTGGCGCCGCCATGACCGTTGAAGACAAATCGCTGCCCTTCGGTACTTTTGGAACGACTGTTGCTCCTGCGATAGTTGTACGGGACTTCAACGAGACTAAGACGTCGCTGCACGGAATGCCGCCAAACAGCCGTGCAGCGCTCATACATACGCAACAGTTCTCACCTGACGTATCCGCCACGAAGCTTGAATGGTGATCACAGCTCTCAACATGAAGTGGTATCTGGGCGAGTAAGGGTGCGCATCGGTGCTCAATTGACATTATGGGCAGAACATACGCCATCAGACTTCCGGCAGTCACCTGGTTAAGGACAGACGCATGCGCACGAAGGCTTGGATGGCCACAGCCGCTGCACGAAGCTGTTGGAAGCATTTGCGCACAGCGTAGCCCCGCCATGCAGCCTGAATCTTCAACGCCGCATTCGCCTGCGTGACGACCAGCCGCTTGTGCGAGCACCTATGCAGAATAAGGTTACTTACGTTTTGCGCATAATGTAATTGTTGCACGCAAACCCACCGGCTAGATTCAAGGTAAGTCCGCACATGCCGCTGGATGACCACAGCCGCGTTAAACAATCGCCCGAGAGCCCGTCGCACGGTAAAGCCCCGCCAGGCGGCTTGTATCATGGTTGCTGAGCGCCACTGTTGACGCAGACGGGACCGAACCGCATGCCCCCGCCAACCTGCTTGCAGGAGAACGATAGCATGCACCTCCTTCTGAAGGCGTTGTCGCTCTACCCATCGCCGAATGAAAGCTTGGAGCAGATGGGCGGCCCGTCGGACTGTGAAGTACCTGCTATCAAGCGGCGCTGCGTCATGATGTATAGATGATCACAATGCGACCATGATGTCGTTTCTTACCGACAACGCTGGCACCGCATCCGCCAGAATGACTGTATCGTGGAAGCGGCTTCCAACCGTTTCATGTCGGCTTTAAAACACTCCAGTGAGGCACGCATGTAGCCTGTGGATCATGTTGCGGTTTTCATTTTAATGGGTGAGGACCTCACAGCAGGTTGGAGCCCAGGAGCTTCACGCTTCTTAAGGCAGTGTGGTAAAAGAGAAAAAATTGGACTTACCCGGACGCCAGCTTAGCCGGCGCCGCAGAAACTCCATAATCACGTAGGCAGCCCGTCGTTCGCTCGTCAGCCTTAGTAACGCCTCAGCAAGCAACGCCACGTACAGGATCGCCGCCAGCTCGTCCGGCCCATCGTTCAAGTAGTCTTCTGCACTTAGCATCGCCGGAACTCCCAGGGCCTCTCCAGCGGCGTGTATTGTCGCGAAGTTCGTATCCACGCATCGCTTATACAGGGCGGCAAGGTTATCATCATGGATGGCACCGCCCATCTCGTAGACGGCGGTCCAGCCTACATCCACAATGCAAAAGGCCAGTAGGCTTTGCAAGGACCGAATTGTGCCCGGATGTATCGGAAATGGCATTAGCGTCAAGCCGTACCACCCAGCTTAACGAAGCTCACCCTTCGCCTTCAGCGTCTCCAGCTTCACGTATTCGGCACCACCCGTCATCCGTGCCATCTCGTCAACACTCGACGGCAGCTCAGGCGAGGTAATGCTGCTTTGGGGAAGTAGCTCAGGCATGTAAGCGTGGATCTGCGGAGCGAAAACGAGCTGCAGGCTTACCAAGGAAAGCACAAACCAAGGACCAAATGGACATCGTGCAACTGCTGATATAGCCACGGAGGATAACTCCAGGAGGGATTTCTGTGGCGAACTATGAAACGACAACTATCAAAGGACCCTCAGACCCATATGCACACGACGCTTAGCCTGTGCCATTGATTGGACATGCCAAGCATGCCAAAACCAGCCCGGAGCGTTTACAGAATCATTCAGCCACATTCCCTCATTGTATAATACTTCACACTTCAGTTGGACCATAAAACTCAGCCACATCCACATGGGTACCTCAACACTTGCCTCTGTGTACCTATGCCAAGATCAGTGCCGTTGCCCCCTTCCGAATGCCATTCGCCTTGCTCCTTTCACCTGCTGGACCTTTATCCCCACCACCACGGGCCCATTTTTTCATGTATTTCCGCCCTTGCACCTCCCGCCATCTCGTCCCTGATGCCTGCTGCTAGCATGAGATGCAACCGTGCCCTAGATTTGCGAAACACCTTGCCTCATGGTGCGTGCTGTATTAGTCAAACAACGCTTCATCCCAAGCTAGCTTGTTTGATCATACCAATTATATTATAACGTAAATGACAGACTGTCTTTCGTCATTTGACAATGGCTTTATCGGTGGTCGGCAGAATTCGTATCGTTGGGTAGTATTGGCCCATCCGACCAAATGTCAAATCAGACAACACGGTGTATCCCTTGATTCGAAAACACCGTCAATAGCTGATGCCGGAAAGGGTGGGCACATGTACGCAGCATTTTAGGAAGACGCCCGGAAAAATGCTGGGGCTGCTCCGGGGATCCCCGGGAAACCTTTTCAGTGTGAAACGCAGCTTTCCGCGTTTTAGGGCCTAGCAAGGTACAGTTCCGGGACCCTCACGGAAAAGAATTTTTAGGGCTCCGGGGATCCCCGGAACAAACAGCAACCATCTTGAAGAGACATGTTACCCACCCACGTTTGCCTTACAAACCCCTGACGAAAATGTAGAAGCAGATCATACCGTTCTAGCCAAGCACAATCGTTTCAATTCATGGAATTTGTTTTGGCACACCCTCCCGCCCGCTGATATGGGACCCGCCACTCCAGTCTCACCAGGAAGCACAGAACGCGGCCATCCGACAGAGACCAGCTGAACTCGTCAACACTTATACCATACGGTGTACATGCAGTCCGCATCCACTGCAGGAGGGCCTGACTTGTTACATCATTGAAGTAAGTCCCCGAAGTTGCTCCAACCTCGGCGACGGTTTGCCCTGTAACCCGTCGTAGCCTTGCGACCTCACGTTCCAAAGAACGCACGTCAACGTGACGCCGAAGCTGCAATTGGGGCACAGATAGCTTTAGAAAGACCGTTAAGTAATTCACTTTGGGACTATTCGTCCGAAGCACGGGATGGTTAGCGATGACCAGTCCTTGTCCCAACACCCGATCTGCCCTTGCTAACCTTGTAGTGCGCGGCTAGTTGCCAAAGCAGACCCAAGGTAATCTTCTGGTCGACGCGGAGGAGCCCCTCTGCAATAAACTTGGCGACCCCATCCGGGCCTGAATCTCGGGGGCATGTAAATGCGCCGGCGGCTAACCCCTACGCAGCCATGATTACACGTAGGTGGCCACAACCTTGGTCGGGAAGGCAGCTGGGAAATGGCAGGTGCCCATAAGATGTGACGATGAAGGTGCAATTCACCCAACCAGGCTAGATTACTAGTAAGCGCACCTGTATTCCTATGCCCTGCTGCTGCAGGAAGCGCACAAGCCGCAGACAGTTGTTTCGCATTTGGGACTCGTCCATCGGTTTCCCGGTATTTTGCGGGAATGCCATGCTGGGGAGCAACTCTGCATCTGGCGCCTGACTGCGGCTACTGCGTGCAGGTGGTGGCACACTGCCGAGGCGTGAGATATCATGGTAAACGGGTGAGTCACTGGATTGGCTGATCATATGCTGCGAGTTGCTGCCGTTGTTGATAGCGTCTTGACCTGTGTGGTTTGGGCGGCAGGGGGTCAACGGGTGCCATTTCGCGATGGAACCCTGCCACGAGAGGAAGCATTCGCCCTTACTGGTGTCCTTAACGCCGGAAATATTGGTGCCGTAGTCCTGGCAGCCACGAACTTACGCCGCAGGTTGTCCAGGAGTTTGGCTAGTCTCGTCCCGTCACGCAAGTCCACCGGCTTGTAAACACGGAAGTCCGCCTCGTCCCGCGCGTGCTGCACGTACTCCGTGTGGTAGGCCATCATGCGCAATGAGTGGCGTACGTCCCCGGCGCCCGCAAGGCGTGGTTGGAGGAACTCCTGCACTACCTGCATTACCCTTTTAGGAAAATGTATATCTGTCAGATGGAATGGGACCTTGGAAGGCGGGCACGCGCATGGCAATAGGTACCAAAGCGGCACTGCAGGTTTAAAGGAGACACGTTGGCTAATTGAGAACGCAACTGTTCGTCACCTGCTCGGATGATTTGATCTTGGCGTCCTGTCGGAATAGGGAAGGAGTCCCAGCAGGCAGGTCGTGCCGCTGCGCCATCCTGTCCAGTAGCAGCACCATCAGAAGCACGCGGCCGACGACCCTTGCGCCCAAGGCTTCCTGCCGTACAGCGCGGACCCAAATTTCATTCCTTATGCTACCGTAAATAATTGGGTCCTAGTCGATGTCAGCACGCGAAGCTACATTCCGAACGAAAGACAATGCTTTGACATTGCTTACCCAGTATTCCTGCTTGAACGCAACCTGGCGAAATTGCGATGTCAAGTCCTGGTCAGCCAGGAAGTGCTCCAAAATTTGTGCCCGAATAAAAGCTGGGACCTCACCCCCCGGCTGCATGAGAGCAAGCATATTGCCTGCGAATTGTGTTGATGCATATGCACAAGTAAAGAAATACGCCAGCAGATTTGCAACGACGTGCCTCGAAACGGAACATGCCCTCATACCATGCGAAAACACCAATGCTCTGCCCAAAATAGTTTGCAGCCCCACGGCCAGCCAGAACGGGTGGTATGATGTCAGAACGTCCAAAGCCTGCTGTCGCATGCGGACGTCGCTGAGCGTGTGCTCCTGTTACGGCAAACACCACACCACTTTAACCAACAACCAGAGATCTGACCTGCCATCTTACATGCGTAGGATCAAGCACGACTTACCGCGTCACGGATAGTTAGCTGCTTGGCGGCTATTTTTGATTCAATTTTGGAGGCCATGGCAGCGAAGGTTTCGTTGCGTTTGAAGTAAACATACGCCTTTCCAGTGACCTCTCCAATCAATCGGCGCACGACATGCCCCTCAACGGCTCTGCTAACCACATCGGAGGCTGCCGTGCCCAGGGTTGCCACCTCACTGTTCATCCATGAGATGAGAGCGCGTTCTCGCTTGTTTTCGATGCATCTGAAGATGACGGATGCCATCGGACAATATTCATAAGCGGTAAGTTTAATATGTTCACCATCTTACCCAGCGCGGCTAGGATGATATGGTATATGTCATTAAACGCCGCACTGCTTTATCTTTGTCTTACCCGACGCGACGAAAATCTAGCACCCTGCTTTGCTCCGCCGTGCTGCATACCCTCGGCGGCGTGTTGCCAGCCTGCCAGCCGCTCAAAACCGACCCAGGCTGTGGACTAGCTAACGACGACGTCGAGGGCGGTTTGCTCGTCACCATAGCTGGCTCATTCACCGACAATGGCTCCATAGGGGCCGTCCGCCGTTGCAAATTCTCACGTGGAGTGTGCACCGGTACTGTCCCTGACGTCGCTGCAACAAGTGTAGGCCGGGCCAGTGAGAGCGTTCTAGGGGGGCCCTTAAAAGTGACAGAAGATGTTGAGGTGTGTTTGTTTTGACCCCGTGCATCAGCAGCCCTCGCTGTTGCTGTGCCTGCAGTACGATTGCTCCGAGCCGAAGCTGGTACCTCCGGGAGCACTGTGCCCTGCAGCCGGACTTCCAGATGCATTTGGCGAAGCCCCTCCG
Source organism: Volvox reticuliferus (assembly GCA_019650235.1). Classification (NCBI taxonomy): domain Eukaryota; kingdom Viridiplantae; phylum Chlorophyta; class Chlorophyceae; order Chlamydomonadales; family Volvocaceae; genus Volvox; species Volvox reticuliferus. Next base: position 724,133 of record BNCP01000060.1, read on the forward strand.
CCATTCTCCAGCGCAGGCTGTCGTTTAAGGCAACAGCACTGCCTGGGCTCCAGCTCACGCGTAGGACCCTGCTACTGCGGCGTGGAACGCTAAACGCCTCAAAATTCGGGTGTATGCCATTTTCCTCAACTAGTGAGATGCCATATGGAAGCTTTTCAAGCGCCAACACCTGTGAAAGCGACGAAAGTCATCTGACACCATCCACGTCAGAGAAAACACACGCATTCCGGGGAGGCAAATATATGGCCATCCTCCACCAGCAAGCATACTTACACGGTCTAAGTCCGTATCGTTTATAAGTTGCAATGCCGCATCCTTAACGGAACCCGGTGGGACTGCCCCAAACGTCACGATTGACCGCTGCAATAGGTGAGATGCATGTTGTTTATCCCTGTAAACTCCTCACAAATATCCAAGCCGTGCTAACTGTACAGAAGTCGCTGACCTCTCCGCCGTATGCTATTAACCGCAGTGTAACAGGATTGTCGCCACGACTCCGCGCGAGAAGCTGATCCCCATGGCAGTTCAATCTCTGCAAATCCAAGGACGTCATCCGTTAAGAGCTAAGCGCAAAGTCCCAAGCTGATGTCATGAGTCGCTAGCTGTCAATTTCGGCCTATCCATAAAAGTTTGTCCAAAAAGAGGGAATTTCACGGGCACGATAACCGTGATTACTTATGTTTTCGCCTCTTGGATTCCAAGTGTACAGAGTGCGTGCCGTTTCTGCTTTCTCATCGGAAGGTACGGCTGGTTCCATTCCAGGAAGGCGTCATCGGCTCATCGGCAACTTGCTCCATGTTATCCTATGATCATGATACGTTTTTATGGTATTTGATGGTTAATGGTAACTCTCTGCGATTAATATTTAGCAGGTTGAAGCAAGCCTCTATCGCGCACGGGCTGCACGAGCACCGCTGGTCTTTGCAAGCTTATTTGATTTAAAATGGAAAGCCCTCGAGGCAAACGAATTTGCGTTATTGGCTCTGGAATAAGCGGTCTGAGTACCGCTTGGTTACTCCATAGGTGAGCCTTGTTATGCGATGAGTTCATGACATTCAAGTGATGTGAATTTTGTGGCGATGGGAGATAGTACTTGAATGCCATACCCTCGGCGGTCCCTTTGCACGATTCCGTTGATTCACACAGGAATGGAGCTAGGGTTACCCTGATGGAGAAGGAGGAGCATTGCGGTGGACACACTCTAACCGATCACACATCTCCGTATCCGATTGATTTGGGTTTCCAGGTTGGACGCCATGATGTATGGTTGCCGTCCCTCCAAAACAGCAGACCATGTCGCTGTTGCCCGTTTACAGGTGTTTAACCTTACGACATATCCGCATTTTGTGGGATTCCTGGACTGCCTTGGCGTGGATTCGATGGAGTCAGATATGAGCTTTGCATTGTCTATGGACGACGGCAAGCTGGAATGGGGCAGCGACAGTTTGGACACCATTTTTGCACAGCGTCAAAACATATGCCGCCCTTCATTCCTGGCTATGCTCAAGGATGTTGTTCGCTTCGGACGGGAGGCACCGAAGGTATAAACATAGGCGTAAATGTTTCCCGCAGATGGCTTATTACGTATAATTTTTTCTTGCAGTGCGAGAGGGATTCATAAAAGACGTGCTAGAGACAGGAAGTCGCCATGGTTTAACATGGCGGTTTATGGTCAACATGACTGTATGTTTTTAACGAGCTTGTCGCCCTGCTGCATCCTGCCAGGTGTTGGAGCCGTCCGCGGCACATATATACAACGAAATGACGTTGAGTCAGTATCTTGAGAAGCATAACTACAGCACGTCCTTTATCAACAACTACGTCGTGCCGATGTGTGCAGCTGTTTGGAGTGTTCCTAACGCGCAGGTATGCCAGGCCGAATACTAAATGATTGATTTTGCATATATGTGATACGCTGGTTCGCCATATTAAAAGACCTCTTGATGGCTCAGGGGGTTACATTGCCGTATCTATCCTCTGCACGTAACCCTATTAAATCCGCAACCTGCACAGCCGCAGCCTAACGGCTAGTTTATGGCTTTATTTTTTATTTTTTACATTTTATTTTATTTTATTTTATTTATACATATATTATTTTATTTATACATATATTTTTTATTTTTTTATAGCGTCACTTCTTCAATTATCCAGAGGGATGCCACTTTCCCGTCTCATTTCCAAAATTTCAACGTCGAAATCAGCAACCGGAAGGAATTAGGCCACCATTGTAAAACTCTTTGCATACGATCTGGACTGGTATCGGAGGACACAACGGGGTGGCCCCCGTGGAAAAAACATCGTTTGTGAGTGCGGACGGCGGGCGGGCAGCAATCGCCCTGGACGTAATTATCCATTCTGCGAAGAACGGATAAAACGGAAAACTTATGTGTCTCTACGTTTATAAGTACTCGTTAACGTGCTACGAATCTATTTACATCTATGCCGTAAGTACGGCGCTTAACATAAATCGTCGTGGGATGGGATCTCAATCTGTCTATCTTAATCCTATGCAAAATTGCAGGTTCTCCTTTTCCCGGTATGCATGCTGGTCCGATTCTGGGTGAACCACCACCTGCTCGATATTTTCCAGCGGCCACTCTGGCGTGTTGTACGGGGACGGAGCGAGGCATACGTGAATCGTGTGTGTCAAGGTGATTTACGCAGGGTCTTTGCTTGCCAAGATTGTCATGCTGTAACCTGCATTGGTGGAGACCTGATGGTGCACGTATTATGTTAATTGTACATGGTTTGAGTATTCACATACTCATTGCCGACCTACATGTCGCAGAACTACCTGACGTCCGGACGAGCACACCTGTGTCGCACGTTGCGCGTAAGGACGCCGGCGTGATTGTGGAGACCGCGGCAGGCGGCAAGGAGCAGTATGATGCCGTCGTATTTGCGACGCACAGCGATGTGACGCTGCAATTGCTCGGTGACGATGTCGACCCGCAGGAGCGGGGCATACTTGCTGCTGTGCCTTACAATGACAACGATATATATTTGCACACTGGTACGTAGGGGTTCGAGCAAAATGAGCAGCGAATTTGGTAACATGCATTGCGGCAACATGCATTCAGGTGACCTGGGCAGGAACATGAAAGCCAAATATATATATCTGTTCCGCAGATCCTGCACTCATGCCACGCAACCGCAAGGTTTGGTCATCATGGAACTTCCTCGGCAGCAGCACCCCCGGCTCCAACAATACTGCAGTGTGCGTCACTTACTGGGCAAACAGGCTCCAGGAATTCCCTGCTGGTGCTCCGAATTTATTTGTGACCCTCAACCCGCCGAAGCCTCCAGCAGCGGAGTGCGTGATTCGGCGCCTCTCACTTGCTCACCCTGTCTTCAGGTATGCGGCCAGACGGTTAGGGGTGGAATTGAGTGTGTATGTGCAGCACCATTGCAACTTGTATCGCACGCCGTTTGGCCAGGATGCTTCGTAGTAGTGTACCAGCGTTGCCTGGGCCCTACAATTAAGGGGGCCGCATTGATGTCCACCGTGTACAGGTATGATACACATTCCATGATGGCTGAGTAACACTGCTGCGCAAAGTACAGGACGATGGGAACTCATTGGTTGGCTTCGTCTCATTACTGTTGACTGACTAGTACCATGCTGCGTGATGCACTCTCACAGCGGAGCCTCGGTGGCGGCCCAGGCGCTGTTGCCGTCCATTCAGGGGCATCGTAACACATATTACGCTGGGGCATGGACTGCCTATGGCTTCCACGAGGATGGTATTCGATCTGCTGTTGGCGTCGTGGAAGCGATGGGGGGAACCCTGCCCTGGGTGCCCAGGTGAGCTCATTTTGCCGGCGTCGAGGGGAGGTGGGGAAACTTACATTTCGAAAACGCGCATATGCAAGGTTCACAACGAATTTACAGTGGCCCTGTGGACTAATCATAGCCCAACCTGCGACGCCGCCATTTAGGGTAATCGTGCCAAGAGCTTGTCATATTCTTAACTATCTCTCTGTGCAACGGTTACATCTTTGGCTTGGTGGAAACCCGTTTACCTGAGCCTCGCTATTTGTTTTCTGCTTTGTAGGGCGACAAGCCCTAAGGTCTCAATCTTACAGCAACTTTACATGGGCCTTTTCGACAAGTATGCTCGCGCGGTGTTCACCCAGGGGCATATGCGCGTGATCCTGCCTACTGGCCAGGAACTCGTGTATGGCAGCGATGACACCGCAGCTCCAGCGTTCGCAGGTAAGGTTTGTTCGTCCCAGGCTGTAGTCCACCTGTCGCTCAAAAATCCAAAGACATCAAAGTGCCGAACCTGATGAGGCTTATGTGTTCGGCGCCTCGTGCAAGCTTTGCCGACTGTTCAACCGCCTATCATATCGCCCCGTTGTTCGGTACCCTCCCTTATCTTGCAGGAGAGGAATGGCGTGGTCGTCCACAGCTGAAGTGCACGCTACGCATTTACGACATGGACTTTTTCCGCAAGATCGTGTTCAGGCACGATGTGGGCATGGGCGAGGCCTACATGGCAGGTGGGTTTTGCCAGCTATAAGGGGTCGCTGCGCAGTGTTGGGGTGACAGCATACGGTTTATGGCATGTTCCGGAACGTGAATTATAAAAGGATTGCCATCAGACATGTCAAGATCGTCTTTCCTTAGGATGGTAAGAATAGACCATGAAGCAACTTAACAAACACCGCCAGCAACATCTTTGCTGCGATCTTCATAGCTTCTGACACGAAACTTGCAATAATGTCCGCTGTGGGGTTTCATAAGAAAGCATCGCCTTTCTTGTCTGAGGTTAGATAGGACTTTGCCCTACATGTTGACAACAATCCTTGTGGCCTGCCGTGGTCGTGCAGGTGACTTCGAGGCGGATAGCCTGGGTGGCTTCATGGCGATCGTAGTGGCCAATGCCGTGAAAGCGGAGACGGAGCGCGGCCACCTGGGCCTGCTGAACTGGCTGGGGGAGCGCCTACTTTACCTGTCGCATTTGAAGCGTCCCAACACAGTTCAGGGTGGGCAAGCATATTTGGGGGGATTTCTGAACGTCGTTCTGTGGAGTGCTGGGCGGTTTTACATGGTTGCAATAAGTGCATGTCATATAGTCTACTGATGCTCTGTGGTCGTCTTTGAGGTCGTATGCGCCTTGGCTGCGCGAATGTGTGTCATCTTGTCCTCAATTCCGCGCTTTTATGTGTCCACAGGGAGTCGCAAGAACATCGAGGAACATTACGACGCGGGTAATGCCATGTATAAGTTATTCCTGGATGAAACGCTGACCTACAGTTCGGGCCTGTACTTGAGGCCTACCGACAACCTCCTCCATGCGCAGCTGAATAAGATTGACGCGCTAGTCGCCAAGGCTCGGCTTGGTCCTAACGACCATGTATTGGAGATTGGGTGTGGTTGGGGTGGCTTTGCTATCCGAGCCGTACAGAGCACAGGGTGTCGGTGGACGGGGATTACCATCAGCAAGGAGCAACTGGCTGAAGCGACAGAACGCGTTGCCGCGGCCGGCTTGCAGGTATGCAAGGCTTCATGTGCTGGGTGTTCAGAATGGCCTGCATATGAAACGGAACGTGGGGCTTAGGTGACGCTTCCCAGAGGAATTACGCCTAGGGTTATCCATTCCCGTGCCGTCATGCACGAGGGCATCGCAATAACGCTTCTTGTGACAGGTAACGATTCTTTCCTCAACTGCAGGACCGCATAACCCTGCTTTTCTGCGACTACCGTGATACGCCCGCTACGCTGGGTGAGGGCACCTTTGACGCTATTGTGAGCGTGGAGATGATTGAGGCAGTTGGGCACGAGCACCTGGAGCCTTACTTCAAGGTGATTGGCAACATGCTTAAGCCCGGCGGCCGGGCGGTGCTACAGGCAATATGCTGCGCCGACGAAAGGTGAGCTTACGCTGAAGCCAGCGGGTTTCGATCCTATTATTTGTTTCGCGCAGAGAGAAACTTATTGTTTCTTTTGGGTTATGCCCATCCTGTTTAAGGTACGAGTCATACTGCAACACCTCGGATTTCATCCGCGAACACATCTTCCCTGGAGGCCATTTACCGAGCCTGGGCGCAATAGTCGACTGCTGCCGGGGCACGGGCCTGGTGCTTCATGACACCCATGATATCGGGCCGGATTACGCGATTACGCTGCGATCCTGGCGGGATGCGTGGGAGAAGCGGCGTGATGATGTGCTGGCGCTGGGTTACAGCGACATCTTCTGGCGCAAATACAGGTGTGATAATATATGGGTATGGTTCACGATTTATGGCTTACAAGCGATGCTTCTGCCTTCTCTCATATTGAATTACTGCATTTGTCCCCCTCTCTCCTGTACTGCAAGGTTCTATTTTGTCTTCTGCGAAGCTGCCTTTGATGCACGCTACATTCATAACTACCATCTGCTATTTATAAAGGACGCACAGAGTGTCCCGGCATCCAGCACGGTTGCGAACAGCTTGGCGCCAACGTTCACGCCCAGACGGGCGGACACGCTGGTGCACAATCTTCCATCGGACCCCATTACTCAGGTGAAGAAATCAGTCAGTGCTGTGGAGTGCTTGCAATTAAACGATGCCCAACGAGCAAGGAACATTTGCCATATTGATGCCATTCATAAAGACAGGATGATGCGATGAAGGCTGAGGAAACCAATGCGGTATACCATGAAACGGCCACCGTTGCTAGTGGCTCTGCCCCCCTGGTTCCTCGAGTATTTACCCTCGTGCTTCTGTCCATGTAGGTTCTTATGGGTTTATATTTCTTCCTGGCTGGACTACTTGTCAGCCGCCACCCGTTTATGTGGCTAATGCCTGCCGCGTCATGCCTCATGGCATTGATTGCCGCTATGGCACATTTTGTATCGGAGCTGTTGGTGCCATTGTACAGGTGAATGCAGGGACTTAGGCAGCAATATCCATTTCAGATGTGTCGTTAGGTGCCCGAAAGGCCATATTTTAAAACGGTTTTAATGGCATGACGCAGGTTCCAGTCGCCTGAGCGACGTGCATTGTGGTGTAGTGACATCGCCCACATGCTCTATTCAAGTCTTGTGTCAGCTGCTGCTGTCCTATACGTCGCTTACGAGCCTCGTGCGTTGAAACTATCAGATCTGCCGGCAGACATTACAATTCCGACCGCTATCACAGCCGTGTCGACAGGTGGGTTCTGTGCGTCTAGTCCTACGTACATGATAATCAAAGCTAGGATGGAAGATTTACAGCGGCAGACGAAACATGAAAGACTGGGAACACCTTCAACGCCTGCCAAATGCAGCGTAGAGAACTAGCTGAACCGCCTGAGAACTAGAGCTAGGCCCTTGCTTAGCGGAATGCTGAGCAACCCTTTCGCCACTCGATTATCAAACTTCACAATCCTAACGAGGGACTTGGGATTTATGAATTACTGTGTGTCTTTTCAGGTGTTTTTGCGTTCAACCTATGGATTTGCGTGCGCGCCCGTCTATTCGAGCGTACCATGCTGGCTATTTTGCAGTACACTGTACTGCTGGTCTTGTTTGGGACGGCCACGTTCAAGGGCGTAGGTGTGCCGTTCCTCGCTGCGACCCTTGCATCCGAAGTGTACAGTGTCGCCTTTTTGCTGGGCAAGCTTCAGGAAATGGCAGGTGAGCAGTATGGCGAGTGACTATTTAGGTTGCGAGCTTGACGGATTACCTGATTACTGTCCTAATGACGTGCACAGGTCTTGGCAACGCATCCCTGCGGCATTATACGCGCCTTGCTGAGCAAGTGACTCTCGTCCTCTGCCGGCTGTTGCCCCATACCGTCGCCACCATCATGGTTGTTATGAACCCGCGTTCATTCGGTTCACCTCTATATTATGGTATGTGTTTGGTGGGGATGGCTTTTACTAACTGGCTAAACCTGCACAAAGCGGCGCTTCTCTTTGTTACAAGGCCGGTGGCTGAAAAGTGGCAACTTACGAGCAGCAGCATTATGGCTACAGCTATGGCGTGCAAGCTGCACAAAGAGTGAGGCCGTCTATGCTATATGGGCAGCGATAAACTCTTCAACGTGCGAGTCGTTACTATGTTTGGGTTTGGGATGAGTATTGAGTCGTGGGTGAGATTGGGAGACTGCAAGCAGCAGTTGCCGCCGAACCGACGGTGTTGGTAGGAGCGATCATGCTTGCAACAAGCGCATACAGCGTTCTGAACTATTTTGTAATCAAAGCATGTTATACTGAGAATGCGGTATTTCGAGGATGTTTTGTTCGTACGTTCACAACAAGATAATCGTACTATCGGATTAACAAATATCCCACGAATATCATTTCTCTGCTATTTTGACACGTCACTCGCTTGACATTTCTTAATTATACTACAATAACCAAGGAAAATGTCATCTTTTGATGGGTCGGTTGTACTACAAATGCCCTCCAACACTCTTTGCTGCCGAGAGCACTGCTGCCTCCGGTCCATCTACGACCGGTCCGCCCCGCCTCTCCGCCCCTTGCCGTGGCATAATGCGCCTGCCCTGCGCGCTGCGCTTGCAGCTCTCCGCCGCGCTGCACCTGCAGAAGAACCCACCGTTGTTTGGTCGGAATTGACTTTTTATTCTCCTATCTGCTCCAGACCATACCTGCTCAAGAAACGTCTACAAGGCATATCTTCCTGCCGTCTCCAGGCCATCACGCTGAAGCATTCACCTTGAGGCAACACCAGGCAGCCTATTGCCGTCATCGCCTGCAATTGGCTCACGCCACCAGGCGTCGTCGGGCTCTGCATCGCCTCCATTCTTGTTAAATTCAAATTGATAAGGAGGTACATCGTATTCAGTTTCATCCAGAGCATTTGAGCCATCAGTGCATTTCCCAGCACAGGCCAAAGGGCCATCTGTGTCATCCATCTTCATGGACCTTTCCTCACCAAGGTCCTTTCTTAAAGGACCTTTCCTCACCTTTCCTTATCAGCGCCATGAACAAGTCCGCTGCCATGGCCCGATGTTTTATGTTCCGCATATTCAAACCGTTGTTGGCTGCCAACACCATTCTCGTGTCCTTCTCCTGGGCGTGCAGCAACCCCCAGCCCAGGGTGATGACCGCGGATGACCGCATAGCAAGTGGCTGGGTGACCACGTGCGCAGCGAGCGTGCGTGTTGGAAGTGAACAATTCAGAGGTAAAACGGCGCGGACCTCGTAGAAGGGGGAAATTGGAATGACGCTATATTTTTTGTCATATTCCCGTATATCCTGATAAGGCACAGAAATTTTCCATCAACATTTTTCATGTCCCAAGGTGCAAGGAATTGTCCTTTCCTAATTCTCACAGTGGCCATAGTTATCATTCCTGATACGAACCACGCGACACTCCTCCTGTCGGTTTGTCCGTTGGATAATTGCATGCGTCGACTTTTCGGGCTGCTTTGAGTCTTTACAATGGGGGAACGTCAATGAGACAAGCGTGTGATCCATGCACGCATGCGCCGGACGGACGCTGCCCGACAACATAAAAGTGCACTTGTCGCACGTCATCCAGGAAAAACATTTATTTTTAATGCTCTGGCAGGCGCTCTGATCCGTGTCGTGATGTGAAACCGCATATCGATATGCGTCTCACCTCATGTCGAAGAAAGGAGTATGATATCCGGCTGAGCGACGAAGTTGAATGATGCTCAGAGCTCCGGAAGGTCATGGGCCCCGCCCAAAACCCGACTCCCCCACTCGCCGACCACCGACAGACAGGATTCACACAATGTCGCATGATGGAATCCAAAACAATGTTTCTTGTCCTCAGCAGTTACAATCAGCATAACACTAGAAAGGCCCCGGCAGCAATGCCACCGGCGGCTAACCTGATACCGCCTAAGAACCGCCCCGCTGCTAAACAAACCTACCAAAATCGACTGATTGACCCATGCCCCATCAAACCGCCCTGCTGCTTAGCCTGGACCCCTGTTTGACTCCGCCACAACGCCCAACCAAACCCCATATTTAAGTTGGATTAGTGGCCGGCCGTGACACTTAGGCTCGTAACCACCGAGTTCTTGAAAGTATTCTCGCCCAGCTAGGTTTCTCAAGGGATACACCCTAGGGGAAGACGTGTGGTTACTGCTCTCTGCCGGTCCCCGTCTTCGCGGACATAGGCAAACTCGAAAACACCATTGCTGCGCCACCTGCCCAGCTTTTGAACCTCCCCCCGGTCGGCTCCTCCCTGTACCAGTGCCGTTACTCCGCCTCGGTGCAAGTCGTGCGGGCAAAGGTTCTGTCGGACACCCGCCTCTTTGCATAGGTTTTGCAGTGAGGTGCGAAACTCCCTGTACGACATTGCATCCATGGTGACGGGAAGTCGGGTCACGACCTCTACCAACTGGTCGCGGTGCTGGTTGACGGCACGCAGCAGCAGACCAACATCCTCAATGTCCACCTCCGTCCCGCCGCGTGTCACCGTACGGGGGGTTCGTTGGTATCACCCTGCCATGAGGAGCTGCTCCAATAGGTGTACCGGACAACAAGGCCCACTGATCCTGCCGATAGTGATGAATGCACCTTTGCAATGTTGGTCGGTCTTACTTTTGAAAAGGAATATCGCGACCTGATCAGCATAGATGCGAAGTACATCTGTGTGGACGAGAATGTGCTGCAGATCGTCGAACCGCAGCAGTCCGCAGAAAGCCAAAACTGCGCTGGTGACCACCATCCTGGTAAGGAGATCCACCTCTTCGCGGATATGGTGTTCCACCAACTTGGACACCTCGTCTGGTGCCACCACATCAGTGCTGCGTTGTGTCGGTATTAGAATCCGTCGTGCCACTTCCCTGACACCAGCACAGAGGTTTGCGGCACAAGGTGAAGGGCGACCTGCCCATTCATGGAAAGCTGACAACGCTGCACTCGCCCACTCGACGGCTTGTGGTCCAATCATGCACTTTTCTGCATCAAGACGCACCTCCGTAAGGAAAGCTGCAGCAACAAGGGGTCTCCACCCAAGGGGTTGCTGCCGCTGCGGTTGCAAAATTCAGCCCATTTGCGAATAATAGGGTCGTACAGCCGCCAAGTACTTTCTGCACGGCTCAGCCTCACACTTGTGACCCTTGTGTCAACCAAAGAGATCAGCTCGGGGTGCCGTTCTGCCGCGCAACCCAGCAGTGTGTCACGCACCAGCGACTTGATATCCGCTTCTGATGGTGTTAGCACAACGTGGGACCGGCACCGCATAGGAGCACTTGCTGGCAAAGTCCAAGTTAAGGGCTAGGACTGTCCATTTTGGTAGGTGGCCACCTTTAAACGATCTAAGAACAAATTGGTCGCCGAGGTAAGACTTGACACCCACCAACAAAAGGTGAAATACCTGCTCGTTCTCAATCAGTGAAGGCCACCAACTGCGCCCGGCCAAAGAGGGGTGATCAGAGTTACCATGGCACGGTGTAATGCCGCGTAGGCAATTGCTCTACTGATTACCGCAAAAAGTGGGTTGCACCATGCCCCTCGTGGCCATTGTAATGAAAAGGCATTAACACCATGTGAACCAGGGCTATGAAAGAATGTATAATACGGTCTCATCTGAAAATTATGGTCGGATGCAAACAAATTGACTGTGAATGGGCCCCAATCTCGACTAAGATCGGTGAATACAGCTGGGTATAGCTGCCAGTCACAAGGGTCGTCACGCTTAGATAACTCGTCAGCTAGCACATTTAGCTCCCGGGGATCCATGTAGAGACCAATTTAATGTTATGTTCTATGCAGAACCAGAAGATCTGAAAACAAGCTGACTGGATTTCGTCAGACATTGAGCCGCCTTTACGCAGGGTGCTATCTGCAACTTGGCTATCCGTATGCAACAGCACCCGTTGGTTTGCCAACGCACCATTATTATTGATACTGTAGTAGTCACACATTATATGTGAGCAGATACACGCCATCAACATCTCGAGAGGCCTTTGCAGCTCTCAACTACTACAAATGGTAGCGAGCGGAATCGTCAGATTCAAATCCTGAGGTCGCCGGTTCAATACCTTCGGACAGCGATGTCTCGAATCTGACGTGATCCAGGGCTCAACGTAAATGTTGGAGAGTAGTTGATGGCTATAAAGTCTGATGTTCGAAAAACCCGTGAGAGCTAGGGCGCATGATGGTACACACATGTCGCGATGTGGGATTGAGTAAACCTTCCCATGGCCAGGGTAGGCGATGGTTAGCATCGGCTGATGGGGCTTAAGTGCCCGGGACGTGCCCTCCAGAGGGGGGAGAGTGTAGTAGTCACACATTATATGTGTGCAGATACACGCCATCAAAGGCCTTTGCAGCTCTCAACTACTACAGATACTCTGTAGTACGTTGAACACGGCCGTGAGCTCTAAGAAACCTGACGACAAGCCCCGTGTGTCAATAAGCCAAACCCCAGCGGCCATAGGGCGCAGAGGCAAGTCGGCCCAACCACCCCAACCACCAAACGATGCCTTACTCGTGCCCGCTGCGTCCGTAAATACCTTGATGGTGTGCATGTAAGGTGGCAGCCAATCTGCCTACGGCCATTGAACTGCCTAAATGAATCTCGCCAAAATTCTAGCTCTGCCACCGCTTCAGTGCTGAGGGGAGCGTGCTGGTGCAGCATCCAACCTTTCCGCAACATCTCATTCTCCCACTGGGTCATGCGCCGAGTTATGAGAACGGACAACTCGTCAAATGAATAGCTCATGGATAAGCGGTATCCGGCTACAGATGCTACAGCACGAATTTGACAATGAGCCTTGCGCTCAATTAGCACACTGATCTGCCGCATGAGCGCCTCTCTCTTTTCCGATGGCACAGTCATCGTGCCCGACACAGTGTTGACTACTGCACCCAAGTAGCGAAACTCCTGTGAAATTGGCTGACATTTCTCTATGCTCACCAACACGCCGGCATTTTCACAGTCGAGCAATACCCTTTCCCAAATGATCGCTAGTATTTCTGGCTTCTGATGAGCATGCACGCTATCATCCAGATAACCAGAACATCGGTGGCTCTCAGAGCGCCAATGGAACAGGAGTTCACGCACTAATTTTGCGAATGCCCAGCATGCTGGGGCTAAGCCGAAAAGTAACCGTGTGAAAACGTAAAAGGCGCCGTCCCATTGAAAACCCAAGTAGGTCCAAAATTTTGGGTCCATGTCTACGTGATGGTATCGCTCTTAAAGTCAATAGTAAACGCGTAATCTTTAGGTTGCAAGACATGCTGCAGGGTAGCCAATGTTTCGTATTTGAACCTGGGAGTCACTACGTGCTCATTTAAGTAACGAGCATCGAGAATGAGGTGTTTCTTCCCGTCAGCCCGTACAGCTACACCGAGTGGTAGCACACAGTGCGGTGTGTAATCAACACGTAGTGCCGTACCAGTGCACACTAATTCGGAGATGGCTTCACTTACGAATGAAGCGTGCTCTCGTGTGGACCCATGGTTTCTGCCTGAGAATGGTGCTGGTGGCGACCCTTGCCACATCAACGGAAAACCCACCAAGATCCATGAAAGAACCAGCGGGTTACGGACAAACGTTGCCCAGAATGCGTATTTTGCTGTAAGACGGCCCCTCCTAAAACAATGTGGCGGTGAACCGTCAGAAATCTCAACTTCTGGGCACACGTCGGGCAAGTCATCCTCACCTGTCGCTGCAATAAGGTCTTCGTGTGCCTGAGAACGGCGTGCGTCCACCTGGCTCCATCCCGCTCATACGGGGGCATTTCGCTGAGGGCCTTCAGGTGCCGGAGACCTATCCGTAGCAATAGCTACGTTACTGGGAGCGGGTTGATCGCTCGGTGGATCCGGGTGAGTGATGCCCGTAATTCCCGCTTGCTGCTGAATCGTAGGCGTAGGTTTATTAACCGCTTTTCTTGATGCGGAATTGCTCCTTAGAACCAGCAAAGGGATACCGCTACTACTTCCTTGAATATGAGTGGTAAATATTTGGACCTGCAATGATACTGGAGGTTGCTGTTGGTTTCCATGGGATGGTATTGTTAGCTTCAGTAGAGGCATACCGGACATTGCTGCTCGCAGCTTAATATGACCAATTGGAGTATGGTCTATTGATGAATTGGCACGATCCGGGTACATACAGCGATAAGCTACAATTGATGGAGATAGGTCGCGCCAGCCTTCCGTCTGTTAGCCAAACTGGTGGTATTGCTATGTTACCGGTGTATGAAAGGATATTATATCCGGCAGCAATGAGATCATATGATGCTAACCAAAGTCCGAATTAAACCTACGAGCTCTGCATGAAGCGGCAGGAGACAGCTGCGCCTGAAACCTGCTCGGGATCCAGGGCACGCAATTTGCCTTGCTGCGGCAGCATGTAACGTCGGTGGCACGACTGCCAAATTATCCCTGACACTCAAGTAGTAAGACCTTCACTAATTAAAGCAACCTGCACGGATTGATCTGTTGTTGTATCGGCGAGTACGTGAGTAGTAGCGCGCTTGATGCGCAGCAACAGCATTAATCAGCGCCTCATGCGCAATCTCGGCCATCGGCCATAATAAAGTAAATTAAGCGCCTGCTGCGCAATAAGGGCCCACGGCCTGCATAATAAATTGGCGCTGACAGCGCAATAATGGCTCGCGGCCAATTTTGATTAGTAAGGCGCTTACTGCGCGATCATGGCTGCTGCCCGTGTAATTAGTCGGGGCCTCTTGCGCGATAATAGCCCGTAGCCAGCGTATTGAATAGAGCGCCTCTTGCGCGATAAGGGCCCAAGGCCCTCGTAATTCATCATGCGCCTGTCGCGCTATTATAGAAAAAGGGCTCACGGCCCATGACATAAATACGTCCTGCACTAAACCTCTACTGCTGCTACACTACATGGCTGTAGAAGCATACCCAAGCCTGGCGCATGGTGGTGATTCGAGGCCCTGTAATCAGACAATTGCACGGCTGCACAAAAAGTTTCATCAACATATTAGAATCACGCACAATTGATTGACAAACATCTCACGAAATCCATCGAGGCCACCTATTGACTATTGGCCGAGCAAGAGGGCGCTCTTGACATGCTTGATCCACTGACGTGGAAACCAACGACGAGGTTGAAGGGCACTAGATTAATTCGAAGCAGATAGGCACTCACATTGGTCCCCGGCCGCGACCGCGGCCTCCTGGAAAGCCTGGTCTGGTCTGGTAAGGGCCCTGTTGACTGGGGTATTGTTGGCTGTGGTGCGGTTGCCCATAGTGATGTATGTGAGCCGGCGTGTCACGACGCGTGACAGGCGTTCGGGTAGGGTTGGTAGCGCACTCCGGCGCCCCGGCCCCTGCCGCCGCCACCGTGCTGCCTGGCGGTTGGGTCGGCCAGCGGGCTAACGCCGCTGTTCTTCTCCTTGACGTCGCGCACTGCACGCCTGAATCTATCCTCGCTACAGTCAAATAGCCTGTCTTGACCCGACTTCACGTCCGGGTGGGGTTTACGGCAGAGTGACGGTTATTGGTTTAGTAATGCTGTAGTACCTGTAAATGCGAGTTGACGCAGCGGCCTCCTGCGTCGCAAGCCGCGTAAAATAGGTCCGTCATGTAGACGGCGCCTGTTAGTTGTTCTAATACTGGCTTGATCTCCGGTGTCGTGTCGGCGAGGAATTTCAGCGCCGTAGACTTTGGCGCCCACCTCGCGCGCCCAGGAGGCTGTGAATTATAGGGGCTTCGGACATGAAGCGTCCCGATGTTGCTCGAGCTCCGTATACCGTGTGCTGTTTGCCTCGATGTACCCGGTGCTGACATGGCAGCGAAGTTCTGGTGCTGGATTAGCTGTCGGACTTGGGCATTGTCTACGACTCCATCGTCATTGTTATTATCGTGAATAATGTTGTTGTTATTGTTTTTGCCGCCTTGCTGCGGGTTAGCGGCGTCCGTGTCTAGTAGTCGGCTTAAAACGAAAGGACAGATGAATAAACAAGAGAACACACAAGGTAAACCTAAGGTCACAACACGGCGAATAGCCGGGAATGTTGTGACCTGCGACTAATCTCAAACTCTCAGTACGGCAAGTACGAGCAAGATGCATTTAGTTACTTGCTTCGTCCAAGAACCAGCCTTCTCGCCTCGAGAAGCCAGCGCATCCGCGCTCCGCACCCCACCTGAAGCAAAGCCCGTGAAGGGAAGTCCTTCTCACTGATGGGAGTATCCCAGCTTCTGTGGACGGTGTCGGAGATGATGCCAACGTTCGTGACGACACACCGACAGCTGATCGCTAACACAAACACCAAGGCTCCGAGACCTCCTAAACCCTACACTCAGGCCAACGCCTGGCGGTCTTTTCCCGCCCTTAGTGGAGGCACATACACGTACGCAAACACACGCACGCACAAATGCATAGCAACAAAATGCAATACAAATCACACAAAGAAATTGCACGGGTCCGGACCAAGCCATACAACGCCGATCAACTGATGATCCAACGTGTGCGCATGCTTATAAACACGTACAGAGGCATAAACGCGTGCACACGCACAACACGCAAGCAGGCTACGGGCCGTCCACACTGCCGGTTGCCCCTGACATTGTGTTGGCATACGCGGCGGTGCTGTGGACCGACTTCCGCTTTTCCCCCACCACCCATCTCCTTCACGTCCACCTCGGGCGACACGTGGCTGAGCAAGGCACTCTGCCGGGCAGCGTCTCTACGAATATGGGCCAGACGCGGCCAGAGTAGCAGCAGCGTGTACAGCGCGAAGATGCCGCAGGTGGTGCCCAGTAGGATCTGTGAATAACGGAGGGGTGAAGCAGCGTCGATTACTGCATAGGTGATCTTGAGGCTTATGTACATACCTTGGGGCCCAGACCAAACCACCTCACCTGGATGTAGTCGTATCTGGTTCCGTTGTATTTGGCATCTGAGTCTTCGTCCAGGGACAGCAGCTGCATCAGACCGTTATGAGTCGCCTGATGGGGATGGGAAGGGCGCGGACCGGACTGGCACGGTGAGCGTGTCTTCCCTACGGCACGAGCTAGAAGAAACCCTTCCCCTCCTCTCCTTTCCCCCTTCACCTCGTAATACTTGTGTCTGGGTGGCAGACACAGGCTCTGGTCCCAACGGAAGCAGTGCATGCTTCGAAAGAACGCCCTGGCGAAGTCGACAGACGCGAAGATGCTGGCAGGGACAGCCTCCTGGAACACCCCCGCCATCTGAGTGGCATGTGCGGGTGGTGGAGGGAGAAGTGATCATGTGAAGGGAGGGTTGAATCAAATTAATATGATTCGTACGATAATATGGGGGTTGCGATAATTAGCGCCACTGACATAAGGGATCGCACCTTCCCCCTTCCAACTTCCTGGAGGAGAGGAGTTTGGAACTCATAAAATCTGAATACGTACTTAACAGTGGCATATTCAAATATATCGTCGCAGTCTCGTAATTCGTATGTGCGCTTGTCGTTTGCCTATCTGGCCCCTGCCGTGTCAGTCGGGAGGCGATGCGGCAGCTCAAAATGGCTATCAGCTAAAATCGTCATGGGTAACTCAGCGCTGTCGTTCTAATAAGGCACTAGCCGCCCGTGACGGGAGTCGCGTGCCCCGTGGGTCCGTTAACATGCCCTATATAGGTGTATTCTTCCGAAAAAGCAGCCGAGGTATAAAAAAACCGCTATAATGACCCAATCACCCACCCACCTGTGAATTCGCAATACCGCTGTACATAAGCACGTTGTCCTCGTCCTCGAAGAGCTGTATCTGCGCCTTAAGCACGTTCCTCTATTGCCCCTTCGTGACGATGTCGTCGGCTGCCACAATGCTCCAGGCGCAACAGCGCATGTGTGTGTATCGGTAGATCACGTGAGCCACCATGTTGAGGGAGGCGAGGGGCCCCTGCATGCCGCTCAGCAGAGAGAGGGACACCACGTACACCACGATGACGAACGTGTTGAGAAGCAGAAAGGGGACCTGGGGGATATGGTCAGAGGGAAAGAGGGAACATCCGGCAATATGGTGGAGGCCGTTGCGTGCGGCGCGCTGCAAGAGTGGTTTGGGGGGCATGAGGGTGCACGAGGATGTGCATTGTGTATGTGTACGTAGGGAGGCGTTTAGGGACTTGTAAAGTGGGGCCGTGAGGACCAACTGTCAGCTAACTGTCAAGGACTAGTGGTCGTCAGGCGAAAAAGGCATTCGGGCAAGAGGTGGATGAGTTAGAGCGAGGAGACCCGGTGGGCGTGAACAAGTAAACCAACAGTTGAGGTCGGGCAGATTTGTAACGGGCCGGCGGATGTGAGTCGGCGGATGTGAGAGACTAAAACATATATGGATGCCATTCGGAAGGAAATTGGAGAATGCCGGGGACATATGGTGGGGGGGACGGAACACCTGCCCCAGACCCTGTATGTCCAGGTGGGAAAAGAAAGAGGAGAAGTAGTGGCACCCTGGCAGCAGCACCCCTGGTGCAGTTCTCCCTGCTTAGTGTCAAGTCACCTGGGAAGCCAACATGTAGATCCGTTCGTTCGGTTGTCAGTTCTTAACCATTCAAGTTACCATTCAAGTTATTGTACTACAGCTCCACGTAGTTGCCTTGTACGCCGATGCTCATCACCACCTATCATAGACACCGCCCCATCAACGCCCAACTTCCCAACTGACAACCACCCGTACACATAAACGCCCTAGAAATGTAAACTTCTAGGATGGCATCCGCCTTCCGCCCATTGCTGGGATTGGAACTGGAACATGGTATAACAGCGGGGATGGGGAAGAAAGGGTAGACGGAACAGGGGGCAGATTTGGTAGATTTAGAGAAAAAAGGCGAGATCGGGTAGACAGGTAGGTTTTATAATAAATATGTATTTAACTGTATGTGGGCGATTCACCCAAGGATGAGCATTGGCGGGACCCTGATGACCAGGCCGAACTCAGTGAAGGGGTCACGTGGGATAAATTTTATTTTTTATTATTAAGATGATATATATGTTATTAAGATGATATATATGTTATTAAGATGATATATATGTTATTAAGATGATATATATTTTTATTTATAAAGATGATATAATATTGTTATATGTATTTATTTTTTATGACGGGGACAACGACGTCGATGACGATGGGGAAATGGACGGGGCTAAGGAAGGGGCTAAGGAAGGAGATAACGATGGGGATAATGACAGCAGGGACGACGAGGATAACGACGAGATAAGAATGAGGACGGGCACGGGGACGGAGACATAGAAGGGTACAGGGATGTCATGCCTCTTCACCGGGAACCCCTCAATTGTTTTTCGTCATGCCTCGCAGGCCAAGGACTTGATACCGCCCGCATCATGGTGCTGGAGGGGCATAGCCGAACGCTTCTTGCCAGGGGCGGGCACGGGGGACTTGCACTGCAAACAGGGGAGAAGATGCGGCGGGGATTTGGGCTGCAGCCTGGGATAGGAACGGATTCGACATTTTGAATGAAAACGTTGAAACCCTGGAATGGGGTTTGCGCACGGGGATTGCGACTCCAGCCGGGGAGTGATACGGTGACGGGGACTGTGGCCTGCTTGGGAAAGAGACGGGCCGGGGACAAGGATGAGATCTGGGACAAGGAGGGGGATGGGCAGGGGGTGTTGCGGACGGGCAGGGGGATGTGAACACCCTCGTCGGTTTGGTACGAGGATTTGGTAATTGGGAGGAGGACTAGCTAGGAGGTCCTACTGTAAAGTAACTAGTGTCTAGTCACCCGCACGTTGCCGATCCACGTAGGGTGATGAGCCTCTCTGGGAAACAATCCGCGTACTTCGTTCAGGTTGAAGCACATAGATGTATTTGTTATGAAATAGTGTTTATGTTAAAGAGAGGTCAGACGACAATCCATTCTAGCGGTTATTGGGGCATCTTTGTGGCATGGGCACGGAACTTTATTAGTCATGCCTTGTCTGGGAGACAGTAGTGTTAGAGTGTAGTGGTCATGCAACTTTTTTTCCACTTTGTAGGGTCATGGGGGGCCAGGGGGGGGCCAGGGGTTAATGATTGATGGGGATGGGGGGGTCAGGAGCTCAGGACTCCTTCGACCCCAATTTGTACGGCACGGCAACTGTATGACATGCACAGTCCTGACCAACCCACCCTCCCTGGATTTGCTGCCATCGAAATAAGACTGTATTAGATGTGGGTCGATATGTGTCCGCCCACGCTGTCGTGCTTTTGTTGCCAGCTGAACGCATGGTTTCCACCTTAGAGATTTTCGAAATTTCCAAAACGAACGATGTGGGGTGCGGTGTGCAAGGGCGCACTTTCAGTAAAGAGTTCACAAGGAGGCAGAGAATGTCTTTCTAATCGAGCTCCTGGACTTCGTGGGGGTAGGATAAAAATTGGAGCCGAACACAGAAATACGCGGGTGGGGTCTGCCAGGGCGGGGATGAGGCTGGCATGCACTTTTATGGACAGCACGTGCAGACGCAATCACTTTTATGCCAGAAAGCGCCTCTGAAGAAACGCTTGTCTCTTGCATCGAGAGTATATTATTCGCTTTCTGCTACTTGATTGGCAGAGGGGGGATCTTCGCCACCTTGCTTCAACTGCGCTCCCCTACCTGCAGCCACTAGCTAGCAAACCAATGCCACCACAAGGCCATCCCCACTTGCCTCAGTTCCCTCCATTGTCCCCCTTGCTTTCACACAACACGGGGCAGCACCATTCGAGAGAGTCAGGGAAAAGCGGCTTCTAACCCTTCTAACACACCTACCTCTTACATGACCCCCCCTTTGATCTGACCCGCCGGGGCCCAGCAGCGGGAACGAGTAGTCTCATCCGGAAGGATGCACGAGCACGTCCGAGCTATCTATCTACCAATTAGCACTTGTGCACCCGCTGCATCTGCCTATCAGAGGACATACGCAAAGGCTCCTGCCTTTTTCATCACGAGCCCATTGCGGCAGCCGGCCTAGAAGAAGCACACACCGCCAGGCAGGCTGGCAGCCCAGGAACAGTCCATCGCTCCGTATCACTCGTACCAAGTGACGAATAAATATTCAATGATGCTCCATAATAACCACACAAAGCGAATATACCTTCACCTACCTGTCAGCCATTATCCCAAACTAACCTGGCTTGGGGAAATTGTGGCTGCTGTACACGATGGACCTCTGGTTGCCGCGGGTTCAAGTAAGGGCAGCGCATGCGATGCAGCGCCAAACCAACCGCCCTCCCGATACCTTCTCTACAAAGTTCATTATTCCAATCCAAACGGCCTCTGTTGTTCGCAGTGTTCACATATGCGAGCAATGTGGCTTCATTAGTATAACATACACGAACTGGACAGCACGAACCACGGCGGGCCTGGAAGATTGGAAGCCAACAAGAAAGGAAGATGCAGCTATCTGCCTGAGATGAGGCCTGCCGACAAAACACGCACATGTGAATGCGAGCGAGGGACCGGGGAGGAGAGGCCATACCCTCTCCCGTACACTCCGTTCCAGGTGAGCGGCGTGGCTCAAATAAGCATACATACACAACAAGAATGATCGACCCCATCAGAATGCATCTGAGTCCCTGATTACACCCGAGCATCTGATTATCCATCTGCAGTCCGTCTGTCTGTCTGCCCCCGACACCCACCTGTCAGCAGCCCCACTCCAACAATCAACCAGTGCGGACTGAACGAAGCACGGATCACACAATGACTATATGAGGGCCTTACGAGGGGGTTATATTCAATCTACTTGATCATATCCTGATGAGACACATATTAACAAATGTCTGCAGCGCCGCCCGCAGCCTAACAAACCCGGAACACACAAGGGAGCACGCTGATTCTCGGGATCCGTGCACGCTGAGTCGAACAGTGCTGCTATGGCCAGTGCCACGTCACAGGTTCCGGAGGCGCCGCCGCTGCCCCAGACCCGACAGAGTGGGGATGGGGGAGAGAGGCAAATGTGAATGCGGCGATGACGGCGATGACGGGTACATATCACACACCACCACATCGTCGCTTGGAGCCGCACCCGCCTTGAGGCGGATACTACAGGATTACGGCAATCCGGCAGAAGAGTCCCAAAATGATCTGACGTGGCATGGCTATATACACGATGCACACCGATGCATATTCATTATACCTAGACACACACACACATATATATATACATATATATTATATCTCCGGCTTTGCAGCGATGAAATATTTGGCGTCCTATCACTACGAACCCGTCCTATATTACTACGCCTGATAGGGATATATCCCTACGATAATATGTGACAATTTTTAAGTGCTCAGGTGCCTCCATTGAACCCCCTCCTGGGGTTCGGTGTCAGTGAAGCGAGTGCACATGCAGCTGCGGGAGGTATACCCAGCAGCTGGTGCAGCAGCTAGTGCTAGCTGCTAGCTGCTAGCTGCTAGTGCTAGTGCTAGCTGCTAGTGCTAGCTGCTAGTGCTAGTGCTAGCTGCTAGTGCTAGTGCTAGCTGGTGCAGCAGCTGGTGCTGCAGCTAGGAACTGCTACCGTTCCTAGCTGCAGTTCCAAGCGAGCAAACAAACGTACGTATATTAGGGCTCACGTCTTCAGCGGCTTCCAAGGCTCTTATCAAAATTGCTGGCACTTCCCTCCCTCACCCACGCAACATGCCAACATGCACCTCAGGACACACAGGAGCAGTACTGTCCGGGCCCCGGGCTTCCAGCCTTCTACCTTCTCTCACAATCGATCATTCGTTCCAATTTTGATTGCTCACCTCACCCTGCCTGCCGCCTTTCCTGCCTTCCTCTTGCAGAAGACAGGAAGCAGGCGGGAGAGGCCCCGGCGGGGATTGGAAGCAAGTCGTGTCCCCCACGTCCCGACCCGAGCGAACCCAGCAGCAACCCGGCAGCAACCCTGCTGCTAACTAACCTACCCGCGCTGGTGAGCGGTTTCCCACAGTGGACTTACAAGCTAGTCGCAGGCCAGCCGTGTTAACAAGCCGCATCATGAAGAGGTGCCGTGTGTGTATACGGCGTCAGCGCACTGCACATCGCTCTGTCCACCCGGGCAGCGCCTATGGGTTGCTGTGCTCCGATCTGATGCTGCTCGAACCCCCTACCCGCCTGGGCGGCATTTCCCCCTTCCCTTTCTAAAGCCCCCATCGCAACCGCGCTACGCATATGGATCCGCAGCGGGTGCCTGGGCGTCCATTCGGACGCCCTCACGGCTACTCCTGGTCACACGCGCCCTTGGTCCATCGTACATGACACGCCGCGCACGACGGCTTCCTTTACCCAGCCATCAAACAGTGCCTGCCAGCACCTGACACACCCGACATGCACACCCTGCTGGATGTACCCACCATCACCCCCACCACCATCACCATCACCACCACCACCATCAACACCCTACATGGACCCATTCGGACGTGCCAGGAGGGCCTCCAACCCTCGCTGCATCTCATTTATTCGGCTCTCCAGCGCCGCCATTTGCTCAACCTGCTTGACCGGCGGGGCAGCAGCAGCAGCAGCAGCCACAGCGGCCGCTGCAGCGCTCGCTGCGGCCGCTGCAGCACTTGCCGCGGTGGCGCTCGCTTCCACTTTTCCCAAGCGGTTATCGATGGCGTCCAGCTGCTCGCTGGCCTTATCCGCCTGGGTTCGCACCACCGCCTCCACCTCCCGCACGATGGTGGAGCGCATGTAAGTTATGCGCCCCGCCCAGGCGGAGTATTCGGAGGGTTCCGCGGCGCTCTGAGATAGCCACCTCCCTGACTTCACCTCCTCAGGACGCAGCAGCAGGTGCAGCACGTCCCCGTTTAGGTGCTTGAGCTTCTGGGTGGGTGCAGACCCCGAAACAGCGTTCTTAAGCACGTACGTGATAATGAATGTGGCATGTATAATGGGCAATTATTATTATTTTATAATTAATGAGTGAGGTATTCTGGAAAAAGCAAAAACCTTGACGACGTGGGGAAGGGCACAGAGAGGGCGCCGGCAGTCATAGGGGCCCACGGCTGGGATGGAGAGGGCTGAATGAGACCGACCCAGGAAAGTGTTTTGCCGTGCATGCCATGATTTGCCATCCGGTGTTGTAATGTGCTGTGGTGTGCTGTGGTGTGCTAGGATACGTTAACAGGAACGGAACAGGAGTCACACTGATTTGGTAAGTAGATCTTAAAAGCTTGTGCCGCTATATTTTGGAGGCCCCATATCTCCATAAACAGAGACCCAGACCCCCCCCCCTAAACCCATCACGTGATGCCGGGAAACGGTGCACCAAGGGGGGGGGACGGGGCAGGACACGTCCATGCCTCCCATGCCGCGGAATGCCCTCACGGCCTGCTGGTAGCAGTGATCATCTTCTCGTGAAGAGAACAATGCGGAACACGCCCACACGTCTTAAGTACAGAACGTGAGCGGCGGCCTTACGTTTACGTGCGGGGTGTGCCATGTAAGGTAAGAGGTGATCGCCCGGACCCCCCGGTCTAGAGCCAAGGGCCCACAGGGCACGAGAGCCCCGTGCGGCCGAGGCTGACAAAACCATCCACATTCCTCACATACCTCGTTTGGTTCGCAGCTTCAGAAAAAGAACACAATATGTACATATACACCTACATGTACATGTCTACATACGTTTTATGTGTATACGTAAGTGCATGTATATATATGTATATGTATATGTATATGTATATATGACATACATGCATACATACATATACATACACCATATGGAGACGGCATTGGATCATCTGTTCGCGTCGGTCATTGCATTGGCCGACGCCAGCTGCGGGTGGCATACGGACCTTCCTCGGGTTGTGCTTGATGAAGTCCTTCACGAACACCATCATGTGCGAGCGTAGCCGCATCACCTCCACCTCACGGAACTCCTGTGCGTGAGGGGAGCAATGAGAGGGGAAGCAAACGAAATCGCAAAAAGGAGGAGGAGACATGGGCGCGGAGGCATGGGCGTGGAGACATGGGCGCGGTCGATAAGTTAAGAGCCTTAGGGAGCACCGGTACGTGAACAAAACAGCAGCCACATCACCTAGTAACCCACGGTGTCCGATCCTTCACATAAACCATATGCAAACTAGATCGTGTCATCCTCCCAATGCGGTAATCATACAGCCTCCCTGAACGCGCAAGGCACACGACGCCGACGGACGCTACATGCGGAATAGTTTTTATGCCCTCTTGCCTTGACTCGGTCGTACGTGTCGTTCATTGTGGCAATCAGAAGGTTCATGAACACAATCAACATCAACATGGCGTAGATGGATAACAGCACCAGTGAGAAGTCCGGGAAACGCCTGGGGAAAACAAGGCGGACGAAGGGTGGGAATTACCCAGCAGGGGTGAAGATCTTTTACCCCTGCTTTCTCCCTGCTCTCCCTGCTCCCCCTACCCAATGGGGTACAACAATAACGGCCAACAGCCATCAAGGAATGATGCATTGGAAGGATCTAAAACGTGAAATATCGGCGTGTTGTCGTACGGAAGAAAAGCACACCGGAGCCTCATGGTAGCGCCAGCAACAGCAATAACAGCAGTAGCAGCAGTAGCAGCAATAACAGCAGTAGAAGCAGTAGCAGCAATAACAGCAGTAGCAGCAGTAGCAGCAGCAACAATAGGAATGAAAGGCTTCGGAGGATGGTGAGGCGGCCCGCTTATATCTGCGGCCACATGGACTTGACCTCTGAGCGAGGTCAACGTTGGCCCCGGAAGCAACAACCGGACAGCGGCACGTGAACAGCGGCCCACAGCAGGAAGCACGTCAGGTCAGGTATGGCTCCCCTCGCAGCCAAGAACACCCGCCGCAGTCACCGACCCACCACACGTCCCGCTCGTCGGTGAGCTGGCTGCTCTGGAAGTCGCCTAGAAGCACTGTGAACAGCTGTGTGGTGTAGATGGCGGTGTTGTGATCGGTCTGGTGCCGTAGACCCGCCACGGCCAGCGCGAAGCCGCCGTACACCAGCGCGATCAACAAGAAGAAGTACCTTACGAATTTTGGGGACGATTTGACAAAACGTGCGGACACTGAAAAAGGGAGCGAGGATACGGCAAGACCGAACACACGCCGGGGATGGCGAGGGATGGCGAGGGAAGGAAGAACAAGGCAGCACGCGGTCTCCCTAGATCCGAAGTGAAGGCCACTAGAGATCAGCTACAAACGACTAACGATGAACGGCTAACAATTAACGGATAACAACCTCCCTAGGTAGGGACAACCAGTTGGTGTGTATGTATGCGCTTCAATCCTTCAATTTCGGTAGATTTAGCTATTTACCATTCTGTTCAGGTGGATTCTTATGGCATGAAATGTACCCCTCCTCTTGAGACCTCAGGCGGTCGAATAATAAAGGTTCGATCGAAGCTAGGGTTTGCGCTTTGTGGTAAAGCTTAGGGCTTAGGTTTGGGTGCAGGGTTAGTGTACACCCGGGGGTGGGGTTTCAATTGCAGCGAATCATTAGCCAATCAACGAGACTGCCCGTTGCTGCTACCACCTCTTCTCGGTAACAACAACAAACAACAACAACTCGCTGCGAACGTATTATAACGCCCTTGCTCTGCCGTGATGATGGTTCTTAATGCATGCCGAGCATCGCAAATTTCTCTTTTCATTCACTCTTCCACATTTGCTGAAAAACCTTTTACCAGAACCGAATCGTTCTTTTTAACAGACTTACTTATTTTGGCGTATCCGTACGAATCCGTACGGATAAATGAAAAATTTTGATAAACCTTTAACCTACCTTGAGTCGCTGAGGATCTCCAGCAAGGCCAACACCGCCGTACTCAGCTTTTCGGTAATGAGCCCGAACAGGGTCAGTCTCGCCACGAACAGCAGCATCGTGAGACCGCTGAGCGCGGGGACCAGGTCAGTGGCCTTGCCCACCCACACGATGGCGGTGACGGTCCACACCATGGCATGGCAGCATAGCTCCAGGTGGCGGCCAAAGGACACCCAAGTTCCCAGTTGGGGTACCCGGGCCTCCTGGATCTGCGGGTCCACCGGAGGGCGGTGCGGTGCTGCTCTGAGGAGGTTGATACGCTCGAAAGGAAGTGGACGTGTGTGTGTGTTTCTTGCTTTAAGAAGACACTTTTAGTATAATTAAAAAACTATTTTCGTATTAAATAATATCAATTGAATACGTTATGTATTCAATTTATATGTAATTTTAAAGTTTTCATTTTATATGTAATTTCAAAAGTCTTCACAAACGGCTCCTAAACCAAGCGCAGCAATGATGACTCATCAATTTTTCATGGCCTATTTCTCACCCGCTCTATGAGCATGCTGCTGCTGAGCACCATAGCCACGCACAGCGTTCCCTGGATGACGGGCATGCGGTTCATCGCATGCAGGTCCTCCTCCGCGCCGTTAGCCAGGGGCGGGTAGTTGAGCACAAGAAGGAAAAAGGTGAGGAACACGGCAGCGAACTGCAGCTGGACAGCCGCGCCCAGGTACACCATCACGCGGCCGAAGTTGTCTGCGGGAAGAGGAAGGACGGAGCCGAGGACCGGGCCATATGGGACACGGGCCGGCCGGAGTTGAGGGCGGATACATGGATGCAGTGCGAGTGAGAGATGACACGGGAGAAAAGGAGGGAGAAAAGGAGGGAGAGGGAGAGGGAGAGGGAGAGGGAGAGGGAGAGGGAGAGGGAGAGGGAGAGGGAGAAAAAGGAGGGAGGGGGAGAGGGAGAGGGAGGAGAGGGAGAGGAGAGGGAGGAG